>CAMZMU010000079.1:41959153-42298380 GCA_947311845.1 Poa pratensis
TGAAACAATTTGAGTTTCTCACTTGGAGAATTTGTTGTGACACTTGTCACATTTATTTTTCTTGTTTCAACTTTTATTTTATTTCTCTTCTTTTCTTCATGTTTTTATTTAGTGAAAGCAACACTCAATTAGCAAGAACTAATAACACAAGCAACAATATGGATCAACACATATTGTCGGCCCAGTGAAATCCAGGGTGTGCTGGGCCTGTCCTCTACGGCCCTCGACACTTGATGGCGAATTTTCGCTAAGGACCAAGCCTACGGCTTGGAGAGCCTCGCGAGGCGATTGCCTCGCGAGGGCTTTTGAGGCAGCAGAGGCCTGCGGAGGCCCTCTCCACTGCTGCCCCCTCTTCAAGGAAATCTCCCCTGGAGAGAGGTCAACGCCGAATTCTCTACAGGGCATCCAAGCCCTCGTGGAGATCGCTTCGCTGCAAAGCAACCTCTGCAGAGCGCACATGGGCTCTGCAGCGGCCGCAGAGTGACGCGCGCCCCTGCGCGGGTGACGACGACGCCGCAGTTGCCATTTTGGTGATTAAAGGGGTCAACAAAGCTGTGCCATCCGACCGGACTACAAGGGTTTCCTCTTTGGTGATAAGGGGACCGGCCGGCGCTACCTCCACGGCCAACGTCACCGTGGGCACCCCCACGTTCCTCTGCGGCCCCAGCTGGCCGTCCTGCATGGACGGTGGTTACTCTGCTACAGGAGTCAGCTTTACGCCATGGACCGCGTCCATGGACAACCGGGCTGCGGTGCACCGCGCTCTACCTTCTGCGCCACGTGACAGCCCTACCACAGTGCAAGCGCAGGGAGGAGCACGGGGCGCCTATAAAAGGAGGACGAGCAGCACCGTAGCAAGGATCGCATTCTCATTCCAGCATAGCCACTTACGCGCAAGGAAGAAGAAGACCACTGCTTCCCTTCCTTGTGTACACCATTGCCAAAAGAGAGCCCTCGGCAAGCTCATTGTACTGTAACCTCTACAAGCAGTGCAATACAGACAAGCAGGAGTAGCGGTGTTACCTCCACACGAGGGCCGTGAACCTGGGTACGGGCTGGTGTTCATCTCTGTCGTGATGTCCCTCCACTTGCTCGACGAGCACCGTCGCCGTGCAGGTTGAGGGTTGTTTGACCAACGTGTTCAGCCCCTTACACGAACTCTCTTCGTGAGCTTGACTATCCCTGTTTCGTGGGAGTCATTCTCCGACAATTGGCGCGCCAGGTAGGGGGCTGAGGCGCGTCTTCAACCTTCATCGACCTCTGCACCATGGCGGACACTCGCGCAGCTCGCGCCACCCGGCGGGCATCAGGCAGGGCAACCACCGAGCCCGCTGCCAACACCACCAACCCTCGCGGCCGTCCCCGCGCCAGCCGTGCCACGGGGCGCAACACCGCTGAACCGCGGTGGAGCACCCCGAGGACGACGACGGCCACCACGACGACCGCTTCGACGACGACGTCGACCACGGGCACGGCGAGGACGCTGAGTCCTCGCATCCGTCCACAGCGCCTCCACTCTTGGGCGTCCAGCGCCCAGCCCAAACACCGCGCTGCTCATGGCCGCGGAACTCTTCCGCTACCGCCCCACAGCTGAGGCGCACGACAACTGGCTCGGCCGCCTCCAGCACCTCGTCGACATTGCGGCGGCACCGCGCGCTGCTCCTGCGGCGTCGCGCTCTCTGGTGCACCACAACTCCGGACGCGCTGGAACCACCGCGCATGGCGCACCTCCGCCGCCGCCTCCGCCGGTCCCCTCCGCTGCGGCGCACAAGGCCGCATCCCACGCGTCTTCGCCGCGCGATTGTCAAATCGTGCAGCGGACACCCCCAGACGCGCGGGTGGAAATGGAGCGCCAGAAGGACCTCCAGAAGCGCATCGTGAGGAAATCGGCCAAGCAGGGCGACAGAACCGCCGTGCTCTTCAGGGTGGCATCGCCTCGTACGCCACAGGTTGCGCGGCCTTCACCCGCAACCTGCGTCGCGTCGTCTGGCCACAGAAGTTCAGGCCTGACCTACCCAAGGGCTACGACGGCACGAACAACCCCATCGAGTTCTTGCAGCTCTACACCACCTCCATCCAAGCTGCGGGGGGAGACGACAAGGTCATGGCCAACTGGTTCTCCCACGCTCTCAAGGATTCCGCCTTGTCGTGGCTCCTGAACCTTCCCGAGGACTCCATTGACTCGTGGGAGGAGCTCTGCCAGCAGTTCGTTGCGAACTTCAAGGGCACGTACGAGCGCGCCCTCACCTACAACGACCTGCGAGCTGTGCGCCAGAAGCCTGGCGAGACCCTCCGCAGGTACATCCAGCGCTTCAGCCAAGTCCGCAACAAGATCCCGAACATCCCGGACTCGCACGTCATTGCGGCCTTCAGAGAGGGCGTCACCAACCACAGGATGCTCGAGAAGCTCGGCATCCATGATACCCTCTCCTCCGTGGTGAAGCTCTTCGACATCGCAGACAATGCGCCAAGGCAGAAGAAGGGCTCCTCTTCGTCAAGGTGGGCTCGACAGACGACCCTGTCGAGGGATCCAAGACCCAGAAGAGGCGTGACGAGATAAAGCGCAAGCCTACCGCAGTCCTGGCAGCTGAACCCGACGCCAAGCATGTTCGCGAGGACTCCCAGAGGCTGGCGAGAAAAAGGTGGACAACCGCCCGTTCTGCATCTACCACAACAGGCGCGGCCATGCGACGGAGAACTGCTATGACCTCAAGCAGCTGAGCAAGAAGCGTGAGCAAGAAGAAGGCAGCGGTGGCCGCGGCAGAGGCCGTGGTTACCGCAAAGGTGGACGCAAGGGCAACTTCCAGAGGCCCAGGGAACTCAGGCGAATGCCGCCGAGAAAAACAACAATCTTCCCGACGAAGAGCCTGGAGGCTACCAGGCCCCCAAGGGTGCCATGGCATGCATCCTCGGCGGATCCCAGGCGCCCAAGTCGAACAACCAGTTCAAGCAGTTCGCTCGCGAGCTCAACGCAGCGCTTCCCGGGGTCGAGACGTCCCGCCCCCTCAAGTGGTCCCAGTACACCATCGCCTTCGACGCCAAGATCACCCCAAGTCTACAAGACTGTGGGCACCCTCCCGTTGGTGTGCACCCCCACCATCAACAACATCGCCGTCGGCAAGACGCTCATTGATGGGGGTGCAGGCCTAAACGTCATCTCTGTCGAGACCTTCGAGACGCTTCAAGTGCCCTACGAGTGGCTCATGCCCTCCAGGCCCTTCACCGGGGTCACCAGCGGCTCAATCTCGCCTCTGGGGCAAGTGAGGCTCGCGGTCACTTTTGGCACGCAGGAGAACTACCGCACCGAGCTAATTGACTTCGACGTCGCGCACATTGGCCTGCCCTACAACGCCATCCTCGGCTACCCCGCCCTCGCGAAGTTCATGGCCGTCACGCACCACGCCTACAACATGGTCAAGATCCCTGGCAGCGGTGGCACCATCACCATACGTGGTCACGTACAGGACGCCACGCGCGCTGTCGAGATCGCCTACAAGGCCGCTGCCATGGCATTCCCCGCTGACGAGGACATGGAGCCTCTCGAGAGGCCCAAGAAGAAGAAACAACTGTTCACTCAAGAGCAAGCATCTACAAAGAAGGTGTCGCTGAGCACCAGCGGCTCGGGGGCTGAGGGCTCGGGGGCTAGCGTCACCATAGGCGCTGGCTTGCCTCCCAAATAGGAAAGCGCGCTCGTCGCCTTCCTTCGGGCAATTCTGACATGTCCGGTGTACCAAGGGAGGTGATCGAGCACCACTTAGCCGTGTGTCCAGACGCACGCCCTGTAAAGCAAAAGCGCGGAAACAAGCCCCCGAGAAGCAAGCGTTCATCATCAAAGAAGTAGAGAAGCTGAAAGCAGCAGACATCATTCGAGAAGTTGCCCACCCCACTTGGCTCTCCAACGGTGTGGTTGTCCCAAAACCCAATGGAGGAGGCCGGCTCTGCATCGACTACACAGACGTAAACAAGGCCTGCCCCAAGGATCCATACCCCATGCCAAGGATAGACCAGATTGTGGACTCCACCGCCGGCTGTGATCTCCTCTGTTTCCTGGATGCCTTCTCAGGCTACCACCAGATCAAAATGGCCAAGGAAGACGAGGAGAAAACAGCATTTCTCACCCCTTGTGGTGTGTATTGCTACACTTGCATGCCCTTTGGCCTGAAAAATGCCGGCGCCACCTTCCAGAGGCTCATGAGGATCGCCTTGGGGGCTCAGATGGGAAGAAATGCAGAAGCTTATGTCGACGACATCGTGGTCAAGTCTCGCGAGGGAGACACTCTCTTGAAGGATCTCGAGGAAACCTTCGCCAGCCTGCGCAAGGTGAACATCAAGTTAAACCCCGCCAAGTGCGTCTTCGGGGTGCCTTCAGGCAAGCTCCTCGGGTTCCTCGTGTCCCACCGCGGCATAGAAGCAAACCCTGACAAGATCAAGGCTATAGAAGACATGCAGCCACCTCGCCGCCTCAAGGACATGCAGCGCCTAGCAGGATGCATGGCCAGCTTAGGCCGCTTCATCTCCAAGTTCGGCGAGAGAGCCTTGCCATTTTTCAAGATCATGAAGAAATCCGGCACCTTCAAGTGGACTCCAGAGGCCGACAAAGCATTTGAGGACTTGAAGAAATACTTGGCTAGCTCACCAGTCATGGTAGCCCCCAGGGCGGCGAGCATCTGAAGCTGTACCTAGCAGCCACTCCACAAACTGCAAGCGCCGTCCTGGTGGTGGAAAGAGAAGAGCCAGTTCTCCCCAAGAAAAGCACTGCCACACCAAGTCCAGAACCTCCCGACGAGGGAACAGTCTCTCCAGACCCAGTGCCAGACCCACAGCCTCAAGTCGAGTCCTCCACGAGCACCCCTGCCGAGGCTCCTCCACAGGCAAACCTCGCCAAAGGTCCTGAGGAGCCTCTCGAGGGAGCCGACGCTGCCGCACCATCAACGACCCTCGTCGAGCATCCAGTCTACTTCGTCAGTACTGTACTGCGAGATGCTCGCGAGCGGTACCCAGTGCAGCAGAAGCTCCTCCTCGCGCTACTCATCGCCTCCAGGAAGCTGCGCCACTACTTCCAGGGCCACCCCATCACGGTGGTCACGTCCTTCCCCCTGGAGCAGATCCTGCGCAACCCCAACGCTACTGACCGCGTCGCAGGATGGAACATTGAGCTGCAACCATTCAACTTGCGCTTCGACACCACAAGAGTCATAAAAGGGAGAGCGCTGGCGGATTTCGTCGCCGAGTGGACAGACCCAACTCCTGAAGAGCCTCGCGAAGAAGAAACCGCGTCATCGGGAGATACAATGCCAAGCCACTGGACCATGCACTTCGATGGAGCTTTCGCCTGCCGCAATGGTGGGGCTGGCGTTGTCTTAACCTCACCAAAAGGTGACAAGCTCTACTACGCCATCCAGCTGTGCTTCACAATAGACAAGATCTCCAACAACATCGCCGAGTACGAGGGCCTCCTCGCCGGGCTCAGAGCCGCAATCGCCCTTGGCGTCAAGCACTTACTCATAAAGGGTGATTCCCAGCTCCTGGTTAACTTCTCCAACAAGAGCTACACGCCTAAAGACGACCACATGGCCGCCTACCTTGAAGAGGTCGCAAGCTCGAGAAGCACTTCAGGGGCATGGAGCTCATGCACATCCCGCGAAAGGAGAACCAGGAGGCAGATGACATCGCCAAGCGAGCATCACGAAGGCAGGCCCAGCCGGCCGGCGTCTTTGAAGAGAGACTCTCCAAGGCGTCCATAAAGCAGCCACAAGAAGCAGCAGCCACAAGCACAGACGAAGTACTCCCACCACCTCCTGTAGGTGGGGCACCCAACTGCGGTCCATCCTCAGGGGAGCGTCTGCTGCTGGCTATGGTGCATCAAGAGACAGGCTGGGTTGACGAACTCAAAGACTACCTGCTGAAGGGAGTCCTCCTGAAGAAGACGCGGAGGCGGAACGAGTGGCTCGACAAGCCAAGTCATACTACATCCTCGAGGGAGACCTGTACCGCAAGCGCCCAAATGGAATTGCACTCAAGTGCGTCCCCCCGAGGAAGGCCGCATGCTGATCAGAGACATTCACAGTGGAGAGTGTGGCCACCATTCCTCTGCACGCACCCTGGCAGGCAAGGTCTTCAGGAGCGGTTTCTACTGGCCCCAAGTGCTTCAAGATGCCACCACCATCGTCCAGTCTTGCGATGCGTGCCAATTCCACGCCAAGCAAGTCCATCAGCCTGCACTGGGACTCCAAACCATCCCGCTCTCGTGGCCTTTCGCGGTCTGGGGCTAGACATCTTGGGACCCTTCCCGAGATCACAAGGGGGCTACCGCTTCCTCTTCGTGGCAGTCGACAAGTTCACCAAGTGGGCAGAGGTTGAAGCAGTGCGCAGCATACCGGCCAGGGCAGCAGTAAAATTCATCAGAGGCCTGGTCTGCCGCTTTGGTGTGCCTAATCGCATCATCACCGACAATGGCTCACAATTCACCAGCGGCATCTTCAGGGCCTACTGCGAGAGCCTCGGCACCAAGCTCTGCTTCGCCTCGGTGGCTCACCCACAGAGCAACGGCCAAGCCGAGCGAGCAAATGCTGAGGTCCTCAAGGGCCTCAAGACAAGAAGCTTCAATCGCCTGAAGGGCTACGGCAAGGGCTGGATAGACGAACTCCCGTCCGTGCTCTGGTCCATCCGCACGAACCCCACGAAGCCCACTGGTGAGACGCCATTTGCCCTCGTGTATGGAGCTGAAGCAGTCCTCCCCACAGAGATCAAGCATGGATCCGCACGGGTCCTTGCCTTCAACGAGGACGATCAAGCAGACCTCCACAGCGACGACCTGCTGCTCCTTGACGGGTTGCGCCGCCGTGCCGCCCTCAGGGCAGCCAAGTACCAGCAAGACCTGCGACGCTACCACAGCCGCCACATACGTCCGCGCACTCTCGAGACAGGCGACCTCGTCCTCAGGAGAATCCTCTCCAGGGAAGGTCTCCACAAGCTCTCGCCAATGTGGGAAGGCCCCTACAGGGTCTCACACATCGCCAGGCCTGGCGCGGTACGCCTCGAAACGGAGGACGGCATCCGGTCAAGAATCCATGGAACATCGCGCATCTACGCAAGTTCTACCCGTGATCATAGTCACGCCAGACATTTTTTGTCTCTAGAGGGAAGCACACAACTTCACCTCCAAGCTTCACAAAAGCTTCTCCTCCCGAGGGCCAGCCCCTCTGAGCTCTCCTGATTACGTGCCGCCGCAGGCCGTGAAGAGTCTCAGCCACTGAATGTGGTCCCCATGCCTCGACATGGAAAACTTTATCTTGGTAACACCAAGTGTAATGAACCAATTCGTTTCTCAATGAAACATTGCGCTGAGGCGCCGCTATGTAATATTTTGGTGGTGAGTTTTTACTTTTCATCATCTTAGTTCATTTCGCGCTCATATTCTTCCCCATGCGCACCTCGCGAGCGGGGGCTGAGTACGGTGACTGTGCCTCAAGAGCACCCCAACAGCACCGCAAAATCCAAAGGATCCGAGCTCTAACACGTGAGCACGCTCTCACGCCTGTTACCTCCCAAAGAGCTCTGGCCCATGGGCTTGCTCCCAAACACGCCACCTCACCAAAGGACCTTGGTACTTACTCTCCTCGCGAGATACCATGAGGAAGCCTATAAGCGCGCATGAGTGTTTACTACCATGTGCCTGCTTTGGGTTTGCCTCTCTAACCAATACAGGGAACAAGAGTCCTCCCCAAGGTCGAGAAGTCACGCTCCGACCCCTAGAGGGGAGCGCACCATCAGGGAAGCCAACGCCCTCTACGAGGCCAAAGTCTCGCCAAGCTAAGTCTAGCGCTCGCGCCCCTCAGGAGTTTTTCTCCCTCTCACGAGCACCTGTCGTCCCTCGAGCGGTTTTTTCTCTCTCACACTCCATGGACTGCTTGTGCGTCAAAGGGGGCCCTCGAGCACCGCGACTCGAGAGCCCTTACCTCTCCAAGCCTTAAACACCCCCCGGCCTTGCCGAGTCACGCTCCGGCATACCGCAGCGGCGGTGTCATAGCGCAAAGAGATGGGTCCTGACGACGTAGAGCGAAGAAAGACATGGAACAGGGATAAAAGGCCCATCGAGGGGCACACACACACATGTTTGCATACGATCAAAGTATCTTACAAGCCAGAATGTTAAAACAAGTCTTAAAACAAAGATAGTTGCGCGTCAAGCGCATCTTGTTGCAGGAGTGGCCTAGGCAGAGGGTTCACCATCGCCGTCCTCTTCAGCCTTTCTTCTTCGGCGCCTTCATCCTCCTCAGCGGCCTGCTCCGCCTCAACCCTCTTGAAGCGGTCGACGTAATCGTTGACTTCTTCTCGAACCAAGTTGGAGAGCTCCAGGCTGGTCTCCTCGATGGGCTCGGTCACTGACTCGTAGTCGAAGCCGGGTGAAGGCGCTGGAGGTTGGCGAAGACGCGATCGATCGCCACGGTCAAGAGCTTGCGGCACTCCTCATCAACAACATCGCCAAGTTCCGCCACAGGGCCCTCGAGCGCGGTGAAGAGCTGATCGAAGTAGGCGAGGTATGTGGCGGCGTCAGCGTTCCCATGACGGGAACGCAGGGGCATCCACTCCTAGCTGCCCCGCGAGAGTGTTCCCCCGGGTCACCAAGGATTGGAACATGCGCTCCCGCTGCTGCGTCAAGACCTGTGCCGCCTGCACGCGATGCTCAGCCTCTTCAGCGCGCTCCACGACAGGGCCCACCTGAGCGGTCAACTCCTTCATGTCAGCCATCAAAGAGGCAAAGTTCTGCTCCGCGCGCCCGAGCCTCCGCGGCAGCCTGGAGGCGAGAGTCGAATCGCTTCTTCTGGGCCTCAAGGTCCTTGACGCGAGCCTCAAGCTCGTTGCGTCTCTTCGTGAAGCGATCCTCTTGCTTCTTGGCCTTCTCCGCGAAGTCTTTCTGCAGCTGTCGCGAAAGAGCTTCTCCTTCGTCGCAGACTCCTCCGCCATCTTCTCCTCCTTTTTGCGAAGGTTCTCGTTGGTCTGCACAAGGCGCTTCTGGTAGAACTCCTCGTCTTGGTGACCTTGTTCTCGCGGGCTTCCAGGTGCTCCCGCTGCGCGGATTGATCCTTCTCGATCTGCTCAACCTGTTCCTCGCGTTTGCGCGCCTCGGTCTCGCGGGCGTCGAGCTCAACTCCGCGCTGCACGATCAAGTCTTCGCGAATGCTCAAGCTCTCACGGAATTTCTCCAAACTCTGCCGCACATTCTCCGACTCGGCAACGATCCCCGCCTCGCGATCTAGAAGCTCTTTGTGCTTGGCGGAGACCGCCGCTTCGCGCCGCCAGCTCCTGGTGTTTGGCCTCGGTCTCTGCCTCGAGAGCCTCGCGCCTAGCACCCAGGTCCGCAAGGGTCTCCTCGACCTCGCGGACCACGCTGATGCGGATCTCCTCAGCGGAGCGCAGCGCTGCCTCGCGTTGCGCCTGGGCAGCTTCGTTCTTCCGGCGGCAGTTCTCCACGGTCTCATGAAGACAAGCCCAGCCCCGCGCAAGCTCGGCGTCCTCCTCCGCCCTGGAGCGATCCTCCTCAGCAAGCTGGGCCTCAAGCCCGTCGAGAATTTCCCTCGCCGAGCGGAGGACAGCCCCACGGCGAGCTGCAACGGGGCGCCGCCCCCGCAGAACTAAGGCCCATGGCTCGCCGGAGGCCTGGAAACGCCGGCGCCTGCCGAGGATTCCGGAGCGTCCTGCCTTGGGCTCGAGTGGCCTCGAGACGCGCCTGGGGGCTCGGGTGCGAGCCCCCTCTTCGTCCACGCAAGGGGCCTTCTGGGGGCTCTGATGAGAACCCCCCTCGCCTCCCGCGTTGGAGGCCTTCTGGGGGCTCGGGCCCTCACCATCAACCCCACCATTCTTCTGCCCCTGGGGAGCACTCTCCTCTCCAGGGACAGGGTTGGCCTTCTCAGCTGAGGCCGCCTCCCCAGCGGCCTCAGAGTCCGCTGTGGCCTCTCCAAGTTTCGTGCTCGGTGGGGGCGATGACGCGGCGGCCTCCTCCATTTCGACGTCAGCGCGCGTCCCGCGGACGCCCCTGTCTCCGCGCACGCTCATTCGCCGGCGGCGTGAACCTCGCCGCATCCACCTCCGGCGTCCCCTCCTGCCGCAGGGGAGACGTCAGGCCGCATAGGCGGAGGCGTCGTCACCTCTGCCTCCTCCTCCTTCTCCTCGCGGCGCTCCTCTGCCTCAGGAGGCGGTGCCGCAGCCTCAGGAGAAGAAGCAGTGCCCTCGGGAGGCACCTCGTCGACTGTACACGCTGCAGACGCCGCTGCAGCGCTGGGGATCTCTCCAAGCCTCCGAGTCTCCGCCGTTTTGGCACCTCGGGGCCCGGAGAGGCAAAAGCTCAAAAACTCCTCGAGGAGCCTACGCAAGAATAAGCCAAACAGAAAAGGGAGTCGGTTCTTACCCAGATGTCTTGGCGCGGGAATCGACCCACACCGTGTTTGACGACCGCCACGGCCTCGGTGGCGCGGCCCCGGCGCCGGACCCCTCGAGAGCAGCCTCGGCTTTCCTCTTGAGAGAAATGCCCGCTGGGCTCCCGGCGGTCTGTCATGAATGGCCTTGGAGCGGGGCTCGCAGTGGCCTGATGAAGCTCCGTCGTCGTCGCTCTCCTCTTGCCCCTCACACGCTGCGAGGGAGCGACCACGAACTGGCCGCTGCTGCCTGAGGAGGCCTCGTGGGTCTCAACTTCAGGCGCCGCGCTCTTCGAGGTGCTCGAGTTCTCCGCTGAGAGGCAGAGCCTCCCGAGGCGCCGGTTGCGCCTGCGTCGGATTCCACAGGCGTTTCCGTCTCCTCGTCGCCCTCAGCTGGCGCCCCCTGCGCCGCAGACTCAGGATCCTCGCGAGGCCCCACATGCCCCTTGGGCACCAGGCCCCACTGGTCGAACTTCGGCATCGTCTGCACGAGCGAGACGCGACCCCGAGATCGATCCTGTGGAGCGGGACCGCCTTATCGCGGGCTTGGGGATATCTGGAGACGTGAAGAGAGTCTCCATGATGGTGCGCACCTCCTGCTGCGTGAAGAGGGTTGCGCTCAGGCGCATTTTGTCCCTCTGGTTGGAATACAGCCACATCGCGTCCGCGTGCCTCTGGAGCGGAGCAATGCGGCGCCTCACGAAGTCCTTGGCCACCATCTGCCCGGTGAGGCCTGCCTCGCGGAGGTCCTTCAAGCGCCTCACCACGGGGCCGAGCGCTCCCTTGAGCGCCTTAGAAGACCAGCTCGCCCTCTTCGTCGGAGGCGCTTCGGGCAGGTCGAAGAAGGCGCTCCGGCTCCGAACTTCATGAGGAACCAGCGCTTGCGGAAGTCCTCCACCTTCTTCGTCACATTGGTCACAATGTTCTCGCCGTTCCGCGCGATGGGGATGTAGTGCCCTTCATGCCATCGGTGATGCGGAAGGACACGCACCCTGACCGCTCCTTGTTCGCCGTGAACCGGAGCGCATAGAAGCTGCGGAAGAGGTCCACCGAGGGTGGAATGCCGATGTATGCCTCGCAGAGGTAGGCGAAGATGGCGAGGACAAGGATGGAGTTAGGATGGAGATGAAGGACCTGGATCTGGTAGCGCTCCAGAACCGCCAGGAAGAAATCGGAGAAAGGAGGCACGAGCCCGGCGAATAGGGTGTGCATGAAGATGGGGTAGAAGCCGCCGAAGGAGTTGTCCGCCGTCTTAAGCACCGTAGCGCCGTGCTCGTTGGTCGCTGAAGCTGCCATGTGACGCACCTTCTCCAGCTGCGCTTTCTTCTTGAAGCGGAAGCCGGTCAGAGCCGGCTCGAAGTCTCCGACCTGCTGCATCGCGGCAGGTTCGCCGCCCTGCACCACGGCCTTGCCTTTCGAGGCCGCGGAGGCTTTCTTGGGCGCCATTGCGCGGGATTGCGAAGGAAGAGCGCCGGAGACACAGGAGCGCAGAGTCAAGAGCGAGGAGACGGGCGCGCAAATGATGCAGTAACTGCTGCCTGAACCGGCGCTGCAGGCTTTATTCCCCTCAGAGCAGTTACCGAGACGTGGTGGGTCCCCCCACTACGCCCATCATCTCCGAGGAGAACGTGTCGTCGCGGCGTAACTGCCCTACACGTGTCTCAGGCCGGCCGGACACTTTGGGCCCATGACGATTCGCCTGCGTCCATTGGACTACATCGTGCCCATCATGGGCCCGGGGGCTACTGTCGGCCCAGTGAAATCCAGGGTGTGCTGGGCCTGTCCTCTACGGCCCTCGACACTTGATGGCAATTTTCGCTAAGGACCAAGCCTACGGCTTGGAGAGCCTCGCGAGGCGATTGCCTCGCGAGGGCTTTTGAGGCAGCAGAGGCCTGCGGAGGCCCTCTCCACTGCTGCCCCCTCTTCAAGGAAATCCCCCTGGAGAGAGGTCAACGCCGAATTCTCTACAGGGCATCCAAGCCCTCGTGGAGATCGCTTCGCTGCAAAGCAACCTCTGCAGAGCGCACATGGGCTCTGCAGCGGCCGCAGAGTGACGCGCGCCCCTGCGCGCGGTGACGACGACGCCGCAGTTGCCATTTTGGTGATTAAAGGGGTCAACAAAGCTGTGCCATCCGCACCGGACTACAAGGGTTTCCTCTTTGGTGATAAGGGGACCGGCCGGCGCTACACTCCACGGCCAACGTCACCGTGGGCACCCCCACGTTCCTCTGCGGCCCCAGCTGGCCGTCCTGCATGGACGGTGGTTACTCTGCTACAGGCGTCAGCTTTACGCCCATGGACCGCGTCCATGGACAACCGGGCTGCGGTGCACCACGCTCTACCTTCTGCGCCACGTGACAGCCCTACCACAGTGCAAGCGCAGGGAGGAGCACGGGGCGCCTATAAAAGGAGGACGAGCAGCACCGTAGCAAGGATCGCATTCTCATTCCAGCATAACCACTTACGCGCAAGGAAGAAGAAGACCACCGCTTCCCTTCCTTGTGCACACCATTGCCAAAAGAGAGCCCTCGGCAAGCTCATTGTACTGTAACCTCTACAAGCAGTGCAATACAGACAAGCAGGAGTAGCGGTGTTACCTCCACACGAGGGCCGTGAACCTGGGTACGGGCTGGTGTTCATCTCTGTCGTGATGTCCCTCCACTTGCTCGACGAGCACCGTCGCCGTGCAGGTTGAGGGTTGTTTGACCAACGTGTTCAGCCCCTTACACGAACTCTCTTCGTGAGCTTGAATATCCCTGTTTCGTGGGAGTCATTCTCCGACACATATAATTTAGCAAAAGTTTTTGTTGGCTCTCATTTTTGGAATAATAATACTTATATTAATTTTGGGATGTTACACGTCCCGGAAACCATACTATAGGAACCGGCTATTTCTTTGGAGGCGGTTAATCTGAAATAACCGGCTGAGGTGTAGCGTATTGCAGTCTTTTATTTTTTAATTGCTCTAACCGCTGCTAGCAACGGACTGCAATACTCGTTTTTCTACTAGTGAGGCGCTCAGGAAAAGGTGACCTCGCACCAGAAAAACGGCGGCGGCGGCCACAGACATCAAGCTCCCTTCCCCTCCTCCTAACCCCATGTCCGGCGGATGGCGGTGGGTCGAAGGCATCCTTCTAGCCGGCTATTGCTTCGCCATCCTGCTTCTCTCCCTGTCCCGTCCACCCTTTAGTTCTAGCCCTAGCAACAGGACGGGGAATGGCAGTGGCTGACGCCGGGATGGGGATCGGCGACGGCTGGTGACGGGATGGGGAACGGCGACGGCCAGGCGGCGGCTTCTTCTCCCTCACCCTCCTCTCCCTGCAACTTCTTATCCCTTGTTGTCGTTCCCCTCCAGGCCCGCCCCTTACCCTAGATCGACGGGCGGGAGCAGAACATCGGCAGGAGGGAGCACGGCGTTGGCATCCGGATCGGGATCCTCTCGCCATCTCCTGACCTTGTTCTTCCTCAACTCTGGTCTAGCCCTCCAGGGAACTCCTCCTTGCTTAAATTCAACTAGATATACATCCAAGCGCAATTTTGGAATTGACTGCTTTACTCGATTCTAAATACCAATATTTTGCAGAACCCAACACACTACAATTGTTTTTAGAACCCATTTCAATACAGAGGATGATTTGGTATTTGTCTCAATTTAATTCCAAGCCCTTCAATTCATACATCCAAACACAGCCTGAGTATCTTGCAGAATCCATATTTGGCTTCCTTGATGTGCCTTGTAGTTCAAAATGATGTGTTTAGAAGGATGGCCGGTGGGCCGGCGAAGGAGGCCCTTAGGGCAGGGTGACGTCGCGGCAGCGCGCCGACCGCGGCGGGTGAACGGCGGTGGTGCGCTCGCCATACGTGAAGAAGACGACCATGACATTGCTCGACTGAGAATTAAACTAGTTATCAGTCGACTGAGCGCTAGTCGGACCCAATAATAAATAACAAATCACTACAACTTGGCCTCTCTGGATCACCGGGCAACGCATGCGCCTTAGAAGGTTAGAATGAAAGAAAATAAACTCGATCGGTGTCACACCGTGCGCCGATCCTTGGCTCGCGGCTTTAGACAAGTAACGTGTCTACCGGTTGTTCTCTCCCGATCAACTAGCAAAAATCCACCATTTTTTCCATCCAATTAAGAACGGCTTGTTTGTGGGCAGGACTCAGGAGCATCAGCTCCCACAGAAAAAGCATTCGCGACCTTGGACGCGACCCGTCTACCGCTACAGTAGATCGGCGATTTTTCACTCCCCCCCGCAGATCCACCTCGCCACCGGCGTCTCGTCGGGTCCCCCTCCCTCCGTCGGCCGCTCCGGCGGCGGGAGGGTGGGGGAGCCTCGGGTCCCTGCTGTATATAGCGTAGGAGTTGTAGGGTTCCCTGCCGGAGGCATCGAGGAGGTGGTGGCGTGCCGGCGTCGGGTTTTGCAGGTGATGTTCTTCCCCTCTCGCGATGGAGCTCTTTGCAGGTCCGTGGCGGAGCATCTCCTTCCTCATGCTCGCGACCCTCGGTGGCCGCCGTGCGTGGGGTACCCCGCTCTGGAGTTCGAGGCGGCGACTCCAGATCTGAAGATCGAAGCGGTCGATGCTGCAGCAAGGGTGCATGGCGACCAGCAGCGCAGGATGGAGGTTCTCCGGAACTCGAGGACCGGTGACTTCCCGTCCGCCAGGGGTCATCTTCGTCTCCAAGGCGTTCGTGAAGATGCGGCGGCGGCGCGTCGCCGGAACGTGCTGCTCTGCAGTGGTTGCTCTGTTCTTGTTCTACAGAAGGACTTGGTTGTAATTTTGTGCTTTGTGGGAGTCCTTTCTGTAAAAGTCTTGCTGTAATATCGGCGGTTTCCCGCAAAAAAAAAAAAAGGAGCATCAGCTCCCACGGTAAGGTCAAACTAATCATCAGCTAGCCGCAGGACGTGGCCCAGCTAAACCCCACCGCTTAATTCTCATCTTTCTTAACCCCACTGACTAACTGTCCTCGTCAAATCGCATATATAATCAAGCCAGTCCAGCTCCAAGCAGACAGCTAGCTCTGTCTCTTCCTCACCACAATCACTCCAAAGTCCAAACCAACCAGCTCCGCTTGACATCGGCAGGACGCCAGCCATGTCATCGTCGTCCAGAGCGCGGCGGAGTGGCAGCGTCGGGAGGCAGTTCGCGGTGGGAGGGCGGTGGCGCCACGTGGCCGTGGTGGACACCGGGTGCGGGTGCCGCCCGCGCCGGCCGAGGCTGCCGCTCATGAGCCTGCCTTCCTTCCTCAGGCCGTCCCCGAAGCCGCCGGTGCCTAGGAGCAGCAGCAGCTCCCGGTCTTCGTCCTTCTTCCCCTCCTCCGCCTCCACCGCCTCGTCCGCCTGCACCTACTCCTCCTACTCCTCTTCCAGCAACTACCCCGCATCCTCCCACGTCTACCAACAAGAGCCCGCGGTGCCCTACGGGGCCACGGCGGCCAAGGCGCCGGTGGCGAGGAAGAAGGTGGCCGGCAAGGCGAAGAAGATCAGGCGCGAGAAGGCGGAGGAGGATGACGTCGGGGTGGCGGTGGAGAAGGAGTCGTCGGACCCGCGGGCGGACTTCCGGGACAGCATGGTGCAGATGGTGGTGGAGATTGGGCTGTGTGACTGGGACGGCCTCCGCTGCATGCTGCGCCGCCTGCTCGCCTCAACGCGCCGCGCCACCACGCCGCCATCCTCGCCGCCTTCGCCGAGGTCTGCGCCCAGCTCGCCTCTGAGCCGCCACCGCCGCCGGCGTATCACTACGACTACTACTACTGACGTATGATTCGTCGACTCGGCAAGCCGGCAAGCTCGTCTGCTCATGCTCTGTTCTGTTCTGTAGGGGTGGGTCTCGAGATCCTGGCACCACCTGGTGTACGCATCGCGCGCCGGGTGGTGATAGGATCTCTCTGGAGAAAATTTAAGCTAGAAGAAGATTAGTAGCTGCAGGTCTATGTGTGTTTAGTGGTCGGCTCTGATTTTATGCTTTACTTGCTGTTTCCATTTCTTAGTTTGTGTTCCGATGTGTTTGTTCTTAGTTTGTGTCTGCTTGTGTGGCCTTCGGTTTTGCATGAAGGTCACCGAGGATCCAACTTAGTTAATCTATGTAACTAATTGTGCCCTTTTAGTAGTGCTGTGATGTGTTCATTCTACATGCATATCACACTTTTCTTGTGAACGATGTTCTCTGTACTTTTACTCGTCTTCACGAGTAGAGCACTAGTACAAGCTAGCATTGCATCTTCAGATGTTTTATCTTAATCACCTTCTGTTTTCTAGTACCACTGTACTAGGCCAACTGCATAGTAGAGCAAGTTTCAAGCGCCAAATGCTACCATTAGTCGCGTAATCTGTTCCCTTTGGGCGAAAGTGTGAGAGAAAGATCAGAACTTTGGATGCCGATGGCACTCATCGTTCTTCGACTTTTGATAACGACTTAGAAGTGTTTCCGAGAGAGCTTTGCCGCCGGGAAAGCGTCGCGATCCGCACGCCGCGCATCTGCCGTCCGTCGTGCTTTTTAGTCTGCGGCGTGGATTTCCACCGGAGTGACGCCGTTGTTCACATTCATGCTCGCCGGTGCAGTCACAGAGGCAGCGCTGTTAAGAGTACACGCATGCATGCAAAGGTAAACAGCAAATGGGCTTCCTCTCTTCTTTAATTACTGGTGGTTGGGCTGCCTTTGCGCTCTCTCTTTAATTACTAGTGGTTGGGCACTTGGGCTGCCTTTTGAGAGTTGTTTGTCTTCTCATGATGTTTTTAAGTCAGCTTTGTGGCCGTTGACTCTATGAAGATCGATCGGTGTGCCATATGATTAGATGTTAAAAAATGCATACTGCGGAAAAGAATGTGAACTTTTCTTTTTCGCGGGAGCACTTGCTTTTAATTAAGTGGACATTTTGATCAAACGGCCTCCAGTATGAGACAAAGCTGCTACATCATCGACGTGTACCTGTGGCACTTGGACTTTTCCAAGCCGAAGCCGACTGGCCGGTTGTACCGTTGTAGGGTTGCGAAGTATAGACGAAATAATTGAACAATACACTGTCGGGTCACTCGCGTGGGAGCCCCCCTAGCCACAATGCACCTGATCTTGGTCGACCACCTAATATGTTTTCTAGAAGTCCGATAAAAAGTTTGGACATAAATAATGCTCACATTTACCATGTCACAAAATTTGATGTCAGCATTTATAAAGCAGATCAAGCAAAAAATAGATAAATGTCACAAGGAATAGTTCCAAAATACAAGTCGGACTTTAAATTTGGCCCATTGTCACTATTGATTACCAATTTGTCATTTTCTATATTGATGTTGTGTTTCATATTTAGACTTAAAGTTGTGTGACGATATATATTTATGTTGTGGCAGTGTCCTAACTTTAACTTGAATTTGGCCCATTGTCACTATTGATAACAAAGTTAATCAATTTGTTTATTATTGTTGTGTTTCACATTTAGCCTTTAACTAGCAGGGAGGGGGGGGGGGGGGGATATGCCCCCCATGCTCCTAAAATAAATTTACAAAATGTATTACTAGTTCAAGTAAATGTCGTTGGTGGAGCCATGAAAAATTAGAGTTGGGGTTGGTGTACAAGTACATGTTAAACGATAGTTTTGACCAGCACCTATTCATCTTGGTGTCGACATGGGATCGCGACAAGTGCAAGGTGTGGCATTGGCGTTGCATTACCTCCACGATCTAAACATGGTGCAACACGACCGCAAGGCCTCGACATCATGCTTGATGACACCTTCTTGTCCCACCCTGCACTACCTGCACGACTAACGCTTGGTGCACGAAGAATTCATCCACCAAGACGCTCGATTGATCAACTAACATTTTTTTAAAAATCTGACAAAAAGATTGGACATAGATAATTCTCATGTCTAACTTGTCACAAAATTTCAAGTTGGAATTTAGGAAACAGATCAATCAAAATTTTCAACTTGAATTTGGCCCATTGTGACTACAGATAGCAAATTTGTCATTTTATTTGTTGATGTTGTATTTCACATTTAGACGTAAACTAGCATGGTGGCCCTCTCAGATCAGAGGGCGTATAAAAATAGTGCAGAAACTTACCTGTGATCCGAGTTAGATGGAAAAGCTACGAAATAACACCAAGTTGATCTGAGTAGATCATCAATATATGTTAGTTTAGCATATACTATACAATATACTATTATGCAACAACACTCTTGTTAGGATAGTTTTCGTTGTGGTGATAATGGGTTTTCGTCCCATAGTAAGCGTTTGAGAGTGAATGTTGCACAGTGCATTTCCTATTAGTGTGCCAAACCACTTGTATTTGTTTCTCATTGTCCTTTAGTTGTATATATGTCAAACACATATAAGAGAAACATGGAATGGTGTCATTGGAGAACGCTTAAAAAGAGACTGAACGAAACATGTTCTTAGTTGTGGGGGGGGGGGGGGGGGCATATGCTCCTAGAATAAATTTACAAAAGCTATTACTAGTTCAATTAAATGTTGTTGGTGGAGCCATGGAAAATTAAAGTTGGTGCTAGTGTACAAGTACACGCTGAACGACAGTTTTGACCAGCACTTGTTCATCTTGGTGCCGAAGCGGGATCACGACAACATCGCCCAGGGTGTAGCATTGATGCTGCACTACCTGGACGACTAGCGCGTGGTGCATCTCGACCTAAAGGCCTCGAACATCATGCTCGATGACACCTTCATGGCCCGCCTCGGCGACATTGGCCTTGCCCGTGCCATGAAAACGGACAAGACCTCACTTCTTGCATAGAGGAGGTCGGTCGTGGTGTCTACGTTACATCGTGCCTGGGTGCTTCCACTGTAGGGTCACGCTGGGTCCAACATCTTCACACAAAACATTTTCCCTAGCACGGCCAAGCCAAAATCCATTATAGGGAAGCACCATGGAGTCTTACCACTCGACATGTGTTTGCGGAACTTGATGAAGTGCATCGGGGTAGTGCAGTCCTTATACCTCATCATAGGCAGCTCTGTTGCTCGTGATGAGTTAAAAAAAGAGCCAACGAGACCAACAAAAACAGAAAAGGAAAAAACCATGGAGGGAAAAAAAAGAGAAGGGGCACACTGCTATATTTTATACATACTTGTGCTTCATATTAGCACCTTTCGTTTGATATAGAGAGTTAACATATGTTTCATATTTCTATAGACCTATAGTGGGGATGAAGAGTCACATACCGGGTCAATATGTCACCGCCACCTGGGCAAATACGGCAACCGACATAGTAAGCCAAACACGTATCCTCAGGGTGGCAAGTACCGCGAGAAGGAAGCACCGCCATCCAAAGGTGGCCATTAGCGTGACAAAAGCATGCCACCGCCTCCGCCTCGTAAAGGCAGCAATAACCGGGACAAGCATGCTCATCCACATTTTTCATCATTCGTTTTTATTTAGCCGTATAAAAATACATAGTATATATGTGTTGCCCGTGAACGCGGAATTAAAGCAATCCTACCCCACTAGTAGAAACAGGGGCTTCGGTGCGGACCTTTTGTACCGGTTGGACAGGAACCGGGACTAAAGGGGGCATTAGTCCCGGTTCCAGAGGCGAGGCGGCCGGCCGGAAACCGTCCCGGTTGGTGCGGGGCCTTTTGTCCCGGTTGGTAATACCAACCGGGACGAAAGGATTGCGGCAGGCGGCTGCAGTGGGGGGCCCCACGGAGAGACCCTTTAGTCCCGGTTCGTAACACGAACCGGTACTAAAAGTCCATCTTTAGTACCGGTTCGTATTACGAACCGGGACTAAAGTTTCCCCTATATATCTTCTTCCACCCCGAGCCCAGCTCCATTTTTCTTGCTCGAGCACAACTCCATTTTTTGCTATCTCTTTCCTCTCCCGAGGTCGAGTTCACCCCATTTTTCTCCAACATTTGTCAAGATTGGTGACACCTACCTATACAAGGGTTAGCAACTTCATCCTCTCTTCCGGCATTTCAAGTTTAGCTCATTTTATTGCTAGTTTAGCTCATTTGATTTTTGTAGTGCTAGCTAGGTGTTTGATGAAATGACTAAGTTAGGGATTTCATTTCTTTTATATGCATTTTGAGCTCAAATTAAAGTATGATTTGTGATTTTTTATAGTGTCGTCCCGTCCCCTTTCTCACCGCCGTCGATCGCCCGCGCCGCCCCGTCACCGACACCACCTCGGTGAGCCTCTTGTTTTTATCTTTTATTTTAAAAAATCTTAGCTGTATGATTTAGATGCATAATTATTACTTGTATAATTTTCTTATTTGTATAATTGTTTGTTATATATAGTGTCATGGTTTTGACATCTGTCCACACCTGCTCTCGTCCGCTCTATTATTCGAATGTGGTACGATTGTTTGTTATAACTATATATTTGTTTAATTTCGTGTTTATGACAATTATGCCGACCAACTTGACATAGATATATTTTTATCTAGGAGGTAGTTGAACCGGAAATTCCAACCGACCCTATTGTCGAGTTTTTTGAAAAAGAAAACAATGATTTGAAAGAAAAATTGAAAAGAAGTGAAGATCTTCGTCTCCAATACTTAGAAGTGAAGATGAAATTGGAGTTCAAGTTTGCCGACGTCGTCGATGATCACGAGATCAAGATGGAGGCAATGCGCTTGGATCACGAGATCAAGATGAATGCAATGCGCTTGAAGCTTAAAAAGATTAGAAAATATGCCATTAGTCAAGAGGCTTGGTATCATTATGCTGTTGGTTCAATAATTACCTTAGTTGCGATTTTGATCGCATTTGTCGTTGGATTTAAATTCTTTAGATAGTTGTATGTTAGTTTCAATTAATGTATGTTTATGAGAACTATGTATTAGATTTGGTCACTACTCTACTTTTGTTTTAATGTGGTGAACTTGTATTAATGAATTTGGTCACGTATCTCTATTCATGATATAGCTATAGTGTAATGGTTTTTGATATATTTATATAATGCTGATGAGCCAGCAATGGATGTACGGTGACCGACGCTGTCCCGAGTTCATTAATGGCATGCATAATTTTCTCCGTGTGGCTGAGTCAAACAAGCAGAATGGTTTTATGTTTTGTCCATGTGATGACTGTAGGAATAAGAGGAATTACCCTTCCTCAAGAACACTTCACGTCCACCTGATTCAGAATGGTTTCATGCACATCTATAACTGTTGGACCAAGCACGGAGAAAGATGGGTTATAATGGAAGACAATGAAGAAGAGGATGATGACAACTATCCTGTGTTCTCTGAACACGGTGGTACTACAATGGGGGAAGACGAAGCTGAACATGAGGTCATTGTTGATGATCAGTCCGATGATGATCTTCATCGGGTCATTCTTGATGAACAGATAAACTGCGGAAGTGAAAACGAGAGGTCAAAGTTGGAGCGCATGTTAGAGGATCACAAAAAATTGTTGTACCCAAATTGTGAAGATGGCCAGAAAAAGCTGGGTACCACCCTGGAATTGCTGCAATGGAAGGCAGAGAATGGACTATCTGACAAGGGATTTGAAAAGTTGCTGAAAATAATAAAGAAGATGCTTCCAAGGGATAACGTATTGCCCCCCGGTTCGTACGAAGCAAAGAAGGTTGTGCGCCCTCTAGGATTAGAGGTGGAGAAGATACATGCATGCATTAATGACTGCATCCTCTACCGCGTTGAGGAGTACGAGAATTTGAATGCATGCCCGATATGCGGTGCATTGTGGTATAAGATCAGGCGAGATGACCCAGGTGATGTTGAGGGCGAGCTGAGCCCCAGGAAGAGGGTTCCTGCCAAGGTGATGTGGTATGCTCGTATAATACCACGGTTGAAACGTTTGTTCCGAAACAAAGAGCATGCCAAGTTGTTGCGATGGCACAAAGAAGACCGTAAGGACGACGAGATGCTGAGACACCCCGCAGATGGGTCGCAGTGGAGAAACATCGACAGTGAGTTCAAGGATTTTGCAGGTGACGCAAGGAACTTAAGGTTTGGTCTAAGTACAGATGGCTTGAATCCGTTTGGGGAGCAGAGCAGCAGTCATAGCACCTGGCCCGTGACTCTATGTATCTATAACCTTCCTCCTTGGTTGTGCATGAAGCGAAAGTTTATTATGATGCCAGTGCTTATCCAAGGCCCGAAGCAACCCGGTAACGACATTGATGTGTACCTGAGGCCATTAGTTGAAGAACTTTTACAGTTGTGGTCTGACGAAGGTGTACGTGTATGGGATGAGTACAAACAGGAGAAATTTGACCTACGAGCATTGCTGTTTGTAACCATCAATGATTGGCCTGCTCTTAGTAACATTTCAGGATAGTCAAACAAGGGATACAATGCATGCACACACTGTTTAGGTGAGACTGAAAGTATATATTTAGGTAACAAGAATGTGTACCTGGGGCATCGTCGATTTCTTCCAAACAAGCATCCCGTAAGAAAGAAAGGCAAGCATTTCAAAGGTGAGGTAGATCACCGGACGAAGCCTACCCTCCCTACTGGTGATGTTATATATGGCATGGTCAAGGATTTAAAAGTAATATTTGGAAAGGGTCCTGGCGGACAATCTGTTCCGAATGACGCTGATAATCGCGTACCCATGTGGAAGAAGAAATCTATATTTTGGGACCTACCATATTGGAAATTCCTAGAGGTTCGCTCTGCAATCGACGTGATGCACGTGACGAAAAATCTTTGCATGAACCTGCTAAACTTCTTAGGCGTGTATGGGAAGACAAAAGATACAGCGGATGCACGGCAGGACCAGCAACGTATGCACGAACGAGACAACCTGAATCCAGAGAAGTATCAAGGACACCAAAGAAGAGAAGGAGATCTTTTTTCAAGTCCTGAGCAGTATCAAGGTCCCGTCTGGCTACTCGTCGAATATAAAGGAAATAATAAACATGGCAGAGAAAAAGTTCCAAAACCTAAAGTCTCATGACTGCCACGTGATTATGGCACAATTACTTCCGGTTGCATTGAGGGGCTTCTACCGAAAACGTTCGAGTACCCATTGTGAAGCTATGTGCATTCCTCAATGCAATTTCTCAGAAGGTAATCGATCCAGCAACTCTACCAAGTTTACAGAAAGATGTGGTCCAATGTCTTGTCAACTTCGAGTTGGTGTTCCCACCATCCTTCTTCAATATTATGATGCACCTCATAGTTCACCTAGTCGAAGATATTTCCATTCTCGGTCCTTTATTTCTACACAACATGTTCCCCTTTGAGAGGTTCAAGGGAGTCTTAAAGAAATACGTTCATAACCGTGCTAGGCCAGAAGGAAGCATGTCCAAGGGTTATGGAACAGAGGAGGTCATTGAGTTTTGTGTTGACTTTATTCCTGATCTTAAGCCGATCGGTGTTCCTCAATCGCGCCATGAGGGAGACTGCGTGGAAAAGGCACGCTAGGAAAGAAAGCAACAAGTATGGACGAACATTCTTTCACTCAAGCACACTACACAGTTCTACAAAATTCCAGATTGGTGGCTCCGTATATCGTGAAACACATGGATATTTTACGCTCCGAATACCCGGAGCAGACTGACTTCTGGATTAAAGGAAAACACGTGGATACTTTCGGCGGTTGGTTGCAAACACATCTCATTAATAACACCACTATTGGAGAAGAGTTATACTTGTTGGCCAAGTCACCATCTTCGACTATATTGACTTTCCAAGGGTACGAGATAAATGGGAATACATTTTACACGGACACCCAAGACAAAAAGAGCACTAACCAAAACAGTGGTATCCGCTTTGATGCAACAAACGACAATGGGACAAAGGACACATATTATGGTTGCATGCAGCAGATATGGAAACTTGACTATGGACCTTCTTTTAAGATCCCGTTGTTTCAGTGCAAATGGGTCAACCTGCCAGGCGGGTAGAGATAGACCCGCGGTACGGAATGACTACAGTGGATCTCAAGAATCTTGGGTACCACACCGAGCCATTCGTCCTAGCCAATGATGTGGCTCAGGTTTTCAATGTGAAGGGCATGTCTTCTGATGTCTACTCACGCTTCTATTCTTGTAGACAGTGTTGGGCCTCCAAGTGCAGAGGTTTGTAGAACAGTAGCAAGTTTCCCTTAAGTGAATAACCCAAGGTATATCGAACTCAGGGAGGTAGAGGTCAAAGATATCCCTATCAAGCAACCCTACAATTAAGATACAAGAAGTCTCTTGTGTCCCCAACACACCTAATACACTTGTCAGATGTATAGGTGCACTAGTTCGGCGAAGAGATATTAAAATACAAGTGATATGGATGATTATAAGTGGTAATTGCAATCTGAAATAAAAATGGCAGCAAGCAAACATGAGAGAAAATGATAGTAAACGGTGTTTCAATGCTTGTAAATAAGGCCTAGGGATCATACTTTCACTAGTGGACACTCTCAACAATAATAATATAATTGAATACATGAATATTTCCTCTTCACTATGCTACTCTGAATTATTCTCTCGTTGGATAACGAACACCAATCCACTGCGTAGGCTATAAAAGCACACCTTAAAGTCGCATTCCACATCTAGGGAACCCCACACTGTCAACTTGAGCGCCCTAAAATAGTACTAGACAAACACCACAATTTTATAGAGACATCCAACACAAATAATAACTCATGATAAGTATTCCTGTAATCTTTAGCCTAAGAGCCACACACGGTGCGCACACTGTCAACTTCGTACCGTGGGACAAAGGTGACTTCGGAGTTTACATTAATAAAACCACTCATGTATCATATAAGATAATGAAGAGTAACATCTATGGATTCAACTAGATTACAAAACTCATGACCACATAAAGATCACACCATGGGAGAGAGAGATAAACCACATAGCTACCGGCATGAGCCCTCAGCCCCGAGGGAAACTACTCACGCATGGTCATGGCGATGAGTAGCTTGATGGAGAGGTGCAGCCCGGAGTGGAGGCGGAGGCCGGCGGCAGCCACGACGCGATGGCGGTGGCGGCCCTTGGCGGCGGTGGCGGCCCTTGGAGATGGTGCTGCTATGGAGGAGGTTCTCCTCCCAAGACGGCTGCCTGGGAGAAGGAAAATTCGTGGTATGGGGGCCTCTCCACGAGTTAGGTTTCCTCTCCTTATATAAGCTCTCGGATTCCCGTCATCTCCTTTAGGGTTTCGGTAAAGCGGTGATATCTGGAGTGTACGAACTCGGAATTAGGCGAATTTTAAGTCCAGATCGATTGTCAGAAAATTCCGCGCAACTTTCGCGACTAGAATTTTTCTGTTTGACGTCGTCTTCTGTCCGGTGCGTGACAATGTCCGAAAAACGTTTTCAGACAGATTTCAGGAATGTCCCGATTCGACTCCAACAAGGTTTCCTTTGCCCAATTTTGATAATTCCTACACATTAAAGTGTAAAACAAGAACATTGTGCACTTTGGCAACTATTAGTAGGTTAGTCCAATAAATGTCATAATATGATATAAAGTGTATATAAAACATGTGACAATTGGTATAATATAAGCATGGAACATCAGAAATTATAGATGCGTTTGAGACGTATCAAGCATCCCCAAGCTTAGTTCTACTCATCCTTGAGTAGGTAAAATGATAAAAACAAAATAATTTCTGAGGTTACATGCTACAATCATAATCTTGATCAAATATTGTAAGGCACATGTTATAAATGAAGTGATCCAAGTCAATGGTCTATAGTTTGCTAGCAAATAGATAATGAGCAAACAGCTGAATCATATAAGCAAAAACTTTTCATGAATAGTACTTTCGAGACAAGTATCAAAAAGTTTTGCATAAGAGTTAACTCATAAAGCAATATATTCTAAGTAAAAGGTATTTAACCAACACAAAGGAAGATTTAAACTTCAGCAATTGCTTTCAACTTTCAACATGTATATCTCATGGATATTTGTCAACACAAAGCAATATAATAAGTGCAATATACAAGCATATAAAAATTGCTGCACCAAAGTTGACACTAGTGTTTGCTTCTGAGATAGAAAGCAGTAGGAAAACTGACTCAACATAAAAGTAAAAGAAAGACCCTTCGCAGAGAGAAGCAAGGATTAAATCATGCGCTAGAGCTTTTTAAGTTTTTGAAATCATATAGAGAGTAAAAATAAGTTTTGAGAGGTGTTTGTTAATTGTCAACGAATCAGAAAATGAAAAGTACAATATGACCCCTGCCAACCAGACTTTTAAGAGCGGCTCCCATGAAGGACGTTATTTCTACCAGCAAGGCAGATCATCCCTCTTTCTCTTTTGTTTACACATGCAGATATTTCACTGTTTGTCATTGCTTGACTGATAAATCAGGGCAAAAATGTGAAGAGAATTAAGCGGTTAAAGTTGTAATTAATTGGGACTGGGCACCCCATTTGCCAGCTCTTTTTGCAAAATTAATGGATAAACGGATGTATATGCCGCTAGTCCGGTGGTAAAGTCTGTTTGATAGTTGACATAAAGACATCCACCCCGTCCTGATGAGCTTGGTAAACAGTGACACAAAAAGGAGTAATAGTTTTTGAATAGTTTAAAGGTAGCACATGAAAAATTTACTTGGAATGGCAAGGAAATACCACATATAGGTAGTTATGGTGGACACAAATGACATGGATTTTGGCTCAAGGTTTTGGATGCACGAGAAGCATTCCCTCTCAGTACAGAGTTTAGGCTAGCAAGGTTATTTGAAGCAAACACAGGATATCAACCGACACAGCAAGACTTATATGAAAACATATTGCAAGCATTATAAGACACTACACTGTCTTCCTTGTTAACCAAACCCTTTTACTAGAAAATATCTAGACCTTAGAGATACCAATCATGCAAACCAAATTTCAACGAGCTTTACGGTAGTTCTTCATTAATAGTTTTTAACTACATGATACAAAAGCTTAAACATGAACTACTTGATAACTCAAAACAATTGGCAAGTATCAAATTATCCAAGACAGTGATCTACAAGAATATGTAACCTTTTTCCATTATACCATCTACCACATGCAGCATTTTCTGTTCCAACCAAACACCAATCAACTTATTTTAACATAAACTCTCCAAACAATTATAAGTGAAGCAAGAGAGTACTTTATTTAAAAGAACTAACAGCTCTCAATAAGAGATGCATGCAAAACAGTAGCTAAAAACATAGCAATAGCTAGATAAGAATACTCAACAAGTAAAAGTGAAAAAGGAGTATTCATATGAAAAAGCGGAGCGCGTCTCTCTCCCAATCAAGAATGCTAGGGTCCAATGGGTCCAATCAAGTTGACCATAAGAAAAATAAAATACTGAAAATAAAAGCACACAGATGCTCCAAGTAAAGCACATATGATGTGAAAAAATTAAAATATAGTTTCACTAGAGATGACCTGATAAGTTGCTGATGAAGAAGGGGATGCCTTGGGCATCCCTAAGCTTAGACGCTTGAGTCTTCTTGAAATATGCTGGGGTGATCCATGGGAGCATCCCCAAGCTTAAGCTCTTCACTCTTCTTGATCACATTATATCATCATTTTCTCTTGACCCTTGAAAACTTCCGCCACACCAAACTCAGAATAATTCTCATTAGAGGGTTAGTGCACAATCAAAAACTCACATGTTCTATAAGAACACAAACATGACAATTACTTTTTCAACATTAGCTACTACTACTGATGTTATGTGAACCTCTTCCACCTCAAAAATAATTCCACTCAACAACACTAGTAAAAAATAGAATGCAAAATAAAAGGTAGAATCTGTCTAAAACAGAAAAGTCCATAAAGACGAATTTTTCGAGGCACTTACGTTGCTCAAATCGAAAAACTCAAAACTAATGAAAGATGCGTACATATCTGAGGATCACTGTGGCGCCCTGACCTAACTGTTATACAGTGATGCTGTGTGTCACCGGTTAAGCGATACAACCGGAGGTTACGGGTTTACCAATCCCCAGCCAAAACCTTTGGCAGGCGTTGCTCGGAATGGATCATCGGCAACGCAACACCCCGATTGATGCCTTAACACAGGCACAACCCTCAATGCATAATAGAGAGACCAAGACTTGTGGAACAACTGGCACATCACAGACTCTACGACACAAAAAATATAGTTCAACTCTTATAATAGAGAAAGATAGCAAAAGACATCCAGAGGTCACAGACCCAACATTACATCAAGCGGAAGCGAATTAGGTTGTTCTAAACAACAAGATCCAACATATGGCCTAAGAGACCTACAGATAAACATCACAACGCCAGCTGTTCCAGGATGTCCCAAGCTGCCACCTGGGAACCCCAGACTACTCATCGACGTCCACAAAGAACCCACCTTCGAGGTCGGTGAAGTCCTCTCCTGAAATAAGCAAACGACGTTGAGTCCGACGAACTCGCAAGATTAAGAGCTAATATATGCTCGATGATTGGTTCCCAAGGTTTTGTGGCTGTTTTTGCATAAAGCTGATTTTATTTATGAAAACATAACTCAAAGGCGTCGACTATTCAGAGTATTTTAAAAAGAGGTAAGAAGTACTCTTTCTTTCATCACCTTTCTCATCATAAACCATCAACCTCAACCCTTGTACCTGTTCATCAAAGGCACCTCCCCGAATCACCCTCGAGGAAGCTCACCTTACAATTTTGAGTGGTACCTCTAGTACCCAGTTTTTAATCATCCCGTTAAAGTTATTCTATGATCTTACCTTCACTTCCCAAGTTCGTCCATAACCGCGGACACGGCTTTTCGAAAAGATTTAACCCTGCAGGGTGTACAAATGTTTGCCACGCGTACCGTCCGGCCCATTACCTGATCATTAGCTCTCTTCCTTGGAAAGCCGGCTGGGTGGGAGCGTGTCGACTTCTCCCTCGTTAAGGACTTTCTAGGATCATCAGTAGCGGTAGGACAAGGGGTACCTTCTCGCACCCTGTCCCGCGGCCACTTATTTTCCTGACACACCCATCCTCATCTCAGTTCATCCCACCATCATCACACATGCGCAAATGGAAGCCTGAACTAGAGGACCCTGGCTAGCCCCGCTCGAGTTATTTAGTCTATGAGGGTTCCTGCACTGCGAATGCATAGGCCTCACGCATGGTTGCACGCTCAGTCTTGGTTCAAGAGGTAAAGAACTCGCACCTAGGCGGCGAGAACGAGACAAAACACCACAACCACAGTGGCCTCTCATCCCCACCTTTTAGCATCTTATTATCCGTCACCACAATTTCTCCACCATCAACCCTTTATCTCATTACCTGTTTCCACCACAAACCATCCATCGTATAGCTATGCAATTTACTAAGCATGGATAAGCATCAACAGAGCATAGTAAGTATCTCAGGCCACAAAACAATCCTATGGATGAATAGGAGGGAAAACAGGTATTGGCATCGGAAACTTAATGCAACTATAGGATACTCTAATCCCAGAAAATTGACATTTAGAACCGCATGCAATATTATAGTGGAGAAAATATTTGCGGAAACATAGGATAAGATATGCTCAGAGGGGGGATTACGCTTGCCTTGATCAACGTGTTGATAATACGGCTCGGCGGGGTATTGCGGTGGAACCCCGTCTGCTTGATCTATCGGAGCACAAAACACGGGAAGGAACAATCAATCACCACACATGTTGGACAAATGCAATGCGCAAACAAAAAAAAATGATGTCATGACATCTTAAATCCCCGAGACGAGGATGATGCAACTATGCAAATTAAACGGAGTTCGGATGATTAGATGGGCGCATCTCGAATATTCCGTGGATTTAAGCAATATATTAATTACTTGTTGATTTGGATAGTTGAAACCCTAGGGTTATCTTGCCGATGAAAATGACATGATCACATGCAATGCAATTGTTTAGGTGAACAAACATGCATGAAATGATGCTATTAAGTAGTCCACAATTTTGTGCCCATTTTGGTATTTCAAACACATTTTTCTGAAGCGCCGATTAAAAGTTATTACTTTTGTAAATTATTATTTTAAATAAGCGCCTCTAATTAAGTACTTTCCTCTTTTATTTACCAAATTAGGGAGACAAAGAATTTGAAACAGTAGAAGTTTTGGTACTGCACAAAGTCGGAAATTCCGGTTTACACCTAACGCGGATTATCCGAGTGCACTGTACACTCAAGCATTTGGCTAAGGACCTAAGTTTTTCTTGTACTGGACTTATTCGGAAAGTCCGGATTTTTCATAACCGGATTATCCGATCGACCTCTCTTTTTGAAAAATTTGGCTAAGGACTCGAGCAGCTACGGTACTGGCAAAATTCGGATTTTCCGATCAGGTTGTGATTGGATTTTCCGATCGCTGGAGATCGCTGAGAAATCTGCTAAGGACCCAACGTCGAACGCTACTGGAGAGATTCAGAAAAACCGGTCGCACCGGAGTCGGAATATCCGACGGCGGCTCGACGGCGACGTGCTACGGCAATCCACGGCTACGGGACGAGTGCGAGGCAACAAGGGTACAGGGAGAGGCGTTGGCTCACCCTGGAGTTGTGGAGGCTCGCGGTGGAGACGGAGGTGGCCGGAGTTGGCCGGAATCGGGCACGGAGCGCGGCGGCCGGAGGAGATGCAGTCGTGGACGGAGGCGGTGATTGCGGGCCTCCTAGCTCGATTCCCTAGCTAGGTCGTAGAGGAGGACGAGGTGAAGCTCTCGGTTGTCTCATTCGTCTTGGGGCGGCCGGTAACAGCGGCGATGCGCTGGCGACGGCGGGCTTGGGCGCGGCTCCGTGGTGGAGAGGATAGAGGGAGGAACGTGAGAGAAAAATATCGGGAGAGGGGAGTGGAGCAAGTGAGGCTCGTGGTCGTGGTCGCCCAGCAGGTGAGGGCAAAGGGGAGGGGCCCGGCGACGTGCGGCGTCGACGGCATGGGCGGCATGGCATGGCGCTACAGAGGAGACGATGATCTTGCAGAAAGGCCCCTGCACTGGTTTTCCAGATTACAACTAGGTCCTTTTTCTATTCTTTTTAAAAACTTTTAAAACAGCAGCACCTTGGAGAAATTAATTGAGGCACTTAGACATACCAGAAAAATATGAAATAAATTAGGGAGACTCCTCTTACCAAGTAGATGCTCCACAAAAATTGGGGTTGCGAAAATAAAATTGTTTGAACCACTTTTGCTTAGAGGGGTTGGTTTAGGAAATTTTGACAAAATTGCAAATTGAACTTGCTTTGGAAAAAATGAAAACAAGTGCAACATTGTTTGTGAAACTTGGAACTTCCTTTACAAAAGTAAGCTTTTACAAACTTGCTTCACAACTCCAACACCCTTTCAATGTGCAAACTGAATTTAACTAGAGTGGAGAGCAAAATGCATGTATGCCATGATGCAATGAGGCAAAAAGTGAAAATTTTATACAGATTTTCAGCTCATAAATTTGGGGCTGTTACAATTCTTCCCTCCTTACAGGAATCTCGTCCCGAGATTCTAAGGCTGCGAAAAGAAGTCGGGATACTCCTCACGAAGACTGGACTCTCGTTCCCAAGTTGCTTCTTCCTCGGAATGGTGCGACCACTGAATCTTGAGAAACTTGGTAGTCTTGTTACGGGTCTTCCTTTCGGCTTCGTCCAGGACACGGATAGGATGCTCGCGATAAGTAAGATCTTCCTGGAGATCCAGCTCCTCGTGATTGACCCCATGGATAGGATCTTTGAAACACCGGCGAAGTTGAGAGACATGAAACACATCATGTACATTGGGAAAGATGACCGGTAACTCCAACTTATAAGAAAGATCTCCTCGCTTGGCCAGAACGGTGAAAGGGCCAACATAGCGAGGTGCCAATTTCCCTTTGATTCCGAAGCGGCGAACGCCACGAAGGGGAGAGACCGGAGATAAGCTTTATCACCAATTTCATAGTGAATTTCCTGATGATGCTTATCATAGTAGCTCTTCTGCCTAGACTGAGCAATCTTCAGATTCTCCTTATGATTCTAACCTTCTCCTCAGCTTCATTGATAATATCTGGACCAAAGAGTGCCCTCTCTCCGGTTTCAGACCAATTTAGAGGAGTTCGGCATTTTCTTCCATAGAGAACCTCAAATGGAGCCATGCCCAGACTAGCTTGATAGCTATTGTTGTAGGAGAATCCGCGAAAGGGAGATACTTTTCCCAATCCTTGCCGAAAGAGATTACACATGCCCTAAGCATGTCTTCCAAAACTTGGTTCACTCTCTCGGTCTGACCATCAGTTTGGGGATGGAAAGCGGTGCTGAAGTTAAGACGAGTTCCCATGGCAGTTTGGAAACTAGTCCAAAACTTGGAGGTGAATAGGCTTCCACGATCAGAAATTATCTTCTTGGGAATGCCGTGAAGGACGACGATACGAGAGTATACAGGTCTGCCAACTTGGCAGCTGTAATGTCCACACGAACGGGGAGGAAGTGAGCCACTTTTGATAGTCGATCAATGATGACCCAAATGGCATCATGTCCCTTTGGAGACTTCGGCAGACCAGTAATGAAGTCCATACCAATTTCATCCCATTTCCACTCGGGATAGCAATAGGGTGAAGAGTGCCGGCAGGCCTTTGATGTTCAGCCTTTACCCGTCGACAGGTGTCGCATTCAGCAACATACCTAGCAATTTCCGTTTCATACGAGTCCACCAGAATTGTGGCCGAAGGTCTTGGTACATTTGGTACTACCGGGATGAATAGAGAGAGGAGATTCATGAGCTTCTTGGAGGATCAACTCCTCTCAATTTTCGTTTCTTTGGCACTACCAAGCGGTCACCAAAATAAACAACTCCGGATTCATTGACAGAAAAACATTTGGCCTTCCCGCTAGCAATGTTCTCCTTGATTTTTAGAATACCCTTGTCACGCTTTGAGCATCCTTAATCTGGTCCACAAGAGTAGATTTGATCTCCAGATTTGCAAGGTAGCCGGAAGGAACAATTTCCAGGTTCAAACGGGCAAACTCTTCATAGAGGGCAGGTTGGGCCTCTTCAATCATCAGATTGTTGCAATAGGACTTCCGACTTAGCGCGTCAGCCACGACGTTTGCTTTGCCGGGTTGATAGTTCAGACTCACATTATAGTCCGTGATTAACTCCAACCAACGCCTTTGCCTGAGATTTAAATCCGGCTGGGTGAAGAGGTACTTCAGACTCTTGTGATCCGAGAAGATCTCGCAACGGTTACCAAACAGGTATGGTCTCCATTGCTTCAAAGCATAGACCACGCGGCAAGTTCTAGATCATGAGTTGGGTAGTTGAGCTCATGCGGCTTAAGTTGGCGAGAAGCATATGCCACCACATGGCCATCTTGCATTAACACACAGCCCAAACCTTGTAGAGAGGCGTCACAGAAGACGACGAAATCCTTGCTTGTGTCCGGCAGGACAAGCACAGGAGCGGACGTGAGCTTGGCTTTCAGTGTTTGGAAACTCTCTTCAGCTTCGGCCGACCATACAAACTTTTTATCCTTCTTGAGAAGGTCAGTCAGGGCCTTGGCTATCTTGGAGAAACCTTCGATGAATCGGCGGTAGTAACCCGCCAATCCGAGAAAGCTACGATGTCCTTGACTGACATTGGAGTTTTCCAATCCAAATGGACTGAATCTTGTCAGGAATGACAGCCACACCATCGCGGATATCACATGACCAAGGAAGATGAGATTATCCAACCAAAACTCACACTTGGAGAACTTGGCATAGAGGCGGTGTTCTCGAAGTCTGTCAGAACCAAACGAAGATGTTCCTCATGCTCTTCATTGGTTTGGAATAGATGAGGATGTCATCAATGTAAATGACGACAAACTTGTCAAGATAATCCATGAAGATGGAGTTCATGAGCCTCATGAAAGTAGCGGGGCATTTGTGAGACCAAAGGACATGACGGTATACTCATATGAGCCATAACGAGTAACAAATGCCGTCTTTGGAATATCCTCCTTTCTGATTTTTATCTGATGGTAGCCTGACCTCAGATCCATCTTGGAGAATACCGTTGCACCAGCTAACTGATCCAACAGATCATTGATGCGAGGAATAGGATACTTGTTCTTGATTGTCACCGCATTCAACGGTCGATAGTCAGAGACTAGACGAGGCACGGTAGAATCCCTCTTCTTGACAAAGAGTACCGGACAACCCCAAGGTGAACTGCTAGGCTGGATGAACTCCTTGCTAACAGCTGATCAATTTGCTCTTTCAACAGAGCCAACTCTTCCACCGGCATACGGTAGGGCTTCTTGGAAATTGGAGCGGTACCGGGAAGTAGCTCTATGACAAACTCCACACTTCGGTCAGGAGGCATGCCAGGCAATTCTTCCGGGAACACATCCGGGAAGTCACACACCACGTGTATGTCCTGGATTTCAGGAGGGGATTCGCCTTCCATAAAGCAAAGGAGAATCTCAGGTGAGCGGGGTACGATGGCGGACGGAGGTATTGATGTTGCAGGCCAATACTTCACAATGTCACCGGAAGGAGCGGTCACAGTAATGGTCTTGGCGGCACAGTCGAGATTAGCCTGGTATTTGGCTAGCCAGTTCATGCCCAGTATGACATCAATGCCTTTGGACTTCAGAGCTACCAAGGCATAAGGAAAGACAAGGAACCTATATTAATCTGGACCTCAGGAGTAACCCCATCGGTTTGCCATTTGGAACCAGGAGTGGATCACCAAGGACGGCTCATTTTCTCGAACGGTATTTTGTGGTCTTTTGCAAAGCTATGGATATGAATGAATGCGATGCTCCAGAGTCAAACAAAACTGTAGCTGTATTGCCGTTGATTCGTAACTCACCCATAAGAACGCCGGGGTCATCTTCAGCTTCTTCAAGAGACGTGGTTCAGGCGACCACGCACAATAGGTCCAGCCTTGCCAGTTGGAGTGGCAGGGGCTCGTGCAGGAGTTATCGCGAGAGGTGCCTTCTGGGGGCACTCCCTGGAGTAGTGACCAGCCTGGCCACAGGTGTAGCAAGTGACTCCAGGTGGAGCAGGTAGCATAGGACGGTACCCACTTCCGCCTATCCCAAGTGTCGAAGTAGTGGGGCGCGGAGGAGGTGGCCTATATCCTGCTGCCTCGGCATGAAGGGAGCACGAGGTACGGCGCTGTAGGGAACAAACACCCTGCGCTTCTTGCTCTCAGAACCCGAGGAACTCTGGTGGTCCCCATGTGCGGGCCTCTTGGAAGCTTCAAGTTCCTTTCTTCCTTGCTCAAGAGTGAAAGCCTGGTTGAACAGCTCCTGATAGGTCTGGAACCTGAAGGGGCAACTCATAGCGGAGCTGCGGAGTCAGACCCTTGCGGAACAGCTCTTGCTTGTCAGCATCATTGGTCACGTCCCTTGGGGCGTAACGAGAGAGATGGTTGAACTCACGACCATAAGTGCGGAGGTCCATCCGTCCCTGTTGCAAATCCAGGAACTCCCTCCTCTTCAAGTCCATGATGGCTGGGGAATGTACTCCGCTCGGAAGGCAGTGCGGAATCAGCCCAGGTGAAGACATGGTTGGCTGGAAACAAAGCCACATGGCTTCCCACCAACAGCCAGCAGCACCAACCAAGAGATAGGTGGCAAAGTTGACTTGCTCAGCCAATGGGACATGAAGCGCGGAGAACTTGCGCTCCAAAGCACGAAGCCAATCATCAGCTTCCAGTGGCTCCTTAGCATCAGCAAAGTGGGTGGCTGGGAACGCAGGAACTCAGTGAGAGTGTTGCACTCGTTCCTCCGTGCATTCTGCTGCACCAACTGTTCCAGCAAGCGCTCATTGCGCCCACGGTTCTCCTCAATGGCCATCAAGACCTCAGCCATCGAGGGTGGTGGCGGCAGATCATCCTCATCATCATTGTGGTTACCGCGACCACCACGGCCTCCACGACCTCCTCGAGCCATTCTGGAGATTTGACAATGACACAGTTAGTATCTTTCTCCGAATGGTCGAACAATAGCATTAGCGTCTACACAAGTACACAGACTAGGGACGATAATACTTTGCGAGAAGGAAAACAACAAGATAGAACTTGGGTCAAAGATCAGCATCATGTGCTACTAGTGAGAGTTAAGAAATCACAACTTAACACACTCTAGTTGACACAATCCGGGACCTTATGTTCAAGTCCGTGGGTTAAAACCCAAAGAAAGGATCAAAAATTGATCGGTAGAAACATCTGAGTTGATTTGGGATTGCAACGCAGCGGGAGCAACGTGACACATAACACTAAAGGTCGAACCCACCCCGTTTCTAATTTTGAAGTAACAGGGAGAAGTAAAACCTTTAAACTCAAATCGAGGTAAGATTGCTCCGAGATTAGAGGGTAACCAGATAAGGAGTAAAAAGAATCCTAAGATGGTTTTCACAACTCATTTTTAGGTTAAAAATATTTTCACAAACACTAGACTCAACATCGACCAGTAGAAGGGTTTCCTACAGGCAGTACTGCTCTGATACCAACTTGTGGCGCCCTGACCCGACTGTTATACAGTGATGCTGTGTGTCACCGGTTAAGCGATACAACCGGAGGTTACGGGTTTACCAATCCCCGGCCAAAACCTTTGGCAGGCGTTGCTCGGAATGGATCATCGGCAACGCAACACCCCGATTGATGCCTTAACACAGGCACAACCCTCAATGCATAATAGAGAGATCAAGACTTGTGGAACAACTGGCACATCACAGACTCTACGACACAAATCATATAGTTCAACTCTTATAATAGAGAAAGATAGCAAATGACAACCAGAGGTCACAGACCCAACATTACATCAAGCGGAAGCGAATTAGGTTGTTCTAAACAACAAGATCCAAATATGGCCTAAGAGGCCTACAGATAAACATCACAGCGCCAGCTGTTCCGGATGTCCCAAGCTGCCACCTGGGAACCCCAGACTACTCGTCGACGTCCACAAAGAACCCACCTTCGAGGTCGGTGAAGTCCTCCTCTGAAAAAAACAAACGACGTTGAGTTCGACGAACTCGCAAGATTAAGAGCTAATATATGCTCGATGAGGCTTTCAAGTTTATGGCTGTTTTGCATAAAGCTGATTTTATTTATGAAAACATAACTCAAAGGCATCGACTATTCAGAGTATTTTCAAAAGAGGTAAGAAGTACTCTTTCTTTCATCACCTTTCTCATCATCCATCAACCACTGTACCTGTTCATCAAAGGCACCTCCCCGAATCACCCTCGAGGAAGCTCACCTTGCATTTGAGTGGTACCTCTAGTACCCAGTTTTTAATCATTCCGTTAAAGTTATTCTATGATCTTACCTTCACTTCCCAAGTTCGTCCATAACCGCGGACACGGCTTTTCGAAAAGATTTAACCCTGCAGGGGTGTACAAATGTTTGCCACGCGTACCGTCCGGCCCATTACCTGATCATTAGCTCTCTTCCTTGGAAAGCCGGCTGGGTGGGAGCGGTGTCGACTTCTCCCTCGTTAAGGACTTTCCAGGATCATCAGTGCGGTAGGACAGGACTCCCACCCCCCCGCCACTTATTTTCCTAACACACCATCCTCATCTCAGTTCATCCCACCATCATCACGCACGCGCAAATGGAAGCCCGAACTAGAGGACCCTGGCTAGCCCCGCTCGAGTTATTTAGTCTATGAGGGTTCCTGCACTGCGAATGCATAGGCCTCACGCATGGTTGCACGCTCAGTCTTGGTTCAAGAGGTAAAGAACTCGCACCTAGGCGGCGAGAACGAGACAAAACACCACAACCACAGTGGCCTCTCATCCCCACCTTTAAGCATTTATTATCCGTCACCACAATTTCTCCACCATCAACCTTTATCTCATTACCTGTTTCCACCACAAACCATCCATCGTATAGCTATGCAATTTACTAAGCATGGCTAAGCATCAACAGAGCATAGTAAGTATCTCAGGCCACAAAACAATCCTATGGATGAATAGGAGGGAAAACAGGTATTGGCATCGGAAACTTAATGCAACTATAGGATACTCTAATCCCAGAAAATTGACATTTAGAACCGCATGCAATATTATAGTGGAGAAAATATTTGCGGAAACATAGGATAAGATATGCTCAGAGGGGGGATTACACTTGCCTTGATCAACGTGTTGATAATACGGCTCGGCGGGGTATTGCGGTGGAACCCCGTCTGCTTGATCTATCGGAGCACAAAACACGGGAAGGAACAATCAATCACCACACATGTTGGACAAATGCAATGCGCAAACAAAAAAATGATGTCATGACATCTTAAATCCCCGAGACGAGGATGATGCAACTATGCAAATTAAACGGAGTTCGGATGATTAGATGGGCGCATCTCGAATATTCCGTGGATTTAAGCAATATATTAATTACTTGTTGATTTGGATAGTTGAAACCCTAGGGTTATCTTGCCGATGAAAATGACATGATCACATGCAATGCAATTGTTTAGGTGAACAAACATGCATGAAATGATGCTATTAAGTAGTCCACAATTTTGTGCCCATTTTGGTATTTCAAACACATTTTTCTGAAGCACCGATTAAAAGTTATTACTTTTGTAAATTATTATTTTAAATAAGCGCCTCTAATTAAGTACTTTCCTCTTTTTATTTACCAAATTAGGGAGACAAAGAATTTGAAACAGTAGAAGTTTTGGTACTGCACAAAGTCGGAAATTCCGGTTTACACCTAACGCGGATTATCCGAGTGCACTGTACACTCAAGCATTTGGCTAAGGACCTAAGTTTTTCTTGTACTGGACTTATTCAGAAAGTCCGGATTTTTCATAACCGGATTATCCGATCGACCTCTCTTTTTGAAAAATTTGGCTAAGGACTCGAGCAGCTACGGTACTGGCAAAATTCGGATTTTCCGATCGGGTTGTGATCGGATTTTCCGATCGCTGGAGATCGCTGAGAAATCTGCTAAGGACCCAACGTCGAACGCTACTGGAGAGATTCAGAAAAACCGGTCGCACCGGAGTCGGAATATCCGACGGCGGCTCGACGGCGACGTGCTACGGCAATCCACGGCTACGGGACGAGTGCGAGGCAACAAGGGGTACAGAGAGAGGCGTTGGCTCACCCTGGAGTTGTGGAGGCTCGCGGTGGAGACGGAGGTGGCCGGAGTTGGCCGGAATCGGGCACGGAGCGCGGCGGCCGGAGGAGATGCAGTCGTGGACGGAGGCGGTGATTACGGGCCTCCTAGCTCGATTCCCTAGGCTAGGTCGTAGAGGAGGACGAGGTGAAGCTCTCGGTTGTCTTCATTCGTCTTGGGGCGGCCGGTAACAGCGGCGATGCGCCGGCGACGGCGGGCTTGGGCGCGGCTCCGTGGTGGAGAGGATAGAGGGAGGAACGTGAGAGAAAAATATCGGGAGAGGGGAGTGGAGCAAGTGAGGCTCGTGGTCGTGGTCGCCCAGCAGGTGAGGGCAGAGGGGAGGGGCCCGGCGACGTGCGGCGTCGACGGCATGGGCGGCACGGCATGGCGCTACAGAGGAGACAATGATCTTGCAGAAAGGCCCCTGCACTGGTTTTCCAGATTACAACTAGGGCCTTTTTCTATTCTTTTTAAAAACTTTTAAAACAGCAGCACCTTGGAGAAATTAATTGAGGCACTTAGACATACCAGAAAAATATGAAATAAATTAGGGAGACTCCTCTTACCAAGTAGATGCTCCACAAAAATTGGGGTTGCGAAAATAAAATTGTTTGAACCACTTTTGCTTAGAGGGGTTGGTTTAGGAAATTTTGACAAAAGCAAATTGAACTTGCTTTGGAAAAAATGAAAACAAGTGCAACATTGTTTGTGAAACTTGGAACTTCCTTTACAAAAGTAAGCTTTTACAAACTTGCTTCACAACTCCAACACCCTTTCAATGTGCAAACTGAATTTAACTAGAGTGGAGAGCAAAATGCATGTATGCCATGATGCAATGAGGCAAAAAGTGAAAATTTTATACAGATTTTCAGCTCATAAATTTGGGGCTGTTACAATCACGCACAAAAAATTTCAGATTTAAATAATTTTTCTGTAATTTTACAGAAGCAAAACGGTTAACAGTAGAAATCTGTTCCTGCGCAGAAATCCAAATCTAGCATCATCTTCCTATTAGAGGCCTTACTTGGCACAACAATGCAAGAAAATAAAGATACAAAGGCATTGCTACAGAAGTAAACAACACCTTGACTCAAATAAAATAAAAATAGCAGAAAATAAAAACAATGGGTTGTCTCCCACAAGCGCTTTTCTTTACAGCCTTTTAGCTAGGCATGATAATTTTGATGATGCTCTCATATGTATAAGAGGTGAATATGAAAGAGCATCAAGAAGCAAATATCAAACACATTTAAGTCTAACCCACTTTCTATGCAAAGGAATCTTGTAAGAAAATAAATCAATAAAGCACAAAGTGACTAGCATAGGAAGGCAAAACAAGTGGAACTTCAAAAATTTCAACATAAAGAGAGAAGACTTAATATTATTGAGATATATGAAGTCATGTCTCCCTCTCTCATAAGGACCAGTAGGTCTTAAAGTACCAAGCAAATAAAAGCAAATCAAAAGAAAACTCAAAACCTTCATCATAAAGAGAAGAAATTTAGTAACATGAAGATTTCTATAACCATACTTTCCTCTCTCAAAATAATTTTCAGTGGCATCATGAATATACTCAACAATATAGCTATCACATACAGCATTCTTATCATGATCCACATGCATATAAGTATCATTACTCTCCACATAAGCATAAACAGTTTCATTAGTAATAGTGGGAGTAAAAGTATCACATCCATCATTGTAATCATCATAAATTGGAGGCATAGAATAATCATAATGAATTTTATCCTCAATAGTAGATGGACTGAAAATATCATATTCATCACTGTAAACATCATATATAGGAGGCATATCATAATCAACTTAAACTATATCCTCAATAGTAGGTGGAGTGAAAATATCACAATCATTATAAAAATCATATATTGGAGGCAAAGTATCATCAAAGCAAATTTTCTCCTCCAAAACCGGGGAACTAAAAAGATCATTTTCATCAAAACCGACCTCCCCAAGCTTAAATTCTATGTTCAAAGAATTTATAGTAATAACATTGCTACCATCATGCAAATAATTCTCCATAGGTTTTTTATTTTTCTCTTCAAACACATCATGTCCCAACTCAAGAGAAATTTCATAAAGCTCACTAATTTTTTATTTGTTTTACATTAAGCCTAACTAGTAAAATAAAAACAGGAAACAAAAAGATATAACTGCATGATCTAAAGGAGATACCTTCCAACACTTACCTCCCGGCAACGGCGCCAGAAAAGAGCTTGATGTCTACTCACGCTTCTATTCTTGTAAACAGTGTTGGGCCTCCAAGTGCAGAGGTTTGTAGAAGAGCAACAAGTTTCCCTTAAGTGAATAACCCAAGGTATATCGAACTCAGGGAGGTAAAGGTCAAAGATATCCCTCTTAAGCAACCCTGCAATTAAGATACAAGAAGTCTCTTGTGTCCCCAACACACCTAATACACTTGTCAGATGTATAGGTGCACTAGTTCGGCGAAGAGATATTAAAATACAAGTGATATGGATGATTATAAGTGGTAATTGCAATCTGAAATAAAAATGGCAGCAAGCAAACATGAGACAAAATGATAGTAAACGGTGTTTCAATGCTTGGAAATAAGGCCTAGGGATCATACATTCACTAGTGGACACTCTCAACAATAATAATATAATTGAATACATAAATATTTCCTCTTCACTATGCTACTCTGAATTATTCTCTCGTTGGATAACGAACACCAATCCACTGCGTAGGGCTATAAAAGCACACCTTAAAGTCGCATTCCACATCTAGGGAACCCCTCACTGTCAACTTGAGCGTCCTAAAATAGTACTAGACAAACACCACAATTTTATAGAGACATCCAACACAAATAATAACTCATGATAAGTATTACTGTAATCTTTAGCCTAAGAGCCACACACGGTGCGCACACTGTCAACTTCGCACCGTGGGACAAAGGTGACTCCGGAGTTTACATTAATAAAACCGCTCGTGTAGCATATAAAATAATGAAGAGTAACATCTATGGATTCAACTAGATTACAAAGGTCATGATCACATAAAGATCACACCATGGGAGAGAGAGATAAACCACATAGCTACCGGCATGAGCCCTCAGCCCCGAGGGAAACTACTCACGCATGGTCATGGCGATGAGGAGCTTGATGGAGAGGTGCAGCCCGGAGTGGAGGCGGAGGCCGGCGGCAGCCACGACGCGATGGCGGCGGCGGCCCTTGGAGATGGTGCTGCTATGGAGGAGGTTCTCTTCCCCAAGACGGCTGCCTGGGAGGAGGAAAATTCGTCGTATGGGGGCCTCTCCACGAGTTAGGTTTCCTCTCCTTATATATGCTATCGGATTCCCGTCATCTCCTTTAGGGTTTCGGTAAAGTGGCGATATCTGGAGTGTCTGCACTCGGAATTAGGCGAATTTTAAGTCCAGATCGATTGGCAGAAAATTCTCCGCAACTTTCGCGACTAGACTTTTTCTGTTTGACGTCGTCTTCTGTCCGGTACGTGACAATCTCCGAAAAACGTTTTCAGATAGATTTCAGGAAGGTCTCGATTCGACTCCAACAAGGTTTCCTTTGCCCAATTTTGATAATTCCTACACATTAAAGTGCAAAACAAGAACATTGTGCACTTTGGCAACTATTAGTAGGTTAGTCCAATAAATGTCATAATACGATATAAAGTGTATATAAAACATGTGACAATTGGTATAATATAAGCATGGAGCATCAGAAATTATAGATACGTTTGAGACGTATCATCTTCCAGACCGAAAAAAGAAAAGATAAGCAAGCGAATACATCATACGATGAGCCAAAGCGCCACATAGTTCTTTCAGGGAAAAGAAACATCGTGGGAGTGGAGGACAAGACAGACATGTCAGAAGATTACAATAAGTTTCATGAAATTCCGCCCTTCAAAGTGAAAGCTGACCCAAGCATCCCGTTAAATGATGTGGAATCTCCATGGTTACGGCGCAATCAGAAGAAAGGATCGACATACGCGAAGAAAACAAAATTTATACCCCGACAATAGATAGGGGGGATGTTGTTGGTGATGTCTAATAATGTATTAAACCTTTTATGTAACTGTTGTTGGTGATGTGTGATAGTTTGCTCTGAAATTTTCAAAAAAATCGTTTTAAGGTACACAAGTATTGGTTATATCACAGAACATTCGATAGTTTTGAAAAATTCGACCATTTTCAACGAATAGACACGGCGGCCATTTCTATATAGATATAATTTTTACAAATATAGACAATTAAATTAAATAGATATAAAAGAAAAAGAAACTAGAGCAAAAAACAAAATAGAAACCAAATAGATATAAAGAAAAATAGAAAACATAAGAAACAAAACAATTATAGATATACAGAAAAAAGAAAACAGAAAACAGAAAAAATCAAAAAGAAAAAGAATGAGAAAAAAAATCAAAAGCCCATTAGTACCGGTTGGTTACCAACCGGTACAAAAGAGGTGGGCTTCGTGCGCAAATTTTCGCCGCGGCCCACAGAGACCTTTCGTCCCGGTTGGTGTTACCAACCGGTACCGGTTGGTAACACCAATCGGGACGAAAGGTCCTTTTCGCGCTGATTTGGGTGGTTCCACCCAAATTTTTCACATTCCAACTCCAAATCGACGACGACACGCCTCTCGGGCTCCACGACGCCGCCACCGCCTCCCTCCGGCGAAGCCCTGCTCCGGCCGCGCCGTCGCTCGCCGTTGCGCCCTGATACGTCCAAAACGTATCTACTTTTCCGAACACTTTTGCTGTTGTTTTACCTCTAATTTGTGTGTTTTGAATGCAACTAACACGGACTAACGCTGTTTTCAGCAGAATTGCCCTGGTGTCTTATTTTTGTGCAGAAAGTCAAGTTTCGAGAAAATCCTCGAAAAATATCCTGAAGTTCCTATTTTTCCGGAAGACGCACGGAGCCAGAAGATGAGACGGAGGCGGGCCACGAGGGCCCCACACCATGGGCCCGCGTGGCCAAGGCTGAACCGCGTCGGGGGTGGTGTGGCCGCCTCGGCACCACCTCGCGTCCCCCTTTCGACTACTTAACCCCTTGACCTAAAAACCTGAGGGGGGTCGACGCTTTTTCCAGAAACACTCCAGAGCTCCGCCGCCACCGAAAACCCTATTTCGGGGACCAGAAACTCCGTTCTGGCACCCTGCCGGGATGGGGAATTGGAGGAGATCATCGCCATCATCATCACCGACGCCTCTCCATCAACCATCCATGATTCCCCCATCCATGTGTGAGTAATCCCCGCTGTAGGCTGAAGGGGATGGTAGGGATTGGATGAGATCATTCATGTAATAGATATCAGATTGTTAGGGCATGGTGCCTAGTATCCGTTGTTAGTACTTTATGTCATTGTTGCAACTTGTTATGCTTAATGCTTGACACTAGGGCCCGAGTGCCATGATTTCAGATCTGAACATGTTATTGAATCATGAGGATAATTATTGTTTTAGATCATATCTGCAAGTTGTTTACACATATAATTGTCCGGAACCCGAGGCCCCAAAGTGACAACAATTGGGATAACTGAGGGGATGGCTGTAATGTGAGGATCACATGTGTTCACGGAGTGTTAATGCTTTGCTCCGGTGCTTTATTAAAAGGAGCACCTTAATTACCAGTAGTTTCCCTTGAGGCCCCGCTGCAAACGGGCTGGTAGGACAGAAGATGTTGTGCAAGTTTCTCATTGCGAGCACGTACGACTAAATACGGAACACATGCCTATGATTGATTATTACCTGGATACTTTATTATTATCTATCTGCAAATGCCCTACGCTTGACTATTATATGAATTATCTTATCCATGCAACGCCCGTTCATCCATCCCTATGCCTACAGTATTTTAATCCTGCTGTCTACTTCAATTATTACTGCTGCTTTTATTTTACTGCTGCTATTATTTCACTACTGCTACTGCTATAAAACTGTTGCTACTGATAAACTGTGTCGAGCAAGTCTATTTCCAGGTGCAGCTGAACTGACAATTCATCTGTTAAGGCTTATAAATATTCTTTGGCTCCCCTTGTGTCGAATCAATAAATTTGGGTTTTACTTCCCTCGAAGACTGTTGCGATCCCCTATACTTGTGGGTCATCAAGACTATTTTCTGGCGCCGTTGCCGGGGAGCATAGCTCTATTTATAAGCTCACCTGAGAGTGATATTGTTCGCTGCAAATTATCATCATGGGTAAACCTCATGATGAAGGTTCGCATACTGCCATCCACTACAAGGAGAGGTACAACTCTGTACTTCTGCTGCTCTTGATTCACCGTCTGTTATAAGTCAACTTGTCACACCACCACATACACATACTTCACGTGCTGCTACTTCTGCTGAATCTGAAAATACTTCTGAAATTTTGATGATGCTTCTACTGTGCTTGATGAGAGTGGTTCATTAGGTCCTTTTCTAGATGCTACAATTGCTAAGTCAAAACAAACTGAAAATGCTGAAACACCTAATGAAAGTCCCATTACACCTGTTAGTTCACCTGAATTAAGAGATCATACTAGTGATGATTTCGAGGAATCTTATGTTGAACTTGATGATGAATTTATTGAAGAATGCAATGCTTCTAAAGATGCTAGTGCTATTAAAAATCTTCTTGCAAGACGTGCTGTTAATTACAAACTGTCTCCTGATGCTAAGTTTGCTACATCTCCCATTGATATAAAAGATAAAGATTATGATTTCTCTATGGACTTGTCACATATATCTATTGTTGAGAAAGAACCTTTTCGAGGAACTGAAAATGAAAGTGCTGTAGAACATATGAACACTCTTTCTACTTTAAGTAGTGTGTTTTCTGATGACATAAGAAACGCAGTTACTTCGTTACTAAAATATTTCCTTTCTCATTAAAAGATGAAGCTAAAACTTGGTTTAATAGTTTATCTCCTGGATCCATTAAAAGTCCTATGGATTTGGTTAATGCTTTCTTCCAGAAATATTTTCCTGCTAGTGCTCAACATGCTGCTTTACAGAGAATCTTTAATTTCAAACAATTGGAAGCCGAGAAATTGCCTAAATCTTGGGCAAGGTTTTGTTCTTTACTCAGAGCTCGGCCTGGACATCAATTAGCTAAAAATGAACTTCTTGATATATTCTATAATGGACTAACTGTTGAATCTAGGACATACCTAGATAGTTGTGCTGGTTGTGTTTTCAGGAAAAGAACTCCAGATGAAGCTGAGGAATTAATGGATAAAATAAGCCAAAATCATGATGATTGGACTATACCTGAGCCGACCCCGATACCCACACCAAAGAAGAGAGGAATTCTTGAACTAAGTGATGAAGAAATGAGAGAAGCCAAGAAATCTCTTAAAGAGAAGGGTATTAAATCTGAAGATGTGAAGAATCTACCACCAATAGAAGAATTATGTAAGCCAATTCCTCACCCATCAGTAGTTGAGGTACACTCTCTCCAACATTTTGATGATAGGGATATTCCTTATTCTAAAACTCCTGATCAATGCTTAGATGAATTTGATAATTATATTGTTAAGCAGGATAACTTTAATATGAGAGTGCAGAATCATCTGATGGAAAATTCTAGAGCTATAGTAAATTGCATGATATTGTGGAAAGAACTTCTAATGATGTTAAAATGCTTATTAAACATTTCCATATGGTTCAAACTCAAATAGATCAACTCACTAAGGTACAAAAAGATCTGCTAGTTAATGCTTCTAGAGAAAATGAAAAACATGCTTATGGAGTAGGAACTAGAGGTGCTTCTACTCAGGATCCCTTGTATCCTGAAGGACATCCTAAAAGAATTGAGCAAGATTCTCAACTAGCTAATGAAACTAGTACTCCTTCTAAGAAAAAGAAGAAGAAGAAACATAAACATGTTGAAGAATCTCCTGAATCAATTAAAGAAAATGAGCATGTTAATGATCCAAATAGTATATCTATCTCTGATGCTGAAACTGAAAGTGGTAATGAACATAACAATGATAAGGATAAAAATGATGCTTCTGATAAAGAGGAGAGTGAAGATGAACCTGAAAAGCATACTAAGAATAAAAAGTATACTAAAGAAGATTTCATTGCTAAAAGCATGGTAATGAGAGAGAACCTTGGGTGCAAAAGCAAATGCCTTTTCCTAATAAGAAACATAAATCAAAGGAAGAGGAACACTATAATAAATTTTGTGAATGGATGAAACCCTTGTTTTTGCAAATTCCTTTGACTGATGCTATTAAATTGCCTCCTTATTCAAAATATATGAAAGATATTGTCTCTAACAAAAGGAAAATTCCTAATGAGGAAATTTCTACTATGCTTGCTAATTACTCTTTCAATGGTAAGGTTCCAAAGAAACTTGGAGATCCAGGTATACCAACTATCCCATGCTCTATTAAGAATAATTATGTTAGAACTGCTCTATGTGATTTAGGAGCAGGAGTTAGTGTTATGCCTTTCTCTCTTTATAAGAGACTCTATTTAGAAAAATTGATACCAACTGATATATCTTTGCAAATGGCTGATAAATCTACTGCTGTTCCTGTTGGCATATGTGAGGATGTTCCTGTTCAAGTGGCTAATAATTGTTTAATATTAACTGACTTTGTTGTGTTGGAAATGCCTGAAGATGATAATATGTCTATTATTCTTGGGAGACCTTTTCTTAACACTGCAGGGGCTGTTATTGATTGCAACAAAGGAAAAGTAACCTTCAATGTTAATGACAAAGAGCATACTGTTTATTTTCCCAAAAAGCCGGACAAGATATATGGAGTAAATACAATAGCCAATCTTAGAACTATCAAAGTGGGAAGTATTGATTGCCCTATTTATGAACCTCAAGAAGGATTTCAAAGTATTATGATTGGATCTATTGCTATACAATTTAAGGTAACATGATTGTCTCATGTGGTTTAATTCTTTTATGTCATATAAAATTTATTTGGTGACAAGACTTGATCAACCTTGTTAACAAATATGTTTTAAATGCATAGAAGCACTAAACAACATTTTATTTCTCAACCTTGTTTTACCTACTGTTGTGTTACTGAACTTGCAAAGTTTTAGTTGAAATTGGTCTTTATAAAATTTATTTCTGCTTAAGTTTATTATTTAAATACCAGAAAATGTGCAAAATGAAAGTTTTCAAAAATTTCTGAAAATTATACCATAAATCTTAGTTTTTAAAGAGGAATGTGGGAGTGCCTGGGCTGACCAGGGGGACCCACCATGCCTCCACACCACCCCACCGCGCGGCAGGGGTGTGGGCCGCGCCGTGGCATGGTGTGGGTCCCACCTGGCCCTCCACTCACCCATCTTCCTCTCATTTCTTTCTCTCTCCCGACCAAACACTCCACCATTGTTCAAACCCGTGTTCTTGCTGCTCTTGCTCGAGTTTTTCGATCTCCTTGCTCAGCCCATCTTTGTTGCTGAGATTTGGACCATTTGCTCTCCGGTATGTGACTCCTCCGTTTATCCAAGTAGAATTTTGTTTAGTTGTGTATTTCTTGAGCATTTTGTACTGTAGGTGACATGTTAGATGTGTTTGCATGCTTGTTCTATGCTTAGATTAATTAGTTTTGATGCATGTGTAGCCCTCTTGCAAGTCTCTATAGTAGTTTCTTTGATTTAGTTGCTCCAAAATCATGTTTTATGAGGTTTGTTTAAAATTTCAGAAAAGAAGGATGAATGAATATCAACTTGATTACAATGAATTGGAGGTGCATGAAGTCATGGGGGTCAACCGCGAAGATGCCGTGTTCCCCTCAATCTATCCATGCTCTAACTTCATGACTGCTGCAGGAATCTTGCAAGATTTCAACACTCTAATCTCTAATGCAGGGTTGGAAGATTTTGTTGTTGATGAACCATATCAATATGCAAAACTGACTATGTCGGTAGTGCAAAACTTTAGATTCAGTTGGTCTTCACCTAACCCCATGGTTCACTATAACATCTACAATATAGCTGTGGATTTGCCCTTTGATGATTTTTGCACAGCTATTAAGGTACCGCATTGGGGATCGCGTGAGAAGATTAGAGGGCAACCTAAGCCTCTAATGGACCTGTATAAGGAAATCTGCCAAGGGAGAAGTTTAGAAGAGGAGAGTGGTAAAATTCGAAGCATTCAACTCCCATCTATTCGATATTTTGCCTATTACATTGGCAAGTGTGTTCTAGCTAGGAAAACTGCAAGCAAATTATCTGTTTATGATTTGGCTTTCATTTCAGCTGCTTTGAGGTGTGATAGGACTTATAATCTAGGTGCTTTGATAGCTTTCCGTCTTTCAGCTAACCGCGAGAAAGGGGGAATCTGTGGAGGTCTTATTGCTTCTCGTTTATTAGCTATGCATGGTGTAGGGCCGCATCATTTAGACATTCAGTTTCCTATAGAAAGGCTTGATATTAATTCCATGATAAGTCATAAATTTGTTTCTAACTGGGCTACCTTGAATAACTTAGTCTACGAAATAACCTTTTTCCAGAAACGCAGGTGGAGATTAATTAAGTCCGAACGATTAGTTTGTTTGCCTGCACCTCTTTTGTTTAACCTTGATGCCAGGGAAAGGTGGTCATTATCTGAGGATGATCTTGAGGCATACTTAGAGGAGCATGGCCCTCGCCCAGAGGATGATGGAGAGGGCCCGATGAGGGTTTCACTCAGCCTTCCGACATCGCGGGCTTCCCGTACCAGCACTTTGATTATGGGACTTCTGCCCCTTCTTCTTCACGGGAGCCTGATTACGATCATGCTAGGGATGATTCACCGGGGTGGAGCGTACACCCACGCCGATGATTGATCTCCACTTAGGCCAAAAGCCTAAGCTTGGGGGGAGGTACACCGACATCTCACTCACTTTATATCATATTCGGTCGGTACTTTGTATATCCATGTTTCAGTTTCTTTCTTTTTCGTTGTTGTTTCTTGTTTTGATTTTATTTTCCAAAACCCAAAAAGACCAAAAATATTTCTGTTATTTCTCTTTGTTTACCTCTTGTGTACTTTTAGTACTGGTTTGCTTTATCTTTTAGCTTCGGTTTAGTATTCAAAAATCCAAAAAGATTTTGCTTTATTTGTTTTTCCTTTCTTTGTTCGTTTCAAATCGAAAACCCAAAAATATTTGTTGTTCTTCTTCGGTTTTGTATAGTTGTTGCAGAGTTCAACAGTCTTCCGTGACTCCATTGGAGCTTGGTTATCATTTCATATCATTCAAGCCACACAAGTGAAAAGCAATAATGACGATTTATGACAACTCGAGTTGTGGTGAGAGGCTGGTATGAACTCTATTTGTTTTCATTTTTGTACATATACTCGCTCATGTGGACATGCTTAGCTGATTCGTATGAGGGGCAATGTTATTTAATGGATGCTTAGTAGTTCATGTTTTCATATGATCAGTTCCAATTCACTAATAGTATATAACATGTCATATAGATATTTGCTTGCATTGTTCTATTCATAAAAGGGTATGACATGGTGGTATCCTCCTCTGAATGATTCACTTGAATTGACTTGGCACATGCTCACGCATGCTCATGACTGAAAAACAAAAAGTCAATTAAGCCTTGATGATTTATTTTGCCTCAGAGTTCTAGTATCACTTTTATGCCTCCGTTAATTTTATTCTGTCGCAAGCATGATTATGACGGTTATGCTCTCTTGATTGTCGCTTCCCAGTCTATTGCTAGCCTTCACTTGTACTGAGCGGGAATGCTGCTCGTGCTTCCAAATCCTTAAAAACCAAGTTATTCCAAAGAGTCCACCAAAAATTCCTATGCATGGTATTTCGAACCATTCCAAGTAAATTTTCATGTGCTACCTTTAAAACCTTCAAAATACTTCTCATTTTGTGACACTGTTTTTAGCTCATGAGGACGGGGTGGATGTCTTTATGTCACTTGTCAAACAGACTTTACCACCGGACTAGCGGCATATACATCCGCTTATCCATTAATTTTGCAAAAAGAGCTGGCAAATGGGGTGCCCAGTCCCAATTAATTACAACTTTAACCGCTTAATTCTCTTCACATTTTTGCCCTGATTTATCAGACAAGCAATGATACCAGTGAAATATCTGCATGTGTAAACAAAAGAGAAAAGAGGGATGATCTGCCTTGCTGGTAGAAATAACGTCCTTCATGGGAGCCGCTCTTAAAAGTCTGGTTGGCAGGGGTCATATTGTACTTTCCATTTTCTGATTCGTTGACAGGAACAACCACCTCCCAAAACAATTTTTACCTCTGTTTTATAAATAAAAAGCTCTAGCACATGTTAATCCCTGCTTCCCTCTGCGAAGGGCCAATCTTTTATTTTTATGTTGAGTCACCATCCTTTCTTTGAGCACCTTCTCGAGAGCATAACTGTCATTCTTAGTGTAATGTGCTTGTCCCAGAATACGGTTAACTGTGGTATAACTTTGATGCTCTTATCTTTGATATTTTTACTTCTAGTCTTCACTTGAACTTCAGAGGTGCCTTGGCATTTATGTTTTGCTCTACAAATAAAGGCAAGCGAGATACCACTTTATCATATCTTATTATGAACACTAGTCGTCAACCCGTGCACTGCACGGGCTAGTTTAGGAAATTACGTTTGGTGATTAGGGATATTTTGCAAGTATTTATGTTTTCCTATCTTGTTACAACATTACCGTGAGTTTTCCCGCTATATTACGTACTCACGATTTCATTTATAGGTAAGGCATATTACTTTTTCGCATTGTGATGATGTCAAACTTATTAGGTTGTGCCTATCAAAAAATATCTATGAGGTTAATTGTGTGGCTTTTGTTCGGTCGATGGATGTAGCAGTATTGCATGGATGACCTTAAGAGGACATGTCTGTTCCATCCAACACTTACTTCGTAGCATAACATCCATACGCATGTATCATGCTGTTAATATATCAGGAGATCCGTCTTAATTGGTAAAGAGCATGTAAATCTTACTTGAAATCTACACTTTCTTCTATCCATTAAGACAACAGATCACAATCAAGCTATAAACACAAAAAATGTATGGTACTACACACATTCATTTGAACAAAGATTACCTCTATGAATTAGTCACAGCACCAACTTAATAAGTACTAAAAAACATGTACCAATTATACAAAGCATGAACTATTTTAAAGGAAATGGCATACAAACTTGTGTTCATGGACTTGAACTGAACTTGAGAGCTCAGTCATGTTATGGAATAGAGTTTGTCGAAGCTCATGCTAAGCTGGACCCCACCCTAATGCACGTAACGAAAGTATTCTCGAACGGAAGCCAACAGGAACACGTCGACTTCCTTTCATCGTTTAGCCCCACCGATGAGAAGCAATAGCTTTCATGACAGTTTTTCTTTCCATTGCAACATAGAGAAACACGGTTAATTTATATCAGTCAATACCTGATTATGTGTTAGCAAGAAATGGTATATACATTGTGTAAAGGCATAATATTTGTAAAAATAACACTGCTACAACACTATGATAACACGAAAATCCCAGATTTTGAGACAACTTAAAGGCTTATTTGGAACGACATATTACTCAATTGCCAACAAAAATAGATACTCAATGATTTACAAAATGTAGTAGAAGAGATTATGGCTTTGGAATGCAGAACAATGCAGTGAAAATCTACAGAAATAAGATAAAGATATGACATCATAGAATGAGCGGCAATTGTGGAAGCTGACCTTTGTGCCCAACAATAATTCTAAGCCGCCTTCCGAGGAGGGTCAAAGTCCACCTAATACCCATGCTCAAAGTCCAACGATAAAAAAATGGAAAATATCTATAATTTCTACAGAAAAGAAAACATTTGACTGGTTTATTTCGTGCACTCTTTACCTGATAATGTTTCATTTAATACAAAGGTGCCATAATAATTATGTCATGTATGGCATGTTGATCCAATACTATCAAACACCAGTCCATATAAGTGAGTCTTTAAAAAAACGATACGTAATGATTCTTTTTTTAAACCAATTGAGATATTGTAGTTCTTTTCACTTTTCTAGCATTGAACATAAATATCCTATGTGTTTTTTTCCGCATGCCAAAATCAGCAGATTACAGGCCAAGTGCAGACTAATGGAGCTCATATCATCGATCTATTTACTGAGAAGCATTTATGCTATTTTATTTGTATTTATTTACACCCTGACCACTTCCTGATGCTTCTATGCCACGCACGCCAATCAAAAGAGGTCGGCCTAAAAAATTATGAAAAAGATTCAACAGGAAAAGTTTATGTAAATACTACATATTTAGAATATCTATCTTAAGGACTACCAAAAAGATATAAGATGCAATTTGGTTACCACAAATCAAACGTATCTTTCTTTGGTGATACTCACCAAACAAACCTGATGAATTTTACTGAAATTCGGCCATTCACATCTCGTGCACTGCATAATAAGTAGGTAAATGCACGGTTGCTAAAGCTAAAAGTGCTTGAAAAATATGTTCTACTGAACGCTCTAGCTATAATGAGCAGTGCAATTTGGTTACCTCAGGTAGATAGACGTATCAGAACTTGATTCGCCCAAGGCTGAGTATACTTCGTCGGAATTGTGCAAACTTCAGTCGCTAGGTGGCTTTTCCTCCATGTGCGCGTCCGCCGGATTACACAGATCACTCCGCGGCGAATAAGGATCTGGGATGTTTTCAGGTTGAAGCATGGAAAATTTGTGAAATAGAAAAGGCGCATAGACCCTGCTAGCTATATCAAGAATTAAGGCAATGAACAAAACATAAGATTGGGATTGAACCATCGAATTGTTTCACTTTCATCCAACACCAAACCTGACGTTGTCCAATGGGTGAATGAAGCAAGAAATCTAATCAATACGTGATACTCTGATTGGAAAAGAACATCGCATAAAATACCTTAGATGTGCACAACTGCTTCAGGTGATTGGATGGCAACATGTCCATGTTCCATCCTGGAGAACTCTGCGTCTGGCCGGATCGGCAACATATCCATGAGCACCGGCTTGTGAGACCAGGAGGAGAGAGGATCGATCCTTAATTGCGGCACATATTGAGGAGATTTTACACCCACATCCTTGCTATCATTGGATCCAATCTAGCATTCCCTGCCCATTGATACGATCAAGCAGCGTGAGCCTAAGAGGAGGTGAGGACGGCGGTAGCCTTAGCTGTGCAAACTGATCGAGGCTGCATGTCATGTGCGCTCCCTGCAGACGTACGTAGAACTGCATGTTGGAGGTGCGACGGAGAGTGGACGTGAGAGACAGCGGCGACGTGTGTTTGAAGACCTAGAGTCGATGGAACTAATTGGAGAAGATCGACTCGAGCACTTATTTTTTCAAGGGAACCGACTCGTGCCCTTCTAAGACTCGATCTCTAAGCACACGCGAAAAGAAAACCTATAGCGAACCTTTAATCCTAACCGTGGAATTTTTATCTTACGGTTATTTTAGTTACTTTCTCCAGGATTAACGTGGGAGCTTGTCTGGTGCCTCCAATTAGTAAATATAAGATTGTAATCCTGCAGATAGATTTATTTCATGTTATTTATTCTTAGTGTGTTGATACCTTTTCATAGTTCACATAGCTACTAGGTGGCATTATCTACATTCCTTTATTATGAATTGCCTAAGTACTTGATTATATAGTGAGAATATTTACATCATATGAAGCAAATGTGTTCGTAAAAGTTTCTTTTATCGCACTCAGTTGTTAACTGAATTGCTTGAGGACAAGCAATAAGCTAAACTTGGGGGAGTTGATACGTCCAAAACGTATCTACTTTCCTGAACACTTTTGCTGTTTTTTTACCTCTAATTTGTGTGTTTTGAATGCAACTAACATGGACTAACGCTGTTTTCAGCAGAATTGCCCCGGTGTCTTATTTTTGTGCAGAAAGTCAAGTTTCGGGAAAATCCCCGAAAAATATCCTGAAGTTCCTATTTTTCCAGAAGACGCACGGAGCCAGAAGACGAGACGGAGGCGGGCCACGAGGGCCCCACACCATGGGTCCGCGCGGCCAAGGCTGAACCGCGCCGGGGGTGGTGTGGCCGCCTCGGGCACCACCTCGCGTCCCCCTTTCGACTACTTAACCCTCTTGACCTAAAAACCTGAGGAGGATCGACGCTTTTTCCAGAAACACTCCAGAGTTCCGCCGCCACCGAAAACCCTATTTCGGGGACCAGAAACTCTGTTCTGGCACCCTGCCGGGACGGGGAATTGGAGGAGATCATCGCCATCATCATCACCGACGCCTCTCCATCAACCATCCATGATTCCCCTATCCATGTGTGAGTAATCCCCGCTATAGGCTGAAGGGGATGGTAGGGATTGGATGAGATCATTCATGTAATAGATATCAGATTGTTAGGGCATGGTGCCTAGTATCCGTTGTTAGTACTTTATGTCATTGTTGCAACTTGTTATGCTTAATGCTTGACACTAGGGCCCGAGTGCCATGATTTCAGATCTGAACATGTTATTGAATCATGAGGATAATTATTGTTTTAGATCATATCTGCAAGTTGTTGACACATATAATTGTCCGGAACCCGATGCCCCAAAGTGACAACAATTGGGATAACTGGAGGGGATGGCTGTAATGTGAGGATCACATGTGTTCACGGAGTGTTAATGCTTTGCTCCGGTGCTTTATTAAAAGGAGCACCTTAATTACCAGTAGTTTCCCTTGAGACCCCGCTGCAAATGGGCTGGTAGGACAGAAGATGTTGTGCAAGTTTCTCATTGCGAGCACGTACGACTAAATACGGAACACATGCCTATGATTGATTAGTACCTGGATACTTTATTATTATCTATCTGCAAATGCCCTACGCTTGACTATTATATGAATTATCTTATCCATGCAACGCCCGTTCATCCATCCCTATGCTTACAGTATTTTAATCCTGATGTCTACTACAATTATTACTGCTGCTTTTATTTTACTGCTGCTATTATTTCACTACTGCTACTGCTATAAAACTGTTGCTACTGATAAACTGTGTCGAGCAAGTCTATTTCCAGGTGCAGCTGAACTGGCAATTCATCTGTTAAGGCTTATAAATATTCTTTGGCTCCCCTCGTGTCGAATCAATAAATTTGGGTTTTACTTCTCTCGAAGACTGTTGCGATCTCCTATACTTGTGGGTCATCACGCCCCCGACGCCCACGCCATTGCGCCCCCTCCTCGCTCCGCCTCCACATACGCCACCATGCTGGCCGCCGCGCCTCCGACGCTGCTGCTCCGCCGGCAAGTCGTGCCGCCTCCGCTGGGTCAACAAGCTCAGGCCAAACCTCAAGACGTACGTAACCGAGATCCATCTCCTTCTCCCGGTCTCCCTGTTTGCTGCTCAATTTTTCTCATGCATGGTTAGAGTTCAATCATCGTCCACTTTCGGTTAATTTTGTCTACACGCTCGGATGTTGATTCTGCATTTGCGCATTTGCGGTAGTATAATCGAAGTTACCCTAGTTATCACCGTTGATTAACAATGACCAGCACTGCTTGTTTGGCTGGGATTTTAAAGAAGTGTTCGCTTCCTCTAAAGCCATCGAAAACTAGTCTGTTTTTTTGTGGGTAAACTTGTATGTTTATAATTCATATAGACATATATATATATATATATACACATATATATATATACATATATATATAGTACGTATGTCCTTAGAAATAACTAACTGTACATAGAAAATGGATTCTTGTGTACAAGCTAGTATAAAATTTGTAGTTTAATTTTGTATAGTGATAGTTTAATTTGTAGTTTAATTTTAGCAATTTTAGATAGAATTTGTTAGTGTGGTTTAAATTGTTTGAACGACTTTAGAAAGAATTTGTTAGTAGAAAAATTGTTAGTGTGGTTTAAATTTTAGATAGAATTTGTTAGTGCGATAAACACTTTAGATATAATTTGTTAGTAGAAAAAATTGTTAGTAGAAAAAATTGTTAGTAGAAAAAATGTTAGTAGAATTTTTTTGTTAGTGTTAATAGTTAGTGATAGAATTCATAGTAGAAAAAATTTGGGCAATGAAAATTTGTTAAAACTTTGCACTTTAGAAAATGCACTTAAACAACAATAAAACTAAATTTGGGCAATGCAAATTTGTTAAAACTTTGCACTTTTGTATCAATTGTTGTTACTAAATTTGCTAAGTACTTTGTAAATTGCAGTGAAATTGAGCTATGGACGCCCCCTTCATCAGAGACGAGGAGAATGAAGAGCGAATGGCAGAAATTATATATGAGAAGACCCTTGGAGTAAATTCCGATGGAGAAGATTCCGGTGGAGAAGACGATGATTTCAGCGCAAAATGTTTGAACGACTCCGGTGAGGGACTTGAGCTAGAAGAAATAAGAGACGACGACGAAGTGCCCTTAGCAAACTCCGGCGAGGTATATATATATATATATTAAGTCTCTGTTGATCACTAGATGCATTAATTGATTTATATTGCACTTATTAACGAATCATTTTTCTTTTAGCCCTCCGGATCTAAGCCTCGAACTCCGCCAAAGACGAAACGAGGCCCGAACCAAAGGATAAAGCTGTCAGATGGTGCAAAGTTCTCGATCGACGTAGTTGCTGATGATGGAGACCGCTGAAACCCGAAGACAACTGCCGTAAATATGTGGGTCATTGCGGAGTTCTTGTTAGGGACACGATCCCGATCACCATTGCAGAATGGAATAAGCCGAAGAAATCCAACGTTGGAGCAAGTTATGTCGAGCAAAGTGTTAAAGATTTGCTTTGGGACACGCTCTTGACATATTTCAGCCTACCGGAAGGTCTCCCCGAGAAAAAGAAGGAGAAAGTCAAGGAGTGGACTCTTAAGAAGATGGCCACGCAATTCAACTGCTGGAAGAAAACATTGTGGAGAAAATATGAGAAAGTAACTCCAGATTTTACTGGACATCTAGAGAAGATAAAAGATGCGTGGCCCGCATTTGTGGCATATAAGAAATCGGACACCGCTGTGGCCCGATCGGCCAAAAATAAGTTGAATGCCGAGAAGAAGAAATATCACCATACTTTGGGGTCATGTGGCTACAAGACTGCCTTGCCTAAGTGGGAAGCCTTTGAAAACGAACAGCGTGAAAAAGGGATCACTCCACAGACAGATGACTGGCCCGAGAGGTCCAAGTTCTGGTTGTTCGTGCATGGGGCAGGGTTGGACCCAGACACATGGCTGATTGTTGTAAAGGGAAAATGGAAGAAAAGAATTACAAGAGTCGTAAAAAAACTAGTGGACGCAATAGACCTAGTCCGAAAGGGAAAATTTGTTCCCGATAGAGAGGACGATGAGCTGACACTCACCCTCGGGAATCCTGAACACTGGGGACAATGTCGAGGCAGAGGAGCCAGGGGTAATTGGAATCAAGGGTTTCCGGCGGACGTTGCAACTTATAGAAGCCGTTCCAGAAACAAGAAGAGGGGGTTGGACCGGTTAATGGAATTAGAACGCCAGGTGCAGCGGCAGCAGGAGCAACTGGACTCAATTACCCAGCAAAGGGCATCTCAGCTGCTGCTAGAAGATCCTGCAGTCGATGCCTGCCCATCTCAGCAGAAAAGCAGCGTGGGTTCCACGTGGCTAGAAGATCCTGCAGTCGAACCGTCGGCGGCTCACTACCCCATGGATGATATCACGGAGAAGACAAATTGTGAGCTACATATGCCAATGAAGAACATTAGTTGTCCGGTGTCGGATGGCTATGCTTTACCAAATCAACCTGGAGCAATCTTCCATTTTGGTCAGATTCCAGCTGGCTATGCTCGTGTCGGGGTGACAAAAGTTATGTCGGGATTCCAGACAATGGATCTTGACATTCCTGGAGGTGACGACGAGAAGACACTGGGAGAAGTCGAGCTTGGTATCGTTCTATGGAAGAAGAAATACATCGTATTTCCAGAGTCAGCGCTAAGGCCACCGACTCCTCCGAGTAGAAATCCACCACCTCAAAGTCCACCCGCCCTCCCCGACTATTGGGAGCCCACCACGAGTCCATCACCCGCGCCGTCCCGTCAGCCGACTGATGTGCCCACTAGTAATTTGACAAAGCGGAAGCTGTTCACGTCGACTGGTACTATGCTCAGGAAAGACAAGTCCCCTATCAAGAAACGTGCAAACATACCCAAGAAAGTCAAGACTCCTGAGAAGTTAGCTTGCGAGATGAGTAAGGTGGAATTTGAAGAGAGCACGCGTGCCGAGGTGACAACCTTTTTTGCACGGAAAAAACAGGAAAGACAGGACCCAGTAAAGGAACTTCTGAAGACTATACCAAGTGAGAGACTTGATCGCACCGTTGACAACTTATATATCCCTCCAGTGAGGCCCCTTTCAGACTATGAGCGCAGTATTAACAAGCAACATAGCTCACAGATGGAGGAAAAGAAATGCGGGAAAAAAGTTCCCTAGCTCGGAGAACAAGAAGTATAATCGATCGCCCCGCTCATTGTGCCTTCTGATAAGGCGGCCCTCTACAACGACAATATTGTTGCTCAGGAAATCCATGGCGAGACAGGTTACGCCATTGCTGAGCTAGCATATCATTATGTTCCCGGGCAGCCTCTGGTCACAGATCTGAATGCTCTAACAACACAGTTATGGAAATTGCATAACTGGTACATGACCGCCGCAAAAGAAGGGAGATTTTATTTCATGGCGGGAGTTAAGGAAGAGCACTACTTCCGAGAATATGCTGTGCAGGTTGAGTTCTCCGAACTTTTTCAGATGTACAATCAACGTGCCCTCGACAAATCTATCATCAACTGCTAATGTCTGTAAGTGATTTATTTGTGTAATTTAATTCTTTAGTTAAGCTCGTTCATTGCCTGTAATTATCCTCACGACATTCTTTTGTACGCTATTATGCAGAATGAAGATTCGTGAATGCAGAGTGGGAGGAATCTGGGACATTGGGTTCATTGACCCAGATAAAGTTCATGAAGTCACCGTAGAACAGCATGCCCAGGACACATAGGACGTTTCGCTAACGTTTTTAAAGCGACAAAGTGTCAAAAAAGAAATACTTTTTCCTTACAAGTTCAAGTGAGTGTTACTGTCTTGTACACATTCTATTTTGCTTTCCCGATATTAAGTGTAATTGATGAGTTATGAATAACTACGTATATAAACGTGCGCAGGTTCCACTTCATTCTGATGATCATTAGAATCGAGGTTGGAGAAGTTGAAATCATGGACTCATTAAGGAGAGACCCTGATGATTACAAGAGTGTGTGTTATATGCTCAAGAGGTAATTTCAATCGCACTATATCGGCCTCTTTCGTTCATTTCCTGATATCAAAGTAAGTAATAACTCCTCAATTCATTTTCTTTGTCGGGCAGGGTTTGGAGAAAGTTCATCGCGGAAGAACGCGGTGAATGGAAAGATAAGCTAGAGTTTAAGGCTAACAACGTAAGTAGTACTACGTACCTAGGTCCGCGTATCTCTCTAATTCTAGTTTCAATACCATTATCATTCTCTTGATTATTATTTGATTGAATTCTATTCTCGCATAGTGGTGCCTGCAACAACCACAGGGGACGGATTTATGTGGATACTACGTTTGCGAGTACATTCACATGAAGGTCAATGAGAGAGTCAAAGAAATCAAGAGGTACGTAAACATCATTCACAACTTTATTTTGCTACCATCAATTGTGTTTAGTTTCCTTCATAATTGATTTGATCTTCTTCTTTTAAAGATGGCAAATAAGCGGAACCAGCTCTTACCAAAAAACCACGTAAAATCAATTGCGGAGGAATTGGCGGGATTTTTCCTTACGGAGGTCATAGCTGAATCCGGAGAATTCGACTATATCGAAAAATAGACTCCCTCCATGTACTAGCAGTGCTCTCCATGTAATGAGTACTTCATATGTGTACATATATATACCAAGTTGTATGTGTGTTATGTGATCTTCACGTGTGCGAATTTTTTTTTGTGCATCGACGTGATCTCCTCCGAAACCCTAAACCCTGAAAAATAAGTGAAAATAAAAAAAGCAGAAACCCTAAACCCTGAAAAATAAGCGAAAAAAAACAGAAACCTTTAGTCCCGGTTGGTGTTACCAACCGGGACCAAAGGTCCTCCGCCCGCACGCAGCTCCGCCCACGTGGAGACCTTTAACACCGGTTCGTGGCCTACCAGGACTAAGGGGGGGGGGGGGGGGGGGCTTTAGTCCCGATTTAACTGTGTCGGTTGCACAACCGGTGTTAAACGACCTCTAGAACCGGTATTGAAGCCCCTGTTTCTACTAGTACCATAATACCTTGAAGAAAACATAGCATCTACCTGATATTAAAACATGCTACCTCCTTTTGTAAAAGAAGGCATACAAATTTAAAATTTGGTCAACAGTCAAACCATGCGAAGTTTGACCAAACTTTTAGAAACAATCATCAACCTCTCTATTAGAGTAGTTTTCTCTCTGGCTTCGTCCGCATGTTCTTTCACAGAAATAGGCAAGCTGATTAGGGCGGACATTTCAATCTCCAAGACTGAGAGGCATGCGGATATTGTGCGGCCACAACTAATGAGATTTAGCCCAGTAGCATCAACATTGCGTCTGTCAACGTCAACACCATAGAGGTGTAGCCCAGTAGCCGTGAATCAGCATTGTACAAGAACAAAGGTTCGCTGCAGCCACTTTGCTTTACAGTTTTGTTTGATTTTTCCCATAAAAACCTTTTTATTTGATGTTAACGGCACCATCAAGCATGATTTTTTTGGTCAACCAGGTCAGGTATTTTTTGGCCTGAACATTGCGTGGTAGTTTTCCTTGAGTAGCGACTGAATTACTTTGGCAAAACCGAAATCCATCAGATGAATGCACCATCACTCAATCACAAATACGGTTTTGATGGTCAGCCAGTTTGGGTATTTTGTGGACTGAATCTTGTGTTTTATTTTTCTTACATAGCGACATAATTAATTGGGCAAAACCGAAATCCATAGGGTGAATGCACAATCCCTGACACACACATATGTCTTAATATTCGAGAGTTCATGTACCTAGATTTGATGATCATGTAAAGTACCAAAGTTCCATTACCAGGGTCTAAGTATATACACTCCATTTCTGTATTTAAGGCGTATAGTTTTTGAGAAAAATATATAAATATATGGTTTATTGCGATTTATGGATAATTTTACCTCTATCCAAAAATAAGTTCCCATCTCGAATGAAGGGGTTGTACAGATTGTTTTCATTTGGTGGCTATTAGGAACTCCTCTCTTCCGAATTTTTTCAGAAACAAATGACTCCACCGTATGCTAAATACCTATGTCTTAATATTCGCGCAGAAAACTATACGCCTTACATTAGGAAAGGAGAGAGTACATCATATTAGAAAGCCCAGGGCAATACTTTTTTGTGTTTGATCACTAACAAAAGATACTATATAGCTTTGTTAGGTGAAATTTTACCACTAGGATCAATTATCATCATACGTAAATAATTTAAGTCAAATAGATACTAAGCCCAGTCGAGTAGGTCGACCAGCGAGCCATAAATATTGCCTCTAAGTGAAAAACGAAACGTAAAAGAAATAATATAGACATAGGGTAAACGCACGAACACCTGAGGAAATTGGGTAAACTTAGACTTAGACGTCAGAAAAACTTAATTGGAACATAAATTTGGATTTTTCATCTTAGTTTCAACATTATGGGTCGACCGGATGCAAAGGAATAAATAACATCAAGTTTAAACAGTATTATTCTAATGAATATGTTTACTAATCAGCATGAAACCAAATAGGTCAAACTTTGTGATTCATAATCCGCATCAGTACTTGTTTTCATAAGTTAGATTAACTCCTATATGGCATTGCAATTTTTATGTGCTAGATTGTTCTATCTCAGGGGTTCTGCGTGCATGCATGCATGTTTTGCTAAAATTTAACAAGGCGACATTAGACATGTTTATCGTGTAGCTTGCCCTAGATTTCAACATATTTCTCTAGTATTAAAAAGTTTTTAGAAAAGCAAGATTTTGCAATCTTCGTAAATGTACCAAAATAGATAATAACATGTTGGCATAACCATACTTAAACATAATGCATCCATTAAAATCCACATAACATCATCTAAACATATCCATTCTTCACAATTGTACCTAATCATGTCATAGCTAGCTGTTGCATCTTGGTAACAATAAGGTGTAGATCTTCTAACTAATAAAACATAACAAGTTGATCAACGTTGTTCCACATTGATAGATCTCACATAAAACTAGATCTAGATATATCACAACTCACATATCATCAAAGTTTCTCTTACAAAAATCTCACGCGAGATTTTTTTTTAATTAACATGTTTATTAGTTGTTCAACTAATGATGATAGTTACATGTGGCGCTTGATTTAAACATGTTGTTCCTCACCACATACACCGATGTTAATCTAGTGTATTGGATAAATGCACGATTAGGACAATGTAACTTCCATGCATGTTGCATGAAACCGGGTCTAAATCCTCTCATATTTTTCAATGGAAGGGGCTAAATGAGAAATATATAAAAACAGCTAAACTATTTTCAGAACAAACAAAAAATGTTGCGAGTGCATCATCTTTAATGTGTCAAATTTGACCAAGAAATATATGTATGGTTTGACGGATATTCATGTTTAAAAATAATGTGGTTCTATAAGCGTTGTAACCGTTATGCTAAGTAAATTATCACGTGTGTATTTGTGGGTGGAGATGGTTATGTCATTCCTAAAGCACCACATTAGACTGCTCATAGTGGAGAGTAACTTAGAGTAGTAACATGGAAATGTTACTAGTTTATGTTACTACCTCCATAGTGGAGAGTACATATATGTAGTGTCATGCAAACGTTTATTAATTAGCTTGTAGACACATATTGCTTTGAAATGTGTGATGTTACGGTAACTACCGATGTTACTCCATTTGCCACTCTCTTCATTAATTAGATGCCACGCCATTTTTTTCCTATGTGGGATCTATGTTACAACATGGAACATATCTATGAGTGTTGCATAAGGGTCGATATCTCCCAAAGGTGGTAGATATACAACTAGATGGCTATGTCTATGAGTGTCGCATATGGGTCCACATGTTCCCGAGATGTGATAGGTAAAGATGGCTAGGGGTTTCGCATGTGGGTTCACATGTCCCAAATGTGGGTCCACATGTCCCAAAGGTTGTAAATATACAACTAGATGGCTCTGAGTGTTACATGTGGGTCCACATGTCCCCCGGATGTACTAGGTCAAGATGGGTCCACATGTCCCCCGGATATCCCACATGCAAAACCCTAACCATTTTGACCTAGCACATTCGAGGGACATGTGGACCCACATGCAACACTCATAGCCATCTAGTTTTATATCTACAACCTTTGGGACATATGGATCCACATGCAACACTCCACTCCTATCTATGTTGCATTTTGTGAGACCCACATGCTAGTTCTAGTTCAGATTGTCTAGGTCTCGTGTATGTGGGACCAGATGTCTAGTAGGTCATATTTGTATGTACTACCACCTTTGGGACATGTGGACCCACATGCAAAACCCTAGCCATGTTTATCTAGAACTATATGACATACTAGACAACTAGACACCAAAACTATCATATGGACCCATCTTGACCTAGAACTATATGACATACTAGACAACTTGACCTAAAACTATCATGTGGATCCCACAACATGGAACATAAATAGGAGTGTTGCATAAAGGTCGACATGTCCCAAAGGTGGTAGATATACAACTAGATGGCTATGTCTATGAGTGTCGCATGTGGGTCCACGTGTTCCCGAGATGTGATAGGTAAAGATGGCAAGGGGTTTTGCATGTGGGTCCACATGTCCCAAAGGTTGTAAATATACAACTAGATGGATCTGAGTGTTGCATGTGGGTCCACATGTCCCCTTGATGTACTAGGTCAAGATGGGTCCACATGTCCCCCGGACCATCTTGACCTAGTACATCCGGGGGACATGTGGACCCACATGCAACTAAGGCCGGCAATTGGGTCGGGTTTGGTCGGGTCGACCTCTTTCAGACCCATGCCCGTTTAACAAATGGGCAAACTTCTCTGCCCGCGACCCTGCCCATGGGTCAGATTTCATGCCCATGCCCGTACCCGTCGGGAAGGCGGCGGCTCAGGGTCCTTGGGCGACGACAAGGAGTCGGGAACGGCGGCGCGGGGTCCTTGTGGACGGCGGCGTCGGGGTCCTTGGGGACAGCGGCGTCGAGGCCGACTGTGAGTTGGGGACGGCGGCGTCGCGGAGAGCACCGTGAGGCGTGAGCACTGAGGAGAGAGAGAGTAGGGGAGAGGGATTACGGCGGAGATGGGGAGAGACTGGGTACTGGGATGGTCGACTCACACGGTCACACACACCTAGGGTTAGTGGCTTAGTGCGGTGCGTGTTGGATTTAGACTGTTGGGCTGGGCTGGGCTGGAAATTACATAGGCTCTGGTCATGTCTTACTATGAGATCCCACATGTCAGCTAATCGGGTTACCCATCGGGTCGTCCATGGGTACACATGTCTGCCCATACCCTACCCACGACTAATTGGGTCGCCCATGGGCGAGACCCATGGGCGAACATAGCGACTGATACGTCCCAAACGTATCTATAATTTCTGATGTTCCATGTTGATATTATACCAATTGCTACATGTTTTATATACACTTCATAGCATTTTTATGCATTTTCTGGGACTAACCTATTAACAAGATGCCACAGTGCCAGTTCCTATTTTCTGCTGTTTTTGTATTCCAGAAAAGCTAGTCTGGAAATATTCTCGGAATTGGACGAAACTTGCACAAGACATCCTATTTTTCCAACACGTACACGGAGTCCAAAGGAGAGACGGAGGGGGCCGCGAGCCAGCCACACCATGGGGCGGCGCGGCCCCACCCTCTGCCACGCCGTGGGGTGGTGTGGGCCACACGGGCGTCTCCAGCTGTAGCGCCCGACCGCTTGACTATACAGAGATGTTGTGTGTCACCGGTTAAGCGATACAACCGGAGGTTATGGGTTTACCAATCCCCGGCCAAAACCTTTAGCAGGCGTTGCTCGGAATGGATCATCGGCAACGCAACACCCCGATTGATGCCTTAACGCAGGCACAACTATCAATGCATAATAGAGAGATCAAGACTTGTGGAACAACTGGCACATCACAAAATCTACGACTCAAAGCATTATAGTTCAACTCTTATAATAGAGAATGATAGCAAATATTACAACCAGAGGTCACAGACCCAACAGTACATCATGCGGAAGCGAATTAAGTTGTTCTAAACAACAAGATCCAAATTATGGCCTAAGAGGCCTATAAATAAACATTCCAGCGCCAGCTGTTCCGGGATATCCCAAGCTGCCACCTGGGAACCCCAGACTACTTGTCGACGTCCACATAGAACCCACCTTCAGTGTCAGTGAAGTCCTCCACTGAAAATCAACAAATCAACGTTGAGTTCAACGAACTCTGCAAGATTACTAGAGCTACTAGCTCGATGATTGGCTGTCAAAGGTTTTATGGCTGTTTTGCATAAAGCTAGTTTTCTTTATATAAGACATCTGGCATCGATAAATCAGAATATTTTCAAATGGGGGCAAGAAGTAAACTCTTTTCTTTCGATCAACTTCATCAACAACCACCATCAATCACTTCACCTGTCTACCAAGGCACCTCCCCGAATCACCCTCGAGGAAGTCAACCTTGCATTCTTGGTAGTACCTTTAGTACTCAGGTTTTAATCATTCCGTTCAAGTTTTCTATGGTCTCTGAATCCGGCACCAAGTCATCCATTACCGTGGACACGGCTTTTCGAAAATATTTACCCTGCAGGGGTGTACAATGTTTGCCACGCGTACCGTCTGGCCCATTGCCTGAACATTAGCTCTCTTCCGTGGAAAGCCGGCTGAGTGGGAGCGGTTACGACTTCACCCTCACTTCAGACTAACCCAGGATCATCAGTGAGGACGGGACAGGTTCAGTGGCTCCAACATCCTGCCCCGTGGCCACTCATTTTCCTAAACACCACCATCCTCATCCCAGTCCTGGCCACCGTATTCACGCACGCGCAAATGGAAGCTCAAACTAGAGGACCCTGCCTAGCCTCGCCCGAGTTATTTAGTCGATGGGGGTTCACTAGGCCCACGCATTGTAGCACGCTCTGTCTTGGCTCGAGGGCGAGAACTCGCACTCAGGCGGCGAGAACGAGACAACACACCACATCCCCTGTGGCCTCTCATCCCCACCTTTACGCAATTTATTATCCGTCACCACCATTTTCACCACATCCGGCCATTCCATCAATTGTTCCAACAATGAAACATCCACCGGACATCTAAGCAATTAAACTAAGCATGGCTAAGCATATACATAGCAAATATACTTATCTCAGGCCAACACTTCAATCCTATGGATATTAGGAAGGATATAGGTAATGGCAACATGTATCTAATGCAACTAGTAGGATACTCTACTCCAAGCAAAAGACATTTAGAACCGAATGCAATATTATAGTGGAGAAAATAATTGCGGAAACATAGGAGGAGACATGCTCAGAGGGGGGATTACGCTTGCCTTGTTCAACGGGCTGGTAATACAGGTCGTCAGGGTATTGTTGTGGCACCCCGGCTGCTCGATCTATCGATGCATAAAACACCGGAAATACACAATCAATAAACACTCATGCATATCAAGTGCAATGCGCAAACACATGATGGCATGACATTTTATGCACTGAAATTATTATAACAAAATCTACCAATTTAAATGGGGTGCAAAATAATTAATTCGACAAGAGAGAATAAAGCCCCATATTTAACTTAATGATTTCTCTGGACTTCTAGAAGTGCAGTACTGCAATCTTGTTCAATGATGCATGCAGATGATGTTAATGGACAGTACATCTTTTTATGAACATTTTGATATATTACACACATTTTTCGGATACACCAATAAAAAGTTATTGGATTAACAAAAATCCATTTAAATCTTCCATTTTATTAGATTAATTTTAGCAATATGAAACTAAGTATCCATGTTTGGAAACAAGGTGAAACATGAAGTATATTAAGTGCTGAACATTTTGATAGTTCAAACTTAGTTTTTGGATCATTATTTAACAAGTTATTGATTTTCCAAAATCATTTCTTTTTCTGCCATTTTCATTATTTTAACAAAACAACAAACTAACTAACTTAATTGGATGTGTGAGTTATACCAACAGACAGATCTTATTTTTCTTGCCTTTTCGATACCTCATTTGTAATTTTTGGATCAATATTTAATAAGTTATGGATTTCCCAAGTTTATGATTGAATCTGTCTTTTCTTTTCCAGAAAATCTAACCGAAACTTTTTGTACCAGGGCTGGGCTACCCCGTGCCACTAACGTGTGGGGCCCAGACGCAAGAATCCAGATCTGGATCTGGATCTGGGGATTTCTCACCGAGGCAGATCTAGCTAGGGCCACTGCCATGCGGGCCCTAGCGCCACACTGGCACTGACTGGGTGCGCGGTGGGTGCTGAGCCACTGACTGGTGGGCTCCACCTGTCAGTGTGTGCAATAAAATGGAAAATGGGCTGCGCCGGTCGAGATTCGAACCCGTGACCTCGCGAGCGTGCGCGCGTGTGCTAGCCACTGGGCTGGCTCGCGCTTCCTGTTAGTATAAGCGTGCGCACCGATATAAGGTGGTCCGGTGCACGGCGACGTCGCGCGCGGCCGCGGTTACCACCGGCGGTGACCCGCACGGTTGCATCGCGCTGCGCTCGAACTGGTCCCTATTTCTACTCGCATTAGGCGCGTACGGGTGTGGGCTGCACCGTGGCGGCGCGAAGGACCAAGTGGTCACCGGAGTCGGCGACGATGGTGAGCTCCGGCGGCGGCGGTCTACGGCTAACGGTGTACCGACGAACTACAGCGATCTGGGATGAACGGAGATGTCCAGGAGGTTGCTCTGCTCACCCTAGATGCGTGGATGCGTTCCGTTGGAGCTGCGGTGATCGGAGGCGGCGGCGAGCTTGCTCGTAGTGCGTCGGCCGGAGAGGAAGAAGAACTCGTGCGCTCGATTCACAGCTCCCTGCTCGATTCCTTGCACGGAGAGGAAGAAGTGGGCGAGGCGGAGATGGTGCGCCTGCTCGATCTGCTCCTAGCGACCTAGAATGGCGGCGATGTGGCGGCGGAGCTTCGGCTAGGCGCGGCCATGGCAGAGAAAAGGAGAAGAGGGGGAGCGAAAATATCTGGCAGAAGTGAGGTGAGGGAGAGGGCAGGGCATCGTGGGGGGGGGGGGGGGCTTCTTATCCCCTTCGACGCGGCAGGAGGCGTGCGGGCGCCGCGGCGGGGTCGGCCATGCCGCCATGCCGCTCACACTGGAGCTACGGAGAAGACGGCGATTTTGCAAAAAAAAACCCTTGCTCTTTTCCTCTTTTCTGCTTCTTTTATTTCCAATACTTTCAGTGATTTAATGGAAGCACATAAACATTTTACAAAATCTGGAAAACTTTGTGTAGCCTCCCATATCATGTAGAAGCTCCACAAAAATTGGTGTTCCAAAATAAAATGTTTTGAACAACTTTTGTTCATAGGGTTTGGATATGTTATTTTTCTTAAATACAAATTTATAATCCTTTAGAAGTTTTAAAGCAAGTTCAAAATATTATTTTTGAGCTCTTGGAACTTCCTTGACAAATGTGGAGGTTTATTTGACTATGTTTAGTCACAAACAAACTCATTTGATCTTAATTTGTTTGAACTCAATTGTTGCTTTTGTTTCCCCTTGTTTTAATTTGTTTTCCAAATCTTGGTTTCAACTTGAACACTTAAACCAATAATGCCATGATGCATGAATGAAATGCAAAAGTGAAAATTTGGTTCACATTTTAGGTTCATAACTTTGGGCTGTTACAATTCTACCCCCTTACAGGAATCTCGTCCCGAGATTCTAAGATTGCGGAAAGAAGTCGGGATACTCCTCACGAAGACTAGACTCCCTTTCCCAGGTTGCTTCCTCTTCGGAATGGTGAGACCACTGAATTTTGAGGAACTTGGTGGACTTGTTACGAGTCTTCCTTTCTGCTTCATCCAGGACATGGATAGGGTGCTCGCGATAAGTGAGATCCTCCTGGATATCCAGCTCCTCATGATTGACTCCATGGATAGGATCTTTGAAACAACGGAGAAATTGGGATACATGAAACACATCATGCACATCTGGGAAGTTGGCCGGTAACTCCAATTTATAAGAAAGATCTCCTCGCTTGGCCAGAACAGTGAAAGGGCCAATGTAGCGAGGGGCCAATTTTCCCTTGATCCCGAAGCGGCAAACTCCTCGAAGGGGAGAGACACGGAGGTAAACTTTATCACCAATTTCATAGTGAACCTCCTGTTGATGCTTGTCATAGTAACTCTTCTGCCTTGACTGAGCAATCTTCAGATTTTCTCGTATGATTCTAACTTTCTCCTCAGCTTCATTGATGACATCTAGACCAAAGAGTGCCCTCTCTCCGGTATCGGACCAATTTAGCGGAGTTCGACATTTTCTTCCATACAAAGCCTCGAATGGGGCCATACCCAGACTAGCTTGATAACTATTGTTATACGAAAACTACGCGAAGGGAAGATACTTCTCCCAACCCTGGCCAAAGGAGATTACACATGCCCTGAGCATGTCCTCCAAAACTTGGTTTACCCTTTCGGTCTGACCATCAGTTTGAGGATGGTAGGCGGTACTGAAATTGTGACGGGTTCCCATAGCCGTTTGGAAACTCTGCCAGAATTTGGATACGAAGATACTTCCACGGTCAGAGATGATCCTCAGAGGGACCCCATGCAATGGAACAATATGAGCTAGATATAAATCAGCCAGCTGACTCGCACGTATCTCGTCGCGAACTGGTAGGAAGTGAGCGACCTTGGACAGTCGATCGATGATTTCCCAGATAGCATTGTTACCCTTAGGTGACCTGGGAAAACCGGAGATGAAGTCCATACCAATTTCATCCCATTTCCAGTCTGGGACTGTAATAGGGCGAAGAGTGCCAGCAGGCCTCTGATGTTCCGCCTTTACCCGTCGACAGGTGTCGCATTCAGCAACACACTTGGTGATTTCTCGTTTCATCCGAGTCCACCAGAACTGCTGTCGTAGGTCTTGGTACATCTTGGTACTTCCAGGATGAATAGAGAGAGGTGACTCATGAGCTTCTTGTAGGATCAGCTCCTTCAGATCCCCTTTCTTCGGCACTACTAGGCGGTCACCAAAGTAAACTACTCCGGAATCATCGACAGAGAAGCAATTGGCCTTCCCGCTAGCAATGTTCTCCTTGATCTTCAAAATACCCTTATCATGTTTTTGCGCCTCCTTTATCTGATCTTCAAGAGTAGACTTGATCTCCAGATTTACTAGATAGCCAGAGGGAACAATTTCCAGGTTCAAGAGAGCGAACTCTTTACATAGAGCAGGTTGAGCCTCCTCAACCATCAGGTTGTTGCAATAGGACTTCCGACTTAGCGCGTCAGCCACGACGTTGGCTTTGCCGGGTTGGTAGTTCAGACTCACATCATAGTCCTTGATTAACTCTAACCAACGCCTCTGCCTGAGATTTAGATCTGGCTGTGTGAAGAGGTACTTCAGACTCTTATGATGCGAGAAAATCTCGCAACGGTTACCAAACAGGTATGGTCTCCACTGCTTCAGAGCATAAACAACCGTGGCAAGTTCTAGATCATGAGTTGGGTAGTTGTGCTCATGCGGCTTCAATTGGCGAGAAGCATACACCACATGGCCCTCTTGCATTAATACACAGCCCAAACCTTGCAGGGAGGCGTCACAGAAGACGACAAAATCTTTGCTGGTGTCCGGCAGGACGAGCACAGGAGCGGACGTGAGTTTGGCTTTCAGTGCTTGGAAGCTCTCTTCAGCTTTGTCCATCCATGCAAACTTTTTATACTTCTCGAGAAGGTCAGTCATGGCCTTGGCTATCTTGGAGAAACCTTCGATGAATCGGCGGTAGTAACCCGCCAATCCGAGAAAGCTACGAATGTCCTTGACTGACATTGGAGTTTTCCAATCCAAAATGGATTGAATCTTGTCGGGAATGACTGCCACACCGTTGGCGGATATCACATGACCAAGGAAGACAAGTTTATCCAACCAGAACTCACACTTGGAGAACTTGGCATAAAGGCGGTCTTCTCGAAGTCGTGTCAGAACCAACCGAAGATGTTCGGCATGCTCTTCGTCGGTTTTAGAATAAACGAGGATGTCATCGATGTAGATGACGACAAACTTGTCGAGATAATCCATGAAAATGGAGTTCATGAGCCTCATGAAGGTAGCTGGAGCATTGGTGAGACCGAAGGACATGACGGTATACTCATATAGGCCATAGCGAGTAACAAATGTCGTCTTTGAGATATCCTCCTTTCTGATCTTGATCTGATGGTATCCTGACCTCAGATCCATCTTGGAGAATACTGTTGCACCAGCTAACTGATCTAACAGATCATTGATCCGGGGAATAGGATACTTGTTCTTGATTGTCACCGCATTCAGCGGCCTATAATCAGAGACCAAATGAGGAACGGTAGAATCCCTCTTCTCGACGAAGAGTACCGGACAACCCCAAGGCGAACTGCTAGGCTGAATAAAATCCTTCGCTAACAGCTCATCGATTTGCTCTTTCAACAAGCCAACTCTTCCACCGACATACGGTAGGGCTTCTTGGAGATCGGAGCAGTACCTGGCATCAAATCTATGACAAACTCCACACTTCGATCAGGTGGCATGCCAGGCAATTCTTCCGGGAACACATCCGAGAAGTCACACACCACGTTTATTTCATGAATTTCAGGAGGGGACAAGCCTTCCATAATGTAGAGGCTGATCTCTGGTGAGAGGGGAATGATTGAGGATGGAGGTCTTGATAGTGCAGACCAATACTCTACAATGTCGCCGGAAGAAGTGGTCATGGTAATGTTCTTGGCAGCACAATCGAGATTAGCCCGGTATTTTACTAACCAGTTCATGCCCAGTATGACATCAATGCCATTTGACTTCAAAGCTACCAGCGCGAAAGGGAAGGACCTGACCTATAGTAATCTGGACCTCCGGGGTAACCCCAACGGTTTGCCATTTGGAACCAGGCGTGGAGATCACCAAGGGACGTCTCATCTTCTCGAACGGTATGTGTTGGTCTTTTGCAAAGGCTATGGAAATGAATGAATGCGATGCTCCAGAGTCAAACAAAACTATAGCTGGGTTGTCGTTGATTCGTAACTCACCCATAAGAACGCCGGGGTCCTCCTCAGCGTCTTCAGCAGAGACGTGGTTCAGGCGACCACGCACGATAGGACCAGCCTTGCCAGCTGGAGTGGCGGGGGCTCGTGCAGGTGTTACCGAAATAGGTGCCTTTTGGGGCACTCCCTGGAGTAGTGACCAGCCTGGCCACAGCTGTAGCAAGTGTTTCCAGGTTGGGCAGGTAGCTGAGGACGATACCCACTCCCGCTCGCCCCAGGTGTCGAAGTAGTGGGGTGCGGCGGTAGTGGCCTGTGTCCCGCGGCCCTCGGCATGAATGGAGCACGCGGCACAACGCTGTAGGGAACGAAAACCCTGCGCTTCTTGCTCTGAGAAATCGAGGAACTCGGTGGTCCCTTGTGCTGGCCTCTTGGACGCCTCAAATTCCTTCCTTCCCTGCTCAAGAGTAAGAGCCTGGTTGAACAGCTCCTGGTAGTTCTGGAACTTGAAGGGCAGCAACTCATAGCAGAGCCTCGGCGCAAGCCCCTTGCGGAACAACTCTTGCTTGTCAGCATCATTGGTCACGTCCCGTGGGGCGTAACAAGAGAGATGGTTGAATTCACATCCATAAGCTCGGAGGTCCATACGACCCTGGTGCAGATCCAGGGCCCAACAGGCTGGAAATAGGAGGGTCCCACGTGGCCTAAAATACTTGGCCGCGTGGGCCCAGCTCTTTCTCCCTCGGAGCTCCGTGGCTGTCGATCTTTTGTCCACCGACTCCGTCTTGACCTAAAAACGCCTATAAAAAAGGTCCCCTGGCGTTTCGAAAGGAGGCGGCGGAGAAACACAAAACACCGAAACAGAGAGACAGAAGGCTGCCGCCGGAGAAGATCGGAGGGGGGAAACACCGCCGGAATCGCCTCCGGAGGCTCCTCCCCCTCCGCGTGTTCATCATCAACATCTACAGCAAGAACTTCTTCACCATCATCACCATGATGAAGGGGGAGTAGTCCACCCCTGGACTAGGGTTTGTGGTGGTAACTTTTGTATCTCTCCTCTCTCTTGAGCTTCACTAATTAGTACCGTATGAGCTGCTGAACATGATTACGGTCATCTATGTAATACCTTTGTGGTGAATATTGTGGTGTGAGATGATTTGTTATGCATTTACCGTTGTGTTGGAGCTTTTGTGATTTGTCATACTTTGGAGTATGATGTATGTGGGTACGGGATGGCCGATGTGACACGGCATAGGTATTGAGTGACACAGTACCGCCCAACATCCTTTATCTGGGGGTAAAAAGAAAGAGTATGATGTGGGAGTGAGAGAAACCACGCTAGCCTTACGAGGGGTGACCTAGCAACACGAATGAGTATTTCTTTCAACTATGTGTTTTAGGACATATAGCCGTCATAAAAAGCTACCATTAAAACATGACAATTGTGTGTACTTTATCTATAACATGATGATCACCGTAGATGAGAGAGAGAGAGAGGATTAAGTGAACCCATGAACCATGTCCATTGTTCCTATAAGAAACACACACTTGAGCTTGTCCTCTTGCTACATGGAGGATTGGGCTTTCTCTCTTTGAGAGCTTTCACTTGCTACTACCTTTGTCTTGTCCTCTTGCAAAGAAGAGGATTGGGACACTTTTACATCCATCAAACCAACCATCTTGTTCTCTAAACTTGTTTAGTGCATAATCAACTAAAATTTGTGACACTTTAGTTGTAGGGAATAGATAACTTTTCCTTCTTGCTCCTGCGGATCGATACCTTACTTCCACATTGAGAGGTGCTACAGTGATCCCTTGCTCTTGGGGGTTATCATCCGCCCAGGTGAAAACATGGCCTGCGGCGAAAAGTGCCACATGACTCTCCCACCAGCGCCAGCCGCACCAGTCAGGAGGTAGGTGGCAAAGTTGACCTGCTCGGCCACTGGTACATGCAGCGCGCCGAACTGGTGCTCCAGAGCACGAAGCCAGTCATCAGCGTCCAGCGGCTCCTTAGCATCGGGAAGGTGGGTGGCTACGAGCGCAGGAACTCTGTGAGGGTGTTGCACTCATTGTTCCTCCGGGTATTCTGCTGCACCAACTGCTCGAGCAGCCGCTCATTGCGCCCGCGGTTCTCCTCAATGGCCATCAAGACATGCGCCATTGAAGGGGGTGGCGGCGGTTCCTCATCATTGTTGTTGTTACCGCGGCCTCCTCGAGCCATTCTTGAGAATTGACAAGGACACCGTTAGTATCTATCTCCGAATGGTTGAGATAAAAGCATTAGCGTCTACTCAAGTACACAGACTAGGGACGATAATACTTTGGGTAACAACGAACAAGGGACCAACAAGATGGCACTTGGGTCAAAGATCAGCATCATGTACCACTAGCGTGAGATTCAAATGGTTAAGAAACCACGTGATTCAACCAACACTATCCGGCACAATCCGGGACCTTCTGTTCAAGTCCTTGGGTTAAAACCCAAAGAAGGAAATGTGATTAGGCTCAGTAGGGATAACAGGGTTCTTAAACATCTGAGTTGATTTCAGACTGTAGCGCAGCGGGAGCAACCGGACGCATAACACTAAAGGTAGAACCCAACCCCGTTTCTTTAGGATCACGGGGAGTAAAACTTTTCTCAAATCAAGGTAAGATTGCTCCGAGATTAGAATGTAACCAGATAAGGAGTAAAAAGAATCCTAAGAAGGTTTTCACAATTCATTTTTACGTTAAAAATAATTTCACAAACACTAGACTCAACGTCGACCAGTAGAAGGGTTTCCTACAGGCAGTCTTGCTCTGATACCAACTTATAGAGCCCGACCGCTTGACTATACAGAGATGCTGTGTGTCACCGGTTAAGCGATACAACCGGAGGTTACGGGTTGCTCGGAATGGATCATCGGCAACGCAACACCCCGATTGATGCCTTAACGCAGGCACAACTATCAATGCATAATAGAGAGATCAAGACTTGTGGAACAACTGGCACATCATAGACTCTACGACTCAAAGCATTATAGTTCAACTCTTATAATAGAGAAAGATAACAAATATTACAACTAGAGGTCACAGACCCAACAGTACATCATGCGGAAGCGAATTAAGTTGTTCTAAACAACAAGATCCAAATTACGGCCTAAGAGGCCAATAAATAAACATTCCAGCGCCAGCTGTTCCGAGATGTCCCAAGCTGCCACCTGGGAACCCCAGACTACTCGTCGACGTCAACATAGAACCCACCTTCAGTGTCGGTGAAGTCCTCCACTGAAAATCAACAAAACAATGTTGAGTTCGACGAACTCTGCAAGATTACTAGAGCTACTAGCTCGATGATTGGCTGTCAAAGGTTTTATGGCTGTTTTGCATAAAGCTAGTTTTCTTTATATAAGACATCTGGCATCGACTAATCAGAATGTTTTCAAAAGGGGGCAAGAAGTAAACTCTTTTCTTTCGATCAACTTCATCAACAACCACCATCAATCACTTCACCTGTCTACCAGGCACCTCCTCGAATCACCCTCGAGGAAGTCAACCTTGCATTCTTGGTAGTACCTTTAGTACTCAGGTTTTAATCATTCCGTTCAAGTTTTCTATGGTCTCTGAATCCGGCACCAAGTCGTCCATAACCGTGGACATGGCTTTTTGAAAAGATTTACCCTGCAGGGGTGTACAATGTTTGCCATGCGTACCGTTCGGCCCATTGCCTGAACATTAGCTCTCTTTTGTGGAAAGCTGGCTGAGTGGGAGCGGTTACGACTTCTCCCCCGCTTGAGACTAACCCAGATCATCAGTGAGGACGGGACAGGTTCAGTGCCTCCAACACCCTACCCCGTGGCCACTCATTTTCCTAAACACCACCATCCTCATCCCAGTCCTAGTCACCGTCTTCACGCACACGCAAATGGAAGCTCAAACTAGAGGACCCTGGCTAGCCTCGCCCGAGTTATTTAGTCAATGGGGTTCACTAGGCCCACGAATGGTAGCACGCTCTGTCTTGGCTCGAAGGCAAGAACTCGCACTCAGGCGGCGAGAACGAGACAACACATCACATCCCTTGTGGCCTCTCATCCCCGCCTTTACGCAATTTATTATCCGTCACCACTATTTTCACCACATCCGGCCATTCCATCAACTGTTCCAACAATGAAACATCCACCGGACATCTAAGCATTTAAACTAAGCATGGCTAAGCATATACATAGCAAATATACTTATCTCAGGCCAACACATCCTATGGATATTAGGAAGGATATAGGTAATGGCAACAGGTATCTAATGCAACTAGTAGGATACTCTACTCCAAGCAAAAGACATTTAGAACCGAATGCAATATTATAGTGAGAAAATAATTGCGGAGACATAGGAGGAGACATCCTCAGAGGGGGATTACGCTTGCCTTGTTCAACGGGCTGGTAATACAGGTCGTCAGGGTATTGCGGTGGAACCCCGACTGCTCGATCTATCGATGCATAAAACACCGGAAAGACACAATCAATAAACACTCATGCATATCAAGTGTAATGCGCAAACACATGATGGCATGACATTTTAATGCACTGAAATTATTATAACAAAATCTACCAATTTAAATGGGGTGCAAAATAATTAATTCGACGAGAGAGAATAAAGCCCCATATTTAACTTAATGATTTCTTAGGACTTCTAGCAGTGTAGTACTGCAATCTTGTTCAATGATGCATGCAGATGATGTTAATGGATAGTACATCTTTTTATGAACATTTTGATATATTACACACATTTTTCGGATACACCAATAAAAAGTTATTGGATTTACAAAAATCCATTTAAATCTTCCATTTTATTAGATTAATTTTAGCAACATGAAAACTAAGTATCCATGTTTGGAAACAAGGTGAAACATGAAGAATATTAAGTGCTGAACATTTTGATAGTTCAAACTTAGTTTTTGGATCATTATTTAACAAGTTATTGATTTTCCAAAATCATTTCTTTTTCTGCCATTTTCATTATTTTAACAAAACAGCTAACAAACTAACTTAGTTGGATGTGTGAGTTATACCAACAGACAGATCTTATTTTTCTTGCCATTTCGATACCTCATTTGTAATTTTTGGATCAATATTTAATAAGTTATGGATTTCCCAAGTTTATGATTGAATCTGTCTTTTCTTTTCTTTTCCAGAAAATCTAACCGAAACTTTTTGTACCTAGGGCTGGGCTACCCCGTGTCACTAACGTGTGGGGCCCAGACGCAAGAATCTAGATCTGGATCTGGATCTGGGGATTTCTCACCAAGGCAGATCTAGCTAGGGTCACTGCCATGCGGGCCCTAGCGCCACGCTGGCGCTGACTGGGCGCGCGGTGGGTGCTGAGCCACTGACTGGTGGGCTCCACCTGTCAGTGTGCGCAATAAAATGGAAAATGGGCTGTGCCGGTCGGGATTTGAATCCGCGACCTCGTGAGCGTGCGCGCATGTGCTAGCCACTGGGCTGGCTCGCGCTTCCTGTTAGTATAAGCGTGCGCATCGATATGAGGTGGTGCGGTGCCCGGCGACGTCGCGCGCGGCCGCGGTGACCACCGGCGGTGACCCGCACGGTTTGCGTCGCGCTGCGCTCAAAAATGGTCCCTATTTCTACTCGCATTAGGCACGTACGGGTGTGGGTTGCACCGTGGCGGCGCGAAGGACCAAGTGGTCACCGGAGTCGGCGACGATGGTGAGCTCCGGCGGCGGCGGTCTATGGCTAACGGCGAACCGAAGAACTACAACGATCTAGGATGAACGGAGATGTCCAGGAGGTTGCTCTGCTCACCCTAGATGCGTGGATGCGTTCCATTGGAGCTGCGGTGGTCGGAGGCGGCGGCGAGCTTGCTCGGAGTGCGTCGGCCGGAGAGGAAGAAGAAGAACTCGTGCGCTCGATTCACAGCTCCCCTGCTCGATTCCTTGCACGGAGAGGAAGAAGTGGACGAGGTAGTGCTGGTGCGCCTGCTCGATCAGCTCTAGCGACCTAGAACGGCGGCGATGTGGCGGCGGAGCTTCGGCTAGGCGCGGCCATGGCAGAGAAAAGGAGAAGAGGGGGAGCGAAATATCTGGCAGAAGTGAGGTGAGGAAGAGGGCAGGGCATCGTGGGGGGCCTTCTTATCCCCTTCGACGCGGCAGGAGGCGCGTGGGCGCCGCGGCGGGGTCGGCCATGCCGCCATGCCGCTCGCACTGGAGCTACAGAGAAGACGGCGATTTTGCAAAAAACCCCTTGCTCTTTTCCTCTTTTCTGCTTCTTTTATTTCCAGTACTTTCAGTGATTTAATGGAAGCACTTAAACATTTTACAAAAATCTGGAAAAATTTGTGTAGCCTCCCCATATCATGTGGAAGCTCCACAAAAATTGGTGTTCCAAAATAAAATGTTTTGAACAACTTTGTTCATAGGGTTTGGATATGTTATTTTTCTTAAATACAAATTTATAATCCTTTAGAAGTTTTAAAGCAAGTTCAAAATATTATTTTTGAGCTCTTGGAACTTCCTTGACAAATGTGGAGGCTTATTTGACTTTGTTTTGTCACAAACAAACTCATTTGATCTTAATTTGTTTGAACTCAATTGTTGCTTTTGTTTCCCCTTGTTTTAATTTGTTTTCCAAATCTTGGTTTCAACTTGAACACTTAAACCAATAATGCCATGATGCATGAATGAAATGCAAAAGTGAAAATTTGGTTCACGTTTTATTCATCTTCACGGGAAAACCCTAGACACCTGAGCCATTATCCACGAAAAGTTTCAGAGACGCCGCCGCCGTCAACCCTAGCTCGGGAGGTTCAGAACGGGGTACATAATATGCATCTACTTTCATAACTGAAACAAAACCATTGCAATCTCAAACATATATTAACTCATAAAAAGATCCACCACAAAGGTATTACATAGATGACCGTAATCATGTTCAGCAGCTCATACGGTACTAATTAGTGAAGCTCGAGAGAGAGAGAGATACATAAGTTACTTCCACAAACCCATAGTCCAGAGGTGGACTACTCCCTCTTCATCATGGAGACGGTGGAGAAGTCGTTGGAGAAGATGGAGACCACGCCGGCAGCGCCCCGCCGGAGTTTTCCCCCTCCAATCTGCAATTCCAGGTCTCTGTTTCGGTGTTTCTGTGTTTCTGTGGCGCTCCTTCCAGAGAACGTCGGGGGACTATTTTTATAGGCATTTTTAGGTCAAAACGGAGTCGGTGGAGGAAAGATCGACGGCAACGGAGCTCGAGGCCCAATTGAGGGTCCCACACGGCCAGGTACAGGGGCCGTGGGCCCACCTCTTTTGGCCCTCGGGCTCCGCTTGTTCGCTTCCTTCGCCCCAAGTCTTCTTCCTTCCAAATATGACGCTCGTAAATTTGCAGGTGATTTGGACGTCGTTTGGGTCCCTGAAACATTAAAATAAGAAATAGGGTTTTCTGCCTGCGCAGGGTTAATTCCATAAAAAATAGGAAACATGTCAAATATTCCCAAAATCATTATAAAACAGTGATATAACCCTTATATGATGCAAATATGACTGGAATATAAGTAAAAATAATGCAAAGTTCATGTATGCATTTTACATGCATCAACATCCCCAAGCTTAACCTATACTCGTCCTCGAGTATGAAGGTGATAAAACTAACATGGACTTTGCAATTTAATACTATCAATGGATATCAAAGATGATTACTATTGCTACATAGAGTAAAATGATTCATTCTTAAAAGGAGTAGCAATATGCAAGATAGTTTATGAAGTGATATCAAGTATTCAATGCAAGGATGTTCAATGATAATTCACAAAGTGTAACATAGAGAAGAAGTACTATGGACCACATGTATGCATAATAATAAGAACATCCTACAATGGTCATAGAGTATTGTGAAAATCTGAATATAAAAGGTGGACACTTTGGAAAGATATATGAGTAGAGGTAAAGCATGAATAAATTTCATCTAACTTCTGAACTTCTCTACTTAAGTCAATGATTGTAATATGGTAATCCTTGGTGTCAAGCTCTCATTCCCCTATCATAGCATCTTGAATGATTAAGTTTAAAGTGAAAGCAATACGAGTAGTGTGCTTGACAAAGTACAGGTTGAAAGTCTCATGCCCCTTGAATACAAGTACCTACTCCATGTGTTACTCAACTTGGAAAACAAAGCAAGTTCAAGTTAAATATCATTGTAAGTAATAATAGTATCATTAAGAGCGTCAACTGGGGTACCTCTTGTCCCAGGATATGGAACAAGCCCATATCAAAATGACAAGACAAACAAACATAATGAACAATCTCAACACCCTTTTTATTTACCATTGGATAGCTTTTTATTGTAAGGTGTATCACAGAAGGTTCACCATAGCATGTAAGTAAATTTCCACCATGAATGATGCATGGCTTAGATTAGCGGCCCAGGCGTCTCTCTAACCATTTATACAAACTCATTTAAACTCACTTCATTTCCCATTTATTTCACCCATGGTAAGCATCCATAAACAAAAGTACATGATATCAACTAAATGAGATGATGTGCAATGTTGAAAGCTTGCCATGTGACAGCACATATGAGCTAACTCTCAACCAAAGACATTTGTCAAGTCCACAACTTCATAATTTTAATCACAATGGGTCATATTTTATTTATGCAATGAAAGTAAAGTGTGCATCAAGTTCGAGAGAGCTATATAACCAACTTTTCCCACAACAATTAACAACATAAGCATTTTCATTCAGAGGTATAGATAACACAAATATCATGATAAACATACTCGGAATAGCATAAAGCTAATAGGTAGATATGGTGGACTCACTGGAAAAACTTTGGTTGAAGGTGTTGGAAACAAGTTTTTGCTTGTTGGAATTTTTGGGCTAGCAAGAGGGAGAAAGTTGACCATCTAAATGCATGCATGAGTGTCCATAGAACTAACTAATCCATGTTAAAACAAGGTAAATAACATTTAGCATCAAAACATGAATAAAAGATAGCTCTTGATAAAATATTTGCAAATTATTACTCATTAACAAGCTCATGAATCATGCAATTATATGTATCTTTTAAAATTAACTCAACATCCCTTTTCCCAATCTTATAATAGCATCCAACATAATTCAACCCAAATTTCCAGTAGCTCTCTCATATATAAATGATAGTGTGGTGGTCTCACAAAATAAAAATCAAACCTAAACAAACAAAAAGACGCTCCAAGTTTATGCGATAAAGTGTTTCGATCGAAAAACAGAAGTTAGACGTGTGCAAACCGAGAGTGTGTAGGTCCAGTGGGGTTGTCTTCACATCCCCAAGCTTATGGTCTTCACCATCCTTGGATAGCTCTTGGTGCATCTCCTCTAATCCCTGTGAAAAAACTTCAAAACACCGTTTCTCCCATTTCTTTTTCTGTGGGGCACATTAGTAGTGATAAACAAATAGATTTCTTGCTGCATATAATCCTTAGACAAAAATTCATATGAATGTCCAGAAATGTATAATGTTGTATGCCTACTCATAAACTCAATTGGATCAAAAAGATTCAAGTTAAAAGTTCTAAGCATGCATCAAACAAAATGGGACAGAATCTGTCCAGAAAAACAGCAGCAGCTAAACGTATTTTTCTACCCTACTTAACTTTGTCGAAAATTCCGAAAAATTCATGCATACAGAGGATGAAAAGTTGCACTACAGTTTAAATATGAGCTCATTCGGAGTTACAGAATAAGAATTAAAAATCATACCGTGCACAGATTCGTGCAGGAATAATATCTCCGAACGCTATAAGCAACTTTTCATACCAAAATGAGTAAAACTTGGCACTTTATTAAAAATTCCAGAAACTAAACTAAACACTAAGTCTCTTGTTACAGCAAGAGGACACAAAGAAAATCACAAATAAAAACAACCGGGTTGCCTCCCGTAAAGCGCTTTCTTTATAGCCATATAGCTAGGCTTCTTACTTGATGTTTATTGTGGACGAAGCTCATGAGGGAGCTTGAACGATGGTGGTCCCTCTTCCTTGGGAAGTGTTCCATGCACTTCTTGTGTGGAAACTGAAACTTCACATTCCCTTCTTTTGAATCAATGATAGCACCTGTAGTACGAAGAAAAGGTCTTCCAAGAATAATTGGACTAGAGGTTTTATTCCCCATATCCATGATTAGAAAATCAACAGGCACAAATGTCATATGTAACTCTACCAAACATCACTTACTTTTCCTAAAGCATGTTTAATGGAATCATCAGCAAGTGCAAGTTCAATAGAGCATTTTTCAAGATTTTTCAATTCAAGTACTTCATATAGTTCTTTAGATAAAACAGAGACACTAGATCCTAGATCAAGTATAGCATGGTGTGTCTCTTTTCCAATGGTTACTAGGACTTTGGGAATCCATATCCCCAAGCTTAGGTGGTATCATAGCCTCTTGGTTGTACCTAGCAATCTTTTCTTTCACATGATTAGCAATATAAGAACCAAAACCAGCTTGGTTAAGTTGATGGAAGGATCACTTGCAAATTTTTGTAAGATAGATATTAATTCATGCAAGCTACAATTCTCTAAGTCAAGCAATGGTTCCTTGACTTCACTAAGCATTTTAACTTCTTCAACTTTCTTCTTTTTAACCCAAGCTTGTTGCTTAACAGGAACTTCTTTCACATGCTTAAATGATGAGTCTTTTCTTATTGAATCACTAACACAAACCAGCTTTTCCTCAATTCTATTGAGGTAAACATCTTTTTCAAGAAATTCCTTCTCACATAATCTTAGTTTATGCATGACATTAACTAATTCATTGTTTATCTTGGGAATAATGTTTTCAGAATAAGATACTAGTTGTTCAAAATCCTCTTTACTTGGTAGCTTCTCTAACTTAGTTTCAAATTTATCTTTGGATAATGCAAGTGCTACCGCGGTGTCCTCCAACTTTTTCTTGCTACCCACAAAGCTACCAAAGATTCTTCTAAGTGTCATGGCTGCACAAGGTGGTGTTGACAACACAAAACTTCCCCCTGTAGCCCCATCTAAAGCATTTTGGTACCAAGGGTCTATTCCATAATAGAAGTAAAGGTTTAGCTTTTCATCTTCACAAGGTGTAGGATCTTCATAGTGCATCCTATTAATTCTTACCCAAGCATCTTTTAATGTTTCTCCATGATATTGTTTAAAATTAGAGACCGAATTCAATGGAGGACTCACTCCTTGTTTGTTTCCCAGAACCATGATTGCAAGTTTTTATGTGTTTTTTAATTTTTTATGCAAAACTGAAAATAAATATGCAAACCGAACTTAAAAATGCAAGACAATGACAAAACAAGATAAATTGCTTTGAAGGTAAAGATGGATAAGATGATGCTCACGTAGGTGCAACCTCCCCAAGCTTAGGTGTTAGCACAAGTTGGTGATGAAGTTGACTTGGTGAGATATCCTTGGATAAACCTTTCAGCAATGATTCCCCGGCAACGGCGCCAGAAAACATCTTGATGGCGTGTAGTTGACGGGAAAAATATTCTGCAGGAAGCTTCGTATCTTCCCCTGCAACGGCGCCAGAAAGCACTCTTGATGGCCCTTCACGTAGTTACCTGCGTGAAAAGTAAATGGGTTAGGTTGAGACTCCAAGTGCAGAGTGTGTAGTAAGTGGAAGACGTGTTTTCCCCACGAGGGTGACTCGAGGGTTTAATATCGAACTCTCGGGGAATCAGTAGTGAAGATTTATCTTTCCTATCCTTCTTTTGGTTACCTACAAAACAAAGTAAATATTTTGGTCCTCAACCTCACCTAGTGGTTGTCAAGCACAAGGTGTGAGAATGATATCAAGATAATATGCAATGCAAACAAGAAATAAATATGCAATGGTGGTAAATAAATATGCAAGGATGGTGGTAGCAATGATAAATGATATTTTTGGGTTTTATATGATGAATGCAAGATGTAAAAGTGTTTTTGTATTTTCGGATTTTTAAATGGCAGAAAATGGAAAAGTGGTAAAAGTGGTTGGAAAGGTGTTTCTTATGATTAAAAATGGACCAGGGTTCATGATTTCACAAATGCACTCTCTCTTTAATAAAGTGGTAGACAATAGAACACTAGAGTTGACATATGAGATTGCAACACAACAGTTTAATGACAAGTTATAATTATATGGGCATCACGTCCTAACATAGAGACATTTTGGTTATTAGTCTCTCTTATACTCCACCAAGATGCGAACTAAATCATAACACCTCAGTAATTAAGATAACTCAGAGTATAGCAATAAGTATCATGACATGAAGTTAAAATAAGAACATGCTAGATCTAGTCATGGAGGAAGTGGCAATGGTCACACCCACATCTCCGGTAGCATGGTATTTCTTTTTATCCCTAGTGAGGCAACAAAGTAAGGTAAAACACCCAAGTGGATCGCAGAACTTTCTCTCACGTTCACTGCACTAGCCACCCCCCGTTACTCCAACTAATGCACACGTTCCCCCTCACACGCTCTCATAAACATGCTTGATCATAACAAGTAAATAAGAATGGGGTACATAATATGCATCTAGTTTCATAACTGAAACAAAACCATTGCAATCTCAAACATATATTAACTCATAAAAAGATCCACCACAAAGGTATTACATAGATGACCGTAATCATGTTCAGCAGCTCATACGTACTAATTAGTGAAGCTCGAGAGAGAGATACATAAGTTACTTCCACAAACCCATAGTCCAGAGGTGGACTACTCCCTCTTCATCATGGAGACGGTGGAGAAGTCGTTGGAGAAGATGGAGACCACGCCGGCAGCGCCCCACCGGAGTTTTCCCCCCTCCAATCTGCAACTCCAGGTCTCTGTGTTCGGTGTTTTTGTGTTTCTGCGGCGCTCCTTCCAGAGAACGTCGGGGGACTATTTTTATAGGCGTTTTAGGTCAAAACGGAGTCGATGGAGGAAAGATCGACGGCAACGGAGCTTCGAGGCCCAATTTGATGGGTCCCACACGACCAGGTACAGGGGCCGCGTGGGCCCACCTCTTTTGGCCCTCGGGGCTCCGCTTGTTCGCTTCCTTCGCCCCAAGTCTTCTTCCTTCCAAATATTGACGCTCGTAATTTGCAGGTGATTTGGACGTCGTTTGGGTCCCTGAAACATTAAAGGAAAGAAATAGGGTTTTTGCCTACGCAGGGTTAATTCCATAAAAAATAGGAAACATGTCAAATATTCCCAAAATCATTATAAAACAGTGATATAACCCTTATATGATGCAAATATGACTGGAATATAAGTAAAAATAATGCAAAGTTCATGTATGCATTTTACATGCATCAACATTACTTAATGCGATTATCCGTTGCTTGCAACTTAATACCAACGGGGAACTCGGTATGACAACCTGATGGTGGATTATTAGTCATAGACGCTGTTGGATAACGGTCTATGTATTTTGTCGTAATGCCCACATGAATATCATAGTAATCATCATGTCATATATATGCATTGTCATGCGCTCAATATTTTGTCAATTGCCCAGCTGTAATTTGTTCACCCAGCATGTTAGTTATCTTTTATGGAGAGACACCATTAGTGAACTGTGGACCCCGGTCCATTCTTTTACACTGATAATACAACTGCAATCATTGTTCCTTTTCATTCTCTGCAATTTACTACTGTTTTCCACACCATACGTTTAATCCTTTGTTTTCAGCAAGCCGGTGAGATTGACAACCTCACTGTTTCGTTGGGGCAAAGTAGTTTGATTGTGTTGTGTGCAGGTTCCACGTCAGCGCGCCACTGACAACCTTCAGAAGTGATTTCTTACTCCTACTGGTTCGATTAAACCTTGGTTTCATACTGAGGGAAACTGCTGCTACACTGCTTCATACCTTCCTCTTGGGGTCTCCCAACGAACGTGTGATCCACGTCATCAAGCAATTTTTCTGGCGCCGTTGCCGGGGAGCAAGAGGATTTCTGCAAGGGGAGTTTCACGCTTCCAATCTCTTTACTTTGTTATTGTCTTGCTTAGTTTATTTTTATCTTGTCTTGTTTGCTTTATTTATCAAAAACACAAAAAAATTAGTTACTTGCATTTACCTTATTTCGGTTTACTTTCTTTTTATTTCATCATGCTTCTCCCTAAGTTTACTTTAAAAGATATACCGGTGGGAAGTGGGTCTATCATTGGAAGAGATAACATTGAAGAATTTTTAGTCATGTTAGTAGACTTAAAGATTTTGAAGACAGATCCTTGGTAGAACTTGCCCTAATTATGAAATTGCTGCTGCCTCTTTGGTTCACATGTTGGAAGCTAGGTTTGTTAATCTTAATCCTATAATGCAGCAAATGTTTCTTAAACTTCATGATATGAAAGAGGGTGAAAAGAAAGATTTTGTTTTAGAAACTCTTCTTAAAGAATTTGGTGATGTTGCTGGGGAGGCTAGAAAAGTTTTCATTCGTTATAAGATGCTTGGCTATTTTATTGATATTGCTAATACACTTGAGAAGCTTGAAAAAGATAGGCTTAAGTACACTAATGAACCCAATTATGAGGGAGAAGTCAAAATACCAATACCTTTTAAGCTTGTAGGAATGCATGAGGCACTAGAAAAGAATTTTGATTGGATTGTTCCTGAAAATTTATTTGATGAGGATAGTGTGCCTAAAAGTAATGAAAGAGGAGTTTCTGAAACTTATATAGATAAGATACAATGCATTGTTGAGAAAACTTCCAACCTTTCTGTTGATGCTTCTCACTTGGAAACACTTGATTCTTACTTTCTGCGCCTAGCTGAAAGGCGTTAAAGAAAAGCGCTTATGGGAGACAACCCATTATTTTATTTCTGCAATTTTTCTTTCTTTTTGAGTCAAGGAGTTGTTTACTTCTGTAACAATTCCTTTGTATCTTTATTTTATCGCATTGTTGTGCCAAGTATTGCCTCTAATAGGAAGATGATGCTAGATTTGGATTTCTGCGCAGGAACAGATTTCTGCTGTTCACCGTTTTACTTCTGTAAAATCACAGAAAAATTATTTAAATCTGCAAATTTTTGTGCGTGATCCTCAGATATGTACGCATCTTTCGTTAGTTTTGTTTTTCGATCTGAGCAACGTAAGTGCCTCGAAAAAATTCGTCTTTACGGACTGTTCTGTTTAGACAGATTCTGTCTTTTATTTTTCGCATTCTCTCTTTTACTAGTGTTGAGTGGAATTCTTTTTTAGGGTGAAGAGCTTCACATAACATCAGTGGCAGTAGTTAATGTTAAAAGTAACGGTCATGTTTGTGTCCTTATAGAACATGTGAGTTTTTGATTGTGCACTAACCCTCTAATGAGAATTACTTGAGTTTGGTGTGGCGGAAGTTTTCAAGGGTCAAGAGAGAAGGATGATATAATGTGATCAAGAAGAGTGAAGAGCTTAAGCTTGGGGATGCTCCCATGGATCACCCCAGCATATTTCAAGAAGACTCAAGCGTCTAAGCTTGGGGATGCCCAAGGCATCCCCTTCTTCATCAGCAACTTATCAGGTCATCTCTAGTGAAACTATATTTTAATTCTTTCACATCATATGTGCTTTACTTGGAGCGTCTGTGTGCTTTTATTTTCAGTATTTTATTTTTCTTATGGTCAACTTGATTGGACCCTAGCATTCTTGATTGGGAGAGAGACACGCTCCGCTTTTTCATATGAATACTCCTATTCTTCACTTATACTTGTTGAGTATTCTTATCTAGCTATTGCTATGCTTTTAGCTCCTGTTTTGCATGCATCTCTTATTCAGAGCTGTTAGTTCTTTTAAAGAAAGTACTCTCTTGCTTCACTTATAATTGTTTGGAGAGTTTATGTTGAAATAAATTGATTGGTGTTTGGTTGGAACAGAAAATGTTGCATGTGGTAGATGGTATAATGGAAAAAGCTTACATATTCTTGTAGATCACTGTATTGGATAATTTGATACTTGTCAATTGTTTTGAGTTATCAAGTAGTTCATGTTTAAGCTTTTGTATCATGTAGTTAAAACCTATTAATGAAGAACTACCGTAAAGCTCGTTGAAATTTGGTTTGCATGATTGGTATCTCTAAGGTCTAGATATTTTCTAGTAAAAGGGTTTGGTTAACAAGGAAGACAGTGTAGAGTCTTATAATGCTTGCAATATGTTTTCATATAAGTCTTGCTGTGTCGGTTGATATCCTGTGTTTGCTTCAAATAACCTTGCTAGCCTAAACTCTGTACTGAGAGGGAATGCTTCTCGTGCATCCAAAACCTTGAGCCAAAATCCATGCCATCTGTGTCCACCATAACTACCTATATGTGGTATTTCCTTGCCATTCCAAGTAAATTTTTCATGTGCTACCTTTAAACTATTCAAAATTATTACTCCTTTTTGTGTCAATGTTTACCAAGCTCATGAGGACGGGGTGGATGTCTTTATGTCAACTGTCAAACAGACTTTACCACCGGACTAGCGGCATATACATCCGCTTATCCATTAATTTTGCAAAAAGAGCTGGCAAATGGGGTGCCCAGTCCCAATTAATTACAACTTTAACCGCTTAATTCTCTTCACATTTTTGCCCTGATTTATCAGTCAAGCAATGACAAACAGTGAAATATCTGCATGTGTAAACAAAAGAGAAGAGGGATGATCTGCCTTGCTGGTAGAAATAACGTCCTTCATGGGAGCCGCTCTTAAAAGTCTGGTTGGCAGGGGTCATATTGTACTTTCCATTTTCTGATTCGTTGACAATTAACAAACACCTCAAAACTTATTTTTACTCTCTATATGATTTCAAAAACTTAAAAAGCTCTAGCACATGATTTAATCCCTGCTTCCCTCTGCGAAGGGCCTTTCTTTTACTTTTATGTTGAGTCAGTTTTCCTACTTCTTTCTATCTAGAAGCAAACACTAGTGTCAACTTTGGTGCAACAATTTTTATATGCTTGTATATTGCACTTATTATATTGCTTTGTGTTGACAAATATCCATGAGATATATATGTTGAAAGTTGAAAGCAATTGCTGAAGCTTAAATCTTCCTTTGTGTTGGTTAAATACCTTTTACTTAGAATCTATTGCTTTATGAGTTAACTCTTATGCAAAACTCTTTGATGCTTGTCTCGAAAGTACTATTCATGAAAAGTTTTTGCTTATATGATTCAGTTGTTTGCTCATTATCTACTTGCTAGCAAACTATAGACCATTGACCTGGATCACTTCATTCATAACATGTGCTTTACAATACTATTTGATCAAGATTATGATTGTAGCATGTCACCTCAGAAATTATTTTGTTTTTATCGTTTTACCTACTCGAGGACGAGTAGAACTAAGCTTGGGGATGCTTGATACGTCTCAAACGTATCTATAATTTCTGATGTTCCATGTTGATATTATACCAATTGTTACATGTTTTATATACACTTCATAGCATTTTTATGCATTTTCTGGGACTAACCTATTAACAAGATGCCACAGTGCCAGTTCCTGTTTTCTGCTGTTTTTGTATTCCAGAAAAGCTAGTCTGGAAATATTCTCGGAATTGGACGAAACTTGGACAGAACCTCCTATTTTTCCAACACGTACACGGAGTCCAAAGGAGAGACGGAGGGGGCGCAGCCAGCCACACCATGGGGCGGCGCGGCCCCCCCTGCCGCGCCGTGGGGTGGTGTGGGCCCCACGGGCGTCTCAGCCGCCGCCCTTTCGCCTATTTATTCATCTTCACGGAAAACCCTAACACCCGAGCCATTATCCACGAAAAGTTCCAGAGACGCCGCCGCCGTCAACCCTAGCTCGGGAGGGTTCAGAAGCTCTTCCCGGCACCCTGCCGGAGAGGGGAATCATCACCGGAGGGCTCTACATCACCATGCCTGCCTCCGGAGTGATGCGTGAGTAGTTCATCCTTGGACTACGGGTCCATAGCAGTAGCTAGATGGTTGTCTCTCCACTTTATGCTATCATGTTTAGATCTTGTGAGCTGCCTATCATGATCAAGATCATCTTATTGTAATGCTACATGTTGTGTTTGCTGGGATCCGATGAATATTGAATACTATGTCAAGTTGATTATCAATCTATCTTATATGTTATTTATGATCTTGCATGCTTTCCGTTACTAGTAGATGCTTTGGCCAAGTAGATGCTTGTAACTCCAAGAGTGAGTATTTATGCTAGATAGTGGGTTCATGCCTCCGGTAATCTGGGAGAGTGACAACAACTTCTAAGATTGTGGATGTGCTGTTGCCACTAGGGATAAAATAACCGATGCTTAGCTTAAGGGTGCGCCGTTAGGTCTAATGCATTTGTTTACATTACGCACATTACTTAATGCGATTATCCGTTGCTTGCAACTTAATACCAACGGGGAACTCGGTATGACAACCTGGGTGGATTATTAGTCATAGACGCTGTTGGATAACGGTCTATGTATTTTGTCGTAATGCCCACATGAATATCATAGTAATCATCATGTCATATATATGCATTGTCATGCGCTCAATATTTTGTCAATTGCCCAGCTGTAATTTGTTCACCCAGCATGTTAGTTATCTTTTATGGAGAGACACCACTAGTGAACTGTGGACCCCGGTCCATTCTTTTACACTGATAATACAACCAACTGCAAACATTGTTCCTTTTCATTCTCTGCAATTTACTACTGTTTTCCACACCATACGTTTAATCCTTTGTTTTCAGCAAGCCGGTGAGATTGACAACCTCACTGTTTCGTTGGGCAAAGTAGTTTGATTGTGTTGTGTGCAGGTTCCACGTCAGCGCGCCACTGACAACCTTCAGAAGTGATTTCTTACTCCTACTGGTTCGATTAAACCTTGGTTTCATACTGAGGGAAACTGCTGCTACACTGCTTCATACCTTCCTCTTGGGGTCTCCCAACGAACATGTGATCCACATCATCAGCGACCCATACCCTGCCCATTAGGGTCGGGTGCCCGTGGGCAGACGTGCCCATGGGCGGAATTGCCGGCTTGACATGCAACACTCATAGTCATCTAGTTGCATATCTACAATCTTTGGGACATATGGATCCACGTGCAACACTCCACTCCTATCTATGTTGCATTTTGTGAGACCCACATGCTAGTTCTAGGTCAGACTGTCTAGGTCTCGTGTATGTGGGACCAGATGTCTAGTAGGTCATATATGTATGTACTACCACCTTTGGGACATGTGGACCCACATGCAAAACCCTTGCCATGTTTACCTAGAACTATATGACATACTAGACAACTTAACCCCAAAACTATCATGTGGACCCATCTTGACCTAGAACTATATGACATACTAGACAATTTGACCTAAAACTATCATGTGGATCCCACAACATGGAACATATCTAGGAGTGTTGCATAAAGGTCGACATGTCCCAAATGTGGTAGATATACAACTAGATGGCTATGAGTGTCGCATGTGGGTCCACATGTTCCCGAGATGTGATAGGTAAAGATGGCTAAGGGTTCTGCATGTGGGTCCACATGTCCCAAATGTGGGTCCACCTGTCCCAAAGGTTGTAAATATACAACTAGATGGTTCTGAGTGTTGCATGTGGGTCCACATGTCCCCCGGATGTACTAGGTCAAGATGGGTCCACATGTCCCCTGGATATACCACGTGCAAAACCCCTAACCATCTTGACCTAGCACATCCGGGGGACATGTGGACCCACATGCAACACTCATAGCCATCTAGTTGTATATCTACAACCTTTGGGACATATGGATCCACATGCAACGTACACTCCACTCATATCTATGTTGCATTTTGTGAGACCCACATACTAGTTCTAGGTCAGACTATCTAGGTCTCGTGTATGTGGGACGAGATGTCTAGTAGGTCATATATGTATGTACTACCACTTTTGGGACATGTGGACCCACATGCAAAACCCTAGCCATGTTTACCTAGAACTATATGACATACTAGACAATTTGACCCAAAACTATCATGTGGACCCATCTTGACCTAGAACTATCATGTGGATCCCACAAGATGGAACATATCTAGGAGTGTTGCACAAAGGTCGACATGTCCCAAATGTGGTAGATATACAACTAGATGGCTATGTCTATGATTGTCACATGTGGGTCCACATGTTCCCGGGATGTGATAGGTAAAGATGGCTAAGGGTTTTGCATGTGGGTCCACATGGCCCACACGAGTGCTCAATTTAAAATGATTAGTGAGTGAAAGAACGATGAAATCTTGTTTGTATAGCTAGTGTCGTACATGTTGTTCTGTACGCTTTTCCTTAACAATGTAGCTAATTTAATTATCTCTATCTCTAATATATGATACGACTTGTGGTGATGGTTGGTGATGGTACGTCAAGACACAAAACGAGAAATACCCCCGATAGAGTGTTACACACGCGATCGGAAAGGGAGTCTCGATAGGTTCAACACAAAATAAAAACGCAATACAGGAAAAAAACATTTCGAAATGGCCTCTGTAGAAAATATTCGGAGCGTATATCGACGTTCTCTATGCATACACCAAGTTTCGGGGAGAACCGACAACTTTTTGTGGCCTCTGTAGAAAATACAAAAAGATGTCATGTGAAAAGTCTGTTTTAGCATCAATTTTTGTCTTTTTAAACACGACACACAAATTTCATTATTTTGTATAACAACTTTGTGAGCACATAAAATATCGAGATTTACGTGATAATTTTTTGACATTTCAAAACATTTTTAAAATATATTTTACTACTACTGTGGAGATATCTTAGTCTACGTGACATGCAAACAAAAAAGATGACACTGTTTGTTGGTTGATCAGATTTGGAGTTTGCTTCATGTACGTGATTCCCAAACTAAACATGAATATTTTTACCTTAAATTTTTATCTAACACAAATATTTATCCATCAGTTTAGGAGTTAGTTTTCCTTATGACCGTATTCAGCATGTATATTCCATCAGCCCACTCTCAAACGGGGTCGCCACACCTGACACAGTAAAATTTAAAAGGAAATGTTGACATCATCCATGAAATCATCACGTGAATGCAAGCTGAGTGTTACGTGAAGAATTGGGACAACAAACAGGAATTTTTTCACCAACACGTACTCTATGTTCTGTACGCTTTTCCTTAGCAACGTAGCTAACTTAAATATTATTAATAAGATGTGTATAACACCATGGAGACAAAGTTAGCACAGTGGCTGTGCTCCCTGCACACCTCCTAGGAAACTCGGGTTCAAGACCCCACGGCTACATATTTTCTTTCCCTTTTTTCACCGCTCAATATTTTGAAGGCTCGGCTCCTGCCGAAGCTAGTTTAATCTGAGCCATATTTTGAGCCTAGCCGAAGCGAGTTTAATCTGAGCCGTAGGTAAGATCAAATCACAGCCGTCCTTGTGTTCTGCTTAGGATACCTGTTCACACTTGGTGGCCTATGGAAGCACAAGCCATATTTTATATCATCAGTCTGCAACTACAACTTGTTACTATTGTAGTTCTTCCGGTAAGACAATTCACTTGAGCACGTTGTCGAAACCCCAACATAAAAAAAACTTGGCCGGGTTCTAACAAGCGTAGAGCTTAAAATTAATATTCTCTCAGAAAAATATATCGATGTCCATATGGTGATATGCAAACTTTCTTTCCAAAAACATGCTCGTTTGTGTTCAAGGCATAAAGAAGACAAACCGAGTAACTAGAATAGCAACTTTTGTGCATTGAATTTGTTGTTTTTCAATGGGCAATTAGAAAGGAAATTTTTACACCTAAATTGAAGTCTACATATAATACATCAGAAGGAGAGAAATTTTAGCGGAACCCTAACCCTCGACCCCCTCGCGCCGCAACCCCAGGGCGCCGCCAGAGGGAGTCAAGTCCAGCGCCGCCCACCCCTCCTCTCGAAGGGCGCTTAGGGCAGGAGGACGTGGTGGCAGCTCCCGACGCGACTGGGGCGTCTCGGGCAGGGCACTGTGCACGACGGCCAGGGCGGTTTCCTGGCCGTGCAGCGACATGCGTTGGCTCCAGATGGGCGGCGGCGGCGGCCGTGGAACGGGCATCTCGGCCTATTTCGTCGGTGGCAAGCGGCGGTTCCGAATCGGTGGCGGCGTGGGCGTGGTTCCTAGCCGGGGCGGCAAGTTCGCGGCGGAAGCGAGGCTCTCCATGAGGACCCTCCTGGCGGCACAACGGCAGACGTAGGATCTGGACCTTTTGGTCCGATCTGGTTCAGCCAGCTGCCTAGGATGGATTTCCGGGTGGCTTCTGCAGCCGCCTCCTTGCTGCTCCGACCGGCGGCGTGGGGGCCTACCGGTGTTGAATAATGGTGGCGGTCCTAGAGTTTCAACTCGCGTCAAGATGAAGATCTGCCTGACGCCTTTCCTCCTCGATGTGGCCGGAGTGTCGGGTTCCGGAAGGCTCCGCCGGCGATCTCGCATGGACGTTTATGCCTAGAGATTGCTGAATCGGATGGGATTCGGTTGCGTCGGAGGGAGCGGCGTGAAGCTTTGCTTATGTTTCCTTCATGTGTAAATCCATGGTGAACACAGAGACGAAGAATGTCATGGAGGCCATGATCGGAGGACTAGTAATTGGTGATTGGAGCCTTTGGCGGCGATGAGGAACTTGCTTGAAGCTTCAGAAATAGTAGCAGCGGTATTGAAGTGGGGGCGACAACATAGGTGAAGTTCAAAGTCTTACTTTTTAGGGTGAAAATCGAAGGTCTAGACTTAATTGGTTATGCATGTCAATGACCTTGTTGAATACATTGTTTTGAGTGTGGGACCATCTCTAGGGTGAAAATCCAAAATCTACGATCGGGCGACGAACAGAGCTATGCACTGTTTCCTTCTCCAAGGCGTTTCTTTTGTTGAATTTGGACATCTTCTTGGTGGTGGTTGTGTTGTTGCTGAAAGGACTAGAACTTCGTAGCGGGACTTTTTTTTAACTTCTTCTTTTTTCGGCTATGTGCATCCATACTTCTTTTTTTTTTTGGCTGTGTGCATCCGTAGTGCCGTTAGGGTATTGCGCTGTTGAAAAGGCTGGGTGTAATTGCTATCTATGCGATATTAATATATACTTTTATGTAAAAATATAATACATCAATCATGACATATATGACTTTTTTTATGGAATTTGTTGATAAATGAACTGTTTTTTGCCTCATCGCCTAGGAGTTACCGATAGAAAAAGCCATTATTATGATTACGGGAAGGTGCAGTTCTGCAGTGTAGGGCTGCAGGGTCATGTGTACACGAACGCACGCATTGAAGCAGCAGCAGGGAGAGGACTGCTCCCTGCTCGCATTGAGGGCGTGTTCGGATGTGGTCCAGATTCTGCAAATCCGTCGATCCAGCTTCAATACGCCCGATCCAGCGTCGCGAACGGAACGAGGCTCGGGTGGCTGGCCTCGACGGCTGCTGGTAGGGGCACGACTCGGGTCAGGGTCGCGGAAGAAGCTGTGTCTGTGGAAGAGGATGGAGCGGGCTGATTCGGGGTGGCCGCCGGGTCAACGGAACGAGGCGGCGGTGGCTGACGGGGAACGGGAGAGACGGTCGATTCGTTTCGGGAGATAGAGCTCACCTCGCTCGGGAGAACATAAAAGTAGCGAACCATTATTTAACTAAGCGGTGGCATTTCTCCGTAATATGGTGCTGCTCCGCGCGAGACTGCTCCGCGATTTGCACAGCCAAATCGGCTGGCTGCAGGGCCTGCGGGATCCAAGCGATACAGCTAGGCGTACGAACGCGACCAATTTCTGAAGACAGTCCGACACTACTAGAGGAACATGAAACATGAGTTGTCAAGTACTTGATCAGAAGAGGGATATGTGCATGATCGATGAGCTTCTACTTCCTAGAAGCTCCAATTTCCCGCCACTCACGATCCCCAGACATCTGAATACCAAGCCAGAACCTCCTTCGACGTACCGTGCACCGATACCTTTGATGGGTTCCCCAGTCCTGATGACTTCTTCCAGTTCTTTGTGCCCAAGTCTGTTCATTCAGACGGTAATGCTGCTATTGGGGTCACAGCCTCTGTTACCATCTTCGAGTAGAGTAGATAATCTGATATGTCCATCGTCTTACCCTGTTTTATCCTGAAGCCTGCACGAGCGAGCGCCGGCCACAGACGGCGCGGAAGCGGGCGCGAGCACGGCCTGGGGAGCGCGGCCAGGGTCGAAGGCGGGCAGGCGTGCGGCGCGCGGCCAGGGACGGCGCGGCAACGGCCAGGTACGGGCGCGCCTAGGCGCGCGTGCTGGGGAGCACGGCCACGGCCGGGCGCGCGTGCTGGGGAGGCCAGGGTCGGGGGCGGGCGGGCTAGGCCAGGCACGGGCGCGCGGCCACGGCCGGGCGCGGCCATGCACGCTCCTCCTTCCTCACTCCTCAGCTTGTCCTCCTCCAACTGCGTCCGTCCGCCTCGGACTGCAGCCACGTCGAGGAGCTTGATACTTACTAAGTTTATTTATGCATGGATACAATTTGTTAAAATTCTGAATGTGGTTTGGGAAGACAGTGGTGGACTGGAAAATGTCAAGAAGGGCCTGCAAGAGGTATGTACAGCTTTTTTTTTGCGGGGAAAACGAGCACATTATAATATCACAGGGATCTTACAGAAAGGTCCTGGTACAAAAGCAAAAAAACAAAGAAGTCCTCCAGCACCCCGTTGACGAAGACGATGGCAAGAACGTACGCCGGCGCGCCGCCGCAACTGCCCCTCACGCCTTGGAACTGGGACCATCCCTCTGCAGTCGGGAAGTCGACGAACTCGGCCCCGTAGAGCCTCCATCCAGCGCCACCGAAGCCAACGCCCTGCAACAACAACAGCTCGAATCCAAAGCTTATTCTCATCTCCCGGAGCCGCCGTCCCACGAACTCCGGTGAGGGATTGATTGGGCTCGCAGCTCCGACGAACCACGAGCACAGAGAGGACGGCGAATCGACGACCGAACTCCACCGGAGCACCACCGAAGATGGAGGAGACCGCCGCCCTCCCAGACCGAACCAGCACTGCCGCCTCCTCCAAAGCGCTGCTGCCCGGAACCCTACAAGCTCCTACACTATAAACACGCCGGATCCGGGGATTCCCCGTCCTCCCGCCGCCGGAGCGGCCGTCGGAGGGCGAGAAATCCGCCGGATCGGCGGCGGCGAGGTGGGGCGAGCGGGGTGGAAGCAAAATCACTCCTTTCACTGTAGACGGGGAAAGGTGGGCGTCCAAGGTCGCCTAATCTAAGAGGTATGTACAGCTTGTTAATGCATATCAACTATTTTGCAACCTGCTCAATAGCCAGTGGAGCATCTAGAGAAGTTTGATTCAAACAATAATTGTTATTCTTTACTTTCCAGTCTTGTCATCTTTTATTGGTGACTTATTTAATATTCTCTCTGAAAAATCCACATTCTTATGTTTAGAAGTGAGAAATGTGCGAGGACAAAAAAAATTAAACGCCCGTTGCAACGCATGGGCATTTTGCTAGTTTAACTAAGCGGTGGCATTTCTCCGTAATATGGTGCTGCTCTGCGCGAGACTCCTCCGCGATTTGCACAGCCAAATCGGCTCGCTCCGCGGATCTAGCTCCGTGGAGTTGGTATGTTCGGTGCTGCTCCGGACTGGAGCACCACGAAGCTGGGAGCCGGAGGAGATCCGAACACGCCCTGAATCTGAGTATCTCGCTCTCGCTCACGACGACGACGACTCGTCACGGTGGTCACTGGCTGGCGTCGGTTTCTCGCCGGAATCATGGCTTTCTGCGAACTGTGCACGCAAGCCATTATGCATTGTTAATTTGTTATTAGTTCGTGTCATCGAGATCGACGTAAACCAGATCACGTCGGTGACCGATTTTGGCATATTCATGGCCCCCAAATCAATGGTTTTCTTTTTGGAAGTCAGCAAGCGATGGGATCTTTAATTAAGAAGAGCATGCACAAATCAAGAGAAAAGTATATTCCAAATTAGACTAGGCACTAGTCCTATCACTAACCTCGATCATCATCCAAACTAGATCAGTACTCCTGCTGTCCTGGATACGAACTTAATTACATTAGGGCATCCACGGCCAATCCCCATCAGTTAATTTGCTAGGTTGCTTGATTTATCCGAATTCTGATCTAAAAAAACAAATAATCACATGCATGCAGATTTATGGGCGGCCGGCCTCGTCTTGGCCAGACGGGATGCACGAGGAAGAAGACGACGAGCAAGACGCAGAAGCTTCCTTCCCGCCACCGCATTGCTCCGATGCTACTGCGGCAATCACATCATCACCGGTACTAGCGGTAGTGCTTATACTCGTGCTAGTACTTCTACCAATACTCGCACTGCTACTGGTACTAGTACCACTGCTCGACGTGGTAACCGTCGTAGTCGTCGTTGAGGTGGTGGTGGACGGCGTGGCGGCGGTGAGGCCGAGGAGCAGGTCGACGAAGGCGCTGACGATGAGTGAGTGGTGGCGCTTGGCATTGACCCGAAGGTACCACACCAGTAGCTCCTCCAGCGCGTCCCAGCCGCGCAGCCCGTGCGCGGCCACCATCTCCTCCATGGACGCCAGGAAGTCCAGGTACGGGTCCGCCGACTCTACCGCCACCGCCACGCTCTCCTCCGCCACCAGCGACTTGCCACCATCTCCTTCCTGCTTCTCCTTCTCGGACAGCGCTGGTTCCGGTGGCGTACTACCGGCCGGCGAGGAGTCCGAAGCCGCAGGCGCGGGCAGGATGGAGTTGGTCGCCGGCCGGCCCTGGTCGAAGAAGAAGCGGTCGGCGGACGACGTGGTCCGACTGAGGCTGCGGATTACGGCCTCCGACCACTCCTCCCCGGCGCACGCAGTGGCCGTAGAGAAGCCGTCGTCCTCCACCACCACCCACTCGTCCTCGGCCTCCTCCGCGTCGAGCCCGGAGCACGACTCGCCGCCGTCGGGGTCGAAGTAGACGGAGTTGACCGTTTTGTACATCTCGCCGCCGGTGGCACCAACCAGCTTGCGGTGCCTCGCGGCGACAGGGTCGCACTTGCTGCCGCCAGCAGCCGAGGCGCAGGGCTCCCTGCCGGTGCGGAAGGAGTCGGTCTGAGGGTCGCCGCAGGAAGGCCACGCCCAGGGCGGGGAGTCACCGGCCGACCTGGACCTAGAGAAGACGGCGGTGAGGGCGCCTTTCTTGCCCATCGGATCAAATAGAGACCGAGCGAACAATGCAGTGAATCAGCTCGATCGATTTGAGGCCGCCGTGCCTGTGTAGAGCGAGGGTAGAGTAGAGGAAGAAAGTGGTTGCGGAGACGAAGAGATCTGGTGAGCGAGAGAGCTGCGCAATTAAGGAAGAGTGGGGAAGAAGAACACATGGGCAGGCAGTATTTATGTATACTCAGCTATACTTCTGCAGGTGCAAGGTAGAGAAGTAGAGAGCAGAGCACAGGAGAGTTGCTGACCGCTGAGTGTGCAATGCAAATGCAAGATCCCTTTCACCAAATCTTTCACCAACACACATTTGAGGGAGGATTTGATGAATTCGACGCAGGTATCACACCTTCCAGCACTTTTGCACAATTTACACTCAGTACGGTGAAAGATTATGCTCTTAGATTCTACTCCCTTCAATTCTCAAAAAAAAAAAAGATTCTACTCCCTTCGTCCCAACATAAGTGTACTAGATTTATTTAAAAGTGGATGTATCTAGTTTAATTTTAGACAAATCTAAGACACTTATTTTACAAAGGGAGGAAGTATTCTCTTTTCTATGAGAGAGGAGGACCGCAGGATATCAGTAAGATTAAGAGAAACAAATTATTGATGAATTCCATATTTACGACGACTGTAATGACAACAGAAAAACAAAAACGATCACAGCGAGAAGCTAGCATCACATGAGATGACTTCTTTAGAGACAAAAACCGCCTCCCAAACCTTTTAAATGTGCTTGTAATGAAAATATACGACAGTCCCGATCATTCCAAATCAAATATCGTCATATACAAGAGGAGCACACCAGAATTCGTTATGTACCGTGTTGTGCTTCGTAAAATGTGGGTCGTCACATTGCAAAACCCATTGCCTATTGCCGTATCTAGAAAATTAGGACCCTGTGCGAAATGCAAAATGAGAGCATAACATTAGAAAATACAGACGAACCTAAGGGTTCTTTCACAACAATCCATCAAAGCTGCCCTTTTCATGATAGAAGATGATCACATGGACACAACAACTTTATTAAGATTACGAAAAAAACAAAAGGTGAATGCCATATATATGTACCTGGTCTGTAATTGCCACAAAACACAATAACGATCACAAAAATAAGCCATCTTCCTTTGAGATGCCTTCTTTGGCGACAAAAGCCACCTCGATTTGGAACCTCTAGGTGCGCTTGTGCTAGAAACAATATATGACAGTTTCGATTGGTCCAAACCAAACATTGTCCCATACAAAAGGAACACAACGTAGTTCATTATGTGCCATGTTGTGCTTCCTAAAAAGGTGGCTATTTGCATTGCATTTTATTACGATTAAGAAGAAATAATCAAAAAAGGAGAATTTCATATGTACATCGACTACAATGGTCACGGAGAACCCGCTAGCTTCCTTTGCGATGCATTCTTAGGCGATAAAAGCCACGTCCATAGCCTTTAGGTGGACAAGTGGGACGGAGAGGAATCCCTGTGGAGGCTAGGGATGGAGCCGCCCGGGGCGCCTTGGGGGCAGGGGCGAAGCCAGGAAAAAAGGTCGCCGGGGTCAAAACGAATAAGCAGCTGAATGGGTGTCTACAAAATGTACCACTAATGTTAACTCGCACCACTAGAGGCATAGGTGGTAATATTTAACATTTGTAATACGACTCTGACTTCACCATAGTCGATCGTCCAACCAACCCACACTGTAGAGGCCATGAAGATCAGTTCCAAAACTCAACCACATGCGACAAGACAGTGTACATAACTCCGACTCTAAAGGAAAATACAAAGGAGAACCATGAAAAGTTGGTGCCACGGAAGATCATCAAACGGACCACCTGACCGACACCGGGTCCCGCCACCGCAACTTCGACTTCATGGCAACAAACAAGCCGAGGCAAACCCCCAGACACGCCAGAGAAGATCTGACTACCTCAACCAATGCCGCATCTCCCACGTCGCTCATCCTCGTCATCATTGCCATAGAAACCTCATTGCGAACACCTTGCCCTTCCGCACAATATTGCAGCACTGCCGACAAACAGATCGCCCTCATAGCACGTGATCCCCACTCCTATGATGCTAAGCCATGACCTTTCCTCCTAGATCCATCACCGCACCGCTTCCCGAGGCCACTGCCTCATCATACATCCATCGTCCGAGGTCGTCACCCCGGCTTCCTTCGTGCTCGTCGGCAGGACAGCCCTGCATGAGGGCACAAGTCTCAACCATTCGAGGACCCAGCTAAGAGTAAGAACTGGAGCTCATCAACGACGCATCCAAGAAGGAAAATGATGCCCAAAGATTTTTTCATCACTAACGACGACCCAAGTCGTTGCAAGTATTTCTCTCAGATCTCCACCGCACCCGCCACCACCGCAGCACACCAAAAGAGCCTTGCACACCCCCCCCCCCCCCACACCCCACACAGCACCAGAGCCACCACCCATCATCCATTTGCTAAGGGCGGAGCCACAACAATACCTCCTGCCGCGATGGATGCCCCTGCACGAGCCAGCATAACACTATGCCCGTTATCGCGACGTGGCTATCCTCTAACCCTCACCACCCCACCATAGGAACTACCTCCTAGACTCCCATCACACATCCGCCAAAAGCATCTAGGAGCACGCCATATCCGCTCCCAAGACGTGCCCGACGCCGCTGCCGCTCACCAGCGCCCACTGAAGGAACCATGTAGCCACTGTGACCGGAGCCACAACCTTCGCCCCAGACGAACCAGGCAGCCACGAGCGCCAACATACGGAGAATGAGACCCCCAACGTCACCTTTGGTATCGGGCCCACCACCCGACGCAGAGGTCGGCGGCAGGAGCGGAACGTGCGCCGACCGACGGGATCGCCCCTGATATCTCCTAGGAAAGCGACGAGTGAGGGGGGTTGTTTCATATACTTGAGATCGTGCAATATTTAACGCATAAGATTGTGGTTAGGTATGAAAAATATGCCAACAACGAGAATAAATATTACGTGGACACAAACTTTGCTTGTATTTTATTCCCATGTTTGGACTAGTACTGGCTAAGGTCACACATGTTGTACATGAAACTTAATCTGTCACAGCCACATCGATCTTTCAATCGGCCAAACAACCATTGTCCATTTGCCTAGTACTAGGTTTTTCATTTATTTTTCTAAGAATTCGCCGAACGGGACAGTGTTGGTGAAGTAGTACGAAGGGACCTGCACATTGCACATCGCCGGTAGGGGTGATTAGTGCAAATGTCCTCATCGCCTCGAACCAAGCAATCTGCTGAGGTTGGATGAAGCTTTGGGCCACTTGTTGTTGTTGAGACTCAAAGAAACTGTGTTGTTCTTGAGGTAGCAAGAGACCCTGATGCTGGAAGAAACCTTGTTGTTGTTGTGTGGTTGGAAGAACGATTGTTGTCCTTGTCTGAATTGTTGTAGTAGTAGTAGTAGTAGTAGTAGTAGTAGTAGTAGTAGTAGTAGTAGTAGTAGTAGTAGTAGTAGTAGTAGTAGTAGTAGTAGTAGTAGTAGTAGTTGTTGTTGTTGTTGTTGTTGTTGTTGTTGTTATTGTTGCTGTTGCTGCTGTTGCTGTCGTTGTTGCTGTTACAAGATGATGGTGTTTACTGTTGCTATTGTCGTTCCTATTACAAGATGATGGTGTGCACGACACTATGGATAACTGGGGAGCGAAGCTATTCGGGGATCTGTTGTTGACTGTGCCAGTGCCGCATCACTTGGCAAGTGCTTTGTTTCAATATCTACAACTGGAGGGGTTGCACCATCGCCACCGGGCTGCACTGTTGAACGAGGAACTATCGACACAAGTTCAATTGTTGTTGCAGAAATGGATGTAGAAATGACTGTTGTTGTAGAATTGGTTGGTGTTGCTCGAGAATTTGTGGTTGTTTCGACTGAAATTGCAAGGTAGGGTCAAAATGCACACTGACGGTGACCATGGTCACCGCCGGGCAAAGATGAGGATGGTCTTCATAGTGGATCTGTGTTGACTACTGCTTGCTTGGATTTAATGGTTGTACTCTAGATATGCCAACGATGGATGATGGAGGAGGATCTTAATGGTGCATGCCTATTTATAGCTACCATTACATGATCTATCTTCATCTTTATATTTTTTCCTTGAAAGTGTTTGGATGCTTAAGTAACTAATCATTTGGTATGTTGTGTTCGGTAACAGTCAAAGGTTTTTTTTTACAATTCCTTCACTGGCGAGAAGTCATTATTTGCAAGTATAACCTCCTTTGTTAGTCGCACCCTAATAAGAAAAGTGCATTGGTCTCTATACCGTCTAGAAATGGGAATGTGGGTTTCATAAAGGGTCCCCTTATCTCACCTTAAGCGAGTTGGGGGGCAACACTCGCCGCACTCACCCACCTTTGCTCGCACTGTTCCCCCACATGGACTGCCCACATGTGTGGTTTCCCTTAGTTTTTTCCGTTCTTTATTTCTGATTCCCTGAATAGTGGTTGAACACATTAAAAGAATGTTCAGATTTAACCAATCCCGTTGGTGCACCCCTAGTTAACTCTGACAATTTTTAAAAAATGAGCATTTTCGAAATCTGAACTGTTTTTCAAAAAATGAATATTTTTCATATACGGACACTTTTTAAAATCTTAACCATTTTTTAAATTACGAATTTTTGAACATCTGAATCATTTTAAAAATAAACATTAAAAATTGTTCACGAAAATAAATAAATTTTCATCACCACAACAACAACAACAACAACAACAACAACAACAACAACAACAAAGTCTTTCATTACCAAGCAAGTTGGGGTATGGTAGAGTTGAAACCCAGATCTCGAAATAAACTCATGGTTCTGGCACAGGGATATTTCAATCCTTCTAAAGTTTCACCCAAAATAAAAATTTGTTCACAATTAAAAAAGTATTCATATCTCCGAAAAAAAAGAAAAATATGAAATATGAAAAACAAATTAAGGAAAATATTAGTGCAACGCCCCCGAAATAATAAAAATAAAAACATAGCAAAAAAATATAGAAAAGAAACGGAGTAGGAGAACAAAAAAAACGCTACATGGGCCGGCACATGTTGGAGGCTGGCGTAGGCGAGTCAGAGCACCAGCTCGCTTTAAGCGATACATAGTGCTCGCGTTTCATAAGGCCACTTATGAGCTGCAGTAGCCATATGGGCCTTGCTGGAATCTAGGCCTTATAATGAGCCACAGAAGCATTTAGGTACGATTTGCTGGGCCGAGTTTTGGCATTGGTTCCTCGATTATCTTCGAGTCTCCCGGCATTTCATCTTTCTTGCCCCAACTATCCATTTACGTATTTATAAGTACCTAAAAAAACAATTACGTATTTAACTCGTGCACACGTACGAGTTGTTTGGTGTTTTCCTCTCTGTTTCTGCACTATTTATCACACACACATCATGGACTCATCGGCTTCGTCCGGGCTACGTAGTATAGTAGTTGCAATATCAATGCGACCGAAGCCCATGCAGCACTTGGATACGTGTGCCGGCCGGCCGTGCACACGTACACGTACATTATGATCGACCACCATTTTTGTTGACCTATTTTCCATCTTGCAAACGTATACGTACATCATGATCCGCTGGACGAACGAATCATGAGTCCATGAGTATGCTCTTTGTTTCAAGAATTGAGTTGCACGCTAGTTATTTCTAAACCGGTCAGTGCAAGAAACCATCAAAGAATAATGCGATTTTTTTTTTCATTTGGAGAATACACCATTGGTTAGATTGATAAGGAGGTGGTTGTACCGCTAGCCCACTACGGATACAACCTTTGGTATGTTGTTTATATTTCTCATTGATTCGAAGATGGAGTCCGATCGACTATAAGTTGCACGCTAGTTATTTCTAAACCGGTCAGTGCAAGAAACCATAAAAAAGAATACGTTTTTTTTAAGAATGCACCATTGGTTAGATTGACTAGAATGGTGCAAGATTCAACGGGATAGTATCAAATTTCATTAGATTCAATGGTGCAAGGGAGTAAAAATTAGGATCAAATTTCATTGGTTAGATTGACTAGAATGGTGCAAGATTCTAATGAAATTTGATACTTTCTTGTTGAATTCTTTATGATTCCATCTAACTTCGCGAGGCTGCTAGGTAAGAATAGCATGACTATACATATCCAGCAAGTAACTCCACATACCCAAAGTTTATTCCTTGAGTCCTCTTCTAAACCTTGTGGAATTGAAATTTTGAGACAAGGCTAGCTACAGTAGTATTTTGGCTGGAAGTAGGTAATAGAGGCTCATAAAGAGGTGGCGTAATGTTTTATCTCTGAACCAAATATCTTTTAAAAAAATCCTATCTTTTATCCATCGCCAACCAATCTATTGCATATTTTCTAATCTATTTAACATGAATCAAACCATATAAAAAATGAGAGTGCCTAGAAGATGGTTTGCATTGAACCATAGTCCCCTTCTCACTTACTTAGCTCTAATAGTTCCCTGCCATTCCCCATCTCCCATTTCTAATTTCCACAACTATTTACACAAATGTCTAATATTCTTATCTAAGTTAGTCACTCCTAAGCCACCATGATTTATAAGCTGGTAGACATCAGATGAATAACCTAAATGATATTTATTTTTACACCATATCATTCCTTGCAGAGTAAGAAAACAAAAAGGAATCTATTCGCATGACTCGGGACGATGGTGGCTAGGGTTTGCCAACTCTTGTAAGATTGGTCGTAAGTTCACCTGACCTTTTGGTCATGGATGGCAAAATCTTATATAGCCATTAGCATGAACACACAACACTTGTGGTCCCATCGAACACTAATCATAGTACTATATGAATCCAATATGTGTAGGACTTTCTCCAGGTGTCACATGGGTCCAACCCTCGTAATCTGTTCAGTTGAATCATATCCGACTGGTTCCATCCCACTAAGTGTGTTAACTTGTTGGAACTGAATCTCCATTTAAGATAGGACATGATTATTATGTGTGACTGTTTTGAACCATATCAATTCATGTATTGTTGTAGTTTGGAAACTTAATCCTATTTTATGGCAACTGTACAAAACAACCAATCGTCAAAATGAAGATCTTGGCGAGCTCGGTATGCAACGAACATGTACATTTTTTTCTTGCTTGTTACTTTCAGTTTTGCATGTTTGGATGGTTGTGTGTCCTAAGTTGGAAAAAAATTCAAAATAGGATCCTGTTTCGGAACCATATCAATCCTCTTTTTTCTCACTTCTTCTCTCAACTTCTTCTTAACATAATTCTTCCAAAACAGAATCCTATTATGGAATCTAGAGTGGAGGAGCTACATTTTCCGAACAAAGAGCTTGGTAGTTCTTTCCATTTCTATTTGCGAGCCTTGCGAGCTCGTTGTGGTTCGTGTCTCCGGACTTAATATTTTTGTCTTCACTATAGCCATTGTTTTAAGTGACTGAATGTATTCATATGGAATATACCAAAATTGATATGCTCACTTTTAATCATAGTTAAACTAAATATGTTTCCTATTTATGTGTAAACTTGTTGTCGCTATTGTGACCTTTTTGTGCACTGCATGAGATATTTTTTTAGGTAAGAGTGTTTTGTACAGTATGATCAAAATGTCACAGCGATGATGATATAATATTTTGGTGACACTATGAAAAAAGCTTGACTAACGAGGACATCACGAGAAACTTAAGTGTACGTTAACTCTTTTTTTGCACTACTAACTTTATTGAGATTTAACTGTAGTTTATTCTCCTACTTATTTACAAGAAGAAAGCAGGTTCTCGGGGTTGTTACGGAGTCAATAGTTGGTGGGATTTATATTGACAACAAGTATGACACCATACAAGAAGATACTTTCATGTGACAGTGTTAAATTTTGGTGACATTGCACAAGAAGCATAACCTCATGTAATTACAAAGAGATTCAGGCACTAGGGTAGTAACTTAGAGTATGACCTAGACAATCTGAAGAAATTAACCAGAACCACCTTATTGTCTCGGTAAATCATTATTTCAACTTATCTACATTCATTTGGTTCATAGTAATGTACATTAACTTATTGTCGTAATTTTTTATTTAACTGGTGTTGAGATATTTGAGGTATCAGATGTTATAGTCCGGTGGGATGACAGCAATGGAGGGAAGGAGTTTGCAATATTTTATTCCACTCCTTTTCCTCTAAAGCAAGGCATAACCAAGAAATCTACTATGCACGAAAGTTAGTCCCCGCGTGTTACCTTTGATATTGCTGATATTTGTACATTTGTTTGGATTTGTTGACTTGTAAACTTTTGTTTATCATGTCATATAACTTGTGAGAGTGTTGGTAATGTTTGTTTTGTTTAACTAGTTAATATTGTTTACAATGTGCTTCCTCAGCGGCTGAGGTTGCCGAGAGACGGTGCTTCTTGGGTTGCATTGTTAGCAGGGCTAGATCAAGCTGCAGCTCTCTGCCTCAAACCAGAGGTGGGAAAAGCCTTCGAGATACTACTACAACACTGAAAAGAAACAATCGGTATACAATCGATGTATATATTGACCGGATTCCGGGTGAATCCATGATCTATTGGACCATCCCAAAAATGATCCGGAGATTCCGGGTTTCCATCGAAACTAATGACCGGTGCCTAAATAAGGGACAATCAGGAATGACTTCCGACATGTCCAAACCGGACCCAAATACCTGTCATCATGGCCGTATCTACCGGGTGCCCCGGCGGGGTGGCTATACTAGCGGCAGCTGAGAAAGGAGTGGCGTCTGAATGCCTGAACCCTCGCTCGCTCGCGTATCCTGGCTGACCACTCGACATTGCTTGATGCCGCCATGAGGCCCTCTCGCCGACCCGCCTCGGCCTCGGTGGCTCCAATCCGGGGCACCGACGCGCCACACGCTCTTCCAAGGCCAGTCTCCGGCCACCGCCGCCGGTCGCCTGAGCAAGCGAGCAGATAAGTTCTCCACACCTGATTCAACATTTTGAATTTGTGATGGATTTTCTAAGATAATTTACTATGAAATGGCTTCAAGTCACAACCGAATAGAGAAATATGCCCCAATTTGCTATGTTTTTTGTATGAAATTGATAATTTCTGATTGTAAATGACACCCAATTAACTGATTATATATGTTGGTTACTTGTTTCTTTTGTGATTGTAGAATTGAATTTATGCTAGTGATTGTAGAAGCCTTCATGGCTATGCGACGGCGTAAAATTCTCAAATGATAGTGATGTAATTTCCTACTTATGTTATATTTCATCATGTAAGACTTTGTTCATGTGTTGATTACTTTACATTGGTATCACGCACATTTGAAACATATGTATTTATTTATAATGTCACAAATCCATTTGCTATTAATATTGTTCATTTGGCAACTTTTAATCGCTGTGAAGAAAAATTGGAGACTGTGCCCGCCCTCCAATTTGTTTCCTGCTTACACCACTTCTTGTTAGCCATGTACATTACCTCTGACCGCCCCACGCTCGTTAGTGATTACACGAGTCATTTCTCTAACCATTGCGTTCGATGGACGTAAAATTGTTCAGAACATGGGTTTTAAGGATCGATAACCGATATTGTATTCTATACTAGTGATCCACTTCATCAATAGTTTCCTCATCTTCTTTTCTTTGACCAGCTAAAACGAATCACATCTAGCACGTTCTAGACTCTTAATCTTGGAAACATAATCATGCACTTCCTCGTGAGTATCGCCCACAACTATTTATTTGAGATGAAAAACTAGGAACAATATCGAGGACATTAGGGTTTTTCCTTGACTGAGATTGTCTCGAGGTTCTTCTTCCTTGCCATGTCTTCAGCTTTGTCAATAGTTTTTGCATCCTCCTTATTTCTTTCACTTCTTTTATCAGCTTCGTCAAGAGCAGCTTTTGCTTTAAATTTATGGATCCTAACTCTGCTTCCGAAGGCTTCTAAGATTTTCAAAATATTCGCCTCGTCATTCTCTTTCATGTTTTTATTAATAGAGAAGGAGTTTTTTTAGAGGTTTCAAGACAAATTGCCTAGGACACGCCCTTAGGACCTTAAGCAAGCTTTGCAAAGCTTTAATCTCCCAGATGACACTCCCTAAAAATTTGGCCCCCGTCATGCTACAAAGCTTGGCCTCTTCTTTGATCCTAGCGACGATGATGTTGGGCAGCGAAGCGTGGTGTCGAGAAACCCGAACGTTCCTTTCCATCCATATTTCCCAAGTGACTAGCATGGTCAAAGAGGAGAGGGCCTTGTGAGGCCGGCCGACACCCGAAACAAGATCGGTCCACCAAGTGTTGACGTTGGAATGGAGCCAAAGATCCGGGGATACATTGATAAAACCGCACCAAGATAGGATGGCCGACCAAATTCTTGTAGAGTAACGACATTTGAAGAGAAGATGAGTCACCGATTCAAGCACTTGGTTGCAAAGGGGGCAATTTCCATAATTTTGCCAACCACATCTATGGGACGATCCAAATTCTATTTTGCAAGACCAACCACGCAAAGATCTTGAATTTGGGAGGAGCCCAAGTCTTCCAAATGATGCGGTTGAAATTGGAGGCGATGGTCCCTTCAAATTGCATTTTGTATGCCGAGGAGGCGGAGTAGGCGCCATCCTTTGTGAATTTCCATCGAATGAAGTCAAGAGCTTCAGGGTTTATAGTGAAGTCGGAGAGCATTTCCCAAAGCGTGATGAATTGGAGGATATGGTCAATGTCAAGGGTTTTCATGGTATTGGTTTCATCCTTCTATCTAAAATATAATTCAATTTGACCCCTTTGTAACCTTAACCTCGTCCTCTCCTCCTGCACTCTTCTCGTTGTCGTTGCCTGCCTTGCTAGCACCACCATGGGCATTACCGAGCCCCTTTAACCAGTACCTCCCCCTCCCACTTCCTCCTCGCCCCTTACAATCTCCACATTGCACCCTCTTGTTGCACTAACGTCGCGCCAAACATGCACGATTTCAGAAGATAAACTTTAAGCTAACTATTGTGCAACTATAGACAACTGACATTTACAAAAGAAAACAAAAAACAATTAGACAACTCACGCAGTACTAGGGGCTTTTGCTAGCATGATCACTTAATAATTTTGTTTTTCGGTCGATAGATTACTTACATGGGATTTTGGTGTCTCTCTCCCTCTGCAGAGTAACATTACACTGATGTGATGAATTACGGAGATAGCTCTAATGAGGGCGATCAGAAAGAGCCAGGCAGAGACGATTACACAATAACTCTGCAGGTGCCTTAAAACCGCAGATGGCAGAGCTATAGCTGCTCCATAGCCGCGCGCATGCAGGGGGGAGGAAGTGCATATGCGCAGACGATGCATGTGTGTGTCCGTCCGCTGGACATTATGGTGCATTTGTAAGCACACAGAAACCGCAGACGGCGATGCAGCTAGAGATCGAGGCCGAAATAAATCGAGCTGCTAGCTGCTGTGATGTGGAGTAGTAGTACGTACTGCTCTCCTCCTAGCCTTCGTCTACTCCCGAAATCAATCCCTGTGACGCAACGAGGAGGGAGCTGCTGAGTTGCACTTGAATTGCATTGCACCGCATGCCATTACTGCATGCTTCCCCCAACTGCATGCATTCATGTGGATTTGTTACTATCTCTCTACGTCCCCATTTTCAAGTCCTCAACCGAACTAGCACTAGCTACTAGCATATATACTTCAACGACAACAACAAAAAGATCTCAAAGAAAATTATAGTTAGGCCCTCTTTGGCTGGAGGATTTTCACAATTTTTTTGAAGGATTCTAATACATAGGATTGTTTCCTAAGAAATGCCTTTGGATCAAAAGAATGGTACTTCCAAAATTCTTATGAATTGTATTCCTGCACCCCTGTCCCATAGAAATTTCAACATCCATGACCTCTTTTTTACACTCATTCATATAGGATCGAGACCCTTTTCCTATCTTCCATCCAAATGACTATTCACACAATTTTTCTCTTTTGTAATCATCGGTTTTATACCTCCTGTCAAATTTCTGTGTTTCTAATTACTATATTTTGTAATCATGTGATTCAAAGAATCCCTTAGACATGTTCTCGACGACAAGTTTTAAGATATTTTTCCCTTCCCCGTTGATCAAGGCCGGGTCCTTGATCGGGCGGTCCCGACGCCGTGCTTTGGAGCCAAGACATCCTCCGTGCAGAGGCGACTCAGGCGAGTTCAGCTCCTGCAGAGATTTGTCCGTCGTATATAATTGGGTAATGATGCCCTTGTTTATTCATCTTTTACTCTCTTCCAGTGTGTGTGTCAGTCTCTCTGCAGCGAGCACCGTGCCTGCACTATGCAGAGATCGATGCTGCTGCTCTGTTTCAACAGTCCATGCCTCATCTGACAGTCGATCTGAGCCGTAGCTTCTCCACCAGATGCTGATCAAGACATCTTACTGAAAGATGAATAGAGCTCAAATACATACGGCCCTCTTCAACATCTCGCCCACACATGGAAGCAAATCTGAGCAAAGAAAACAACGAATGGGTTCTTGTACAAAATATGGCTTCGAACCATCACCTCAATATGGTTCTTATACAAAAACTGAAAAACATGACGAAAACACAGTTGACAGGATTACTGAAAAGATCACTTGCGAGCTTCTGCATACCGTTTGGTTAGGTCTAATTACCCCTTGCATTTCTTCACTGAAACAGGGGATTACAAACTTAAAAGACCACAGCTAGTACAACAACAATTCAAATCTAGCCATAATGCTAATTAAACTGACCAACTCATGACAACGAGAGCAACATAAAAAGTACTAACTAAGCTAGTAAGTAGCATGCTACTGACGAGGCCCAACCCTGTCCAGTGGATGATCCAACGGCGGTCACTCCCTCCTCCGGCCTCAAGATCCGCGCATCGCCTGAGCTAACCATCCGTGTGAGCATCCACTGGACGGGCACATGCCCACACCGCGCCACCGCGGTGTTAATCTCTCTTCACTTGCGCCTGCCGCGCTTCTTGTCGCCGTCCGCGGAGGCGCCGGCACCGCCCCCGCCACCGCCACCGCCGTGCTGAAGGAGGTCCACGAGGCAAGGCTGCTTGCAGTTGATGCAGGTGGGGTAGTCCTTCTTGGCCACCATGCAGTACATGAGGCACCGCGTGCAGGCCCCGATCACCATCGGGGACTTGCTTCCGGGGCTGCCGTCAGACGACACGCAGGAGCTCGGAGACGACGACCCGCTGTCGTCATGGCCGTGGCCGTGGCCACCGTCCACCTCCATCCTCACCGGCGGCGACAGGTTCAGCTGCAGCTCCAGCCTCGCGCCGTTCCTCGCGCTGCCGTTGCCATTGCCGCGGTTCATGGCTCACACAGAATCGCGCTGCAGAATCAAGAGTATATTAGTACAAGATGTAGCAAGCAGTACAAGTACATGAGGAAGAACACAAAGCAAAGCAGAGTTGCTGCCTGAACCTTGTGAAGAGGAAGAGAAGAGAAAGTGATGAGCTTTGATGTATTTGGTTGAGGGCTTCGTAAGGTCCGAAGGTCTTTATATAGGGGTGTCAAGTAGGAGAGGTCAATGCTTCTCTTTACTTGGTATTAATGCAAAACAGCAAGGACCCTCCGTCCTCTTCTCCCTCATACACATCTCTTCTTCAAGTCTGCATGCCTTCCTTCCTCTCCCTGTGATCTTGCAGTATGGTTCTAGCTAGGCTGGAGATCATGAAGTGAGCTTTTAAGAAATACATACATATAAATCCTCCAAAATCATGTTTTACTGAAGAATATCATGCAAGTTACAGATCTATACAAACTTGCATTTACAACCAAAATGTGAAACGGGAAAAATCTATTGGGAGAAGCTAGACACAATTTTCAGTCATACTATCTTTTAGGCCGAATTTACTCTTATTTTGTGGCTGCCCTCCACGTAGTATTCATGAAGATGTTGCCAATCTGTAATCAATTTACAACACCTTGGTGTTGGCAATAGCTGTGTGCATTGCCAGTTGTCACCATCTTCAACGCCCTTTACTGATGCAATTTATGCATCAGCTGCTTGAAGGATTCCATCTACTACTAGCAAAAATGTATGTAGTGCATCAATGTGTCACTGGTTACGTGAGTAAATAGATCTTAAATAGAAGATGTGCCACTTTAGGTAAATGGTGTCTTTAAGAGCATCTCCAACATACGCGCGTCGCGCCCGCGCTGTATAAAAAATATGCAGCGCCAAAAAGTCGTTTTGGCGCGCCGCTCATGTGTTTCGCTATAGCAGACGCGGCAAAATGGCGCGCCAAAACTTGGCGCTTCAGCAGACGCGCTAAAATAGAGCGCGCCAAACCAACTACGCGCTGGAAGTTGGATCGAAAAATTAGACAGAAATAGAAATATATTCAGATTCGACGAACACGCGCTACAACGCACACACCCGGATTACCTAAACGCGCATATAGGCGCGCACGCACACACTACGCGCCGGCGGGAAGCGCCAGTCCCCGCCGGCGATCTAGATGTCCCAGTCGGAGTCGTCGGAGAAGTCGGCGTCCGAGCTCATCGTGTCGGAGACCTCATCCTCAAGCGCCCGCCACATCTCGTGGCCGGCGGGCCACCAGGCGCGGCCGCGCGCCAGTTCCCCCTCCGCCTGCGCCTTCATCAGGCGCCTCTCCTCCCGCTCGTAGTGGAGCTCCAGGCGCTGCTCCCCCCGCTCCGCCGCCATGGTGTTCCAGTGCTCCAGCTCCGCATCTCTCTCCGCCGGGTGCGCCTGGTACCACGCCTGCACGGCGAGCGCGTCGTGCTCCTCGACGAGATCCAGCACGGCGCGGAGGCGGAGCGCGTGGCGGTCTCTGTCGGTGACAATGGCGGGCGCAGGCGCCAGGTTTGCCGCCTCCTGCGCCGAGCGGCAGTCTCGGAAGTTCATCGTCTGCGGCGTGCGGCCGAGCCGCCACGCCGCCGCGTCGTACGCGCGGACGGCCGCGTAGGCGGACTGGAAGGTCCCGAGCGGGACGCGCATGTCCCCGCAGCGGATCTCCGCGATGTACCCGTTTTGGCGGCGGCGGACGCCGAGGTAGCCGGTGCGGCGGCGCGGCGGCATCGTGTCGGCGTGGGCGGCGTGGGGAAGGCGAGAGGGAGGGGGAGACGGACTGTTCACAGCGGTGGCGCGAGTGGGAAGGCGAATGGAAAGCGGTTGGGCTGCGGCGTGGATGACCGCGCGCTGGACGCCGGGCGCTTTATATAACGCGAAATCTACCGCTTGGTCCAGCGCGCGCTAAGGTTTTTGGAGCGCGCCCTTTTTTGCCGCGCTTGCTGGAGCAGCTGAAATGGCCTCTCACGCGGGAAAAAGCCGTTATTTGGCGCGCGCTCCAAATTAGGCGTCTGTTGGAGATGCTCTATGTGAGCGGCGAGGTCGTACATATATATATCTTTGCAGCCTGCCCTTCAATGCTCTTTGCACTTCAATGAAATCCTGCAGTCCATTAACTCCAACTTCATGTGAAATGACATCTCACCCATAAACAAGCGAGCTTTTATAACCCTATTGCATCTTTATTTCAATTCTTACAGGAGTACTTACGAAGGGGAGTTTACTCTTGACAGTATGATCTGACAGGAAAATTTATAGCACTGTAGGGTTGACTCGAGGTAGCTTTCTAGTAACTACAGACAAAAACAACAGTGAGATCCTAGAGTGTAGGCAAATCTTTGATGCAATGCTTCTTCTGTAGGAACCTTTAGGAGACACCAACAGCAAGATATACAGAAACTATCCAAGTATCTACATATTTGATACCTAGAAACCATACTAAAAAATAAACATAGCAATAATTTCTATTATGGACCTATATATTAATATAGTAGCAATTTGAAGTCTCAAAAGTCTCCAAAGTCGAAACTTAGGACACTTCATCCATGATAGGCATACAAGGCGTCTCACCCATGTTATACTCCTAAATAAACAATCTTAGAGGATAAGTGATTAGACAGGTAGCGAGCTATGAAATAATTTGTTAAATGGAACGTTGAAATCCTAACCAAATTTAACAATGGAATCATCACAACCTCATACATATATAAATATGATATAAACAATAGGATGATTTTACGCGTCAGAAAGGGACCTTGGATCCGGCTCTCTTCCCCGCACAGTAAAGGAGAGGCGACTTTTTCCCCCACCGCTCGATCCAGCTCGCCGGCGTCGATCTGCTGGTTTCCCCTCCCTCCGCCGGCCGCTCCGGCGGCGGGAGGGTGGGGAAACCCCGGATCTCGCCTGTATATAGTCTAGGGTTGTGTGGTTTGCCGGCCGGTGGCGTCGGGGAGAGGATGGCACGGCCGGTTCGGTGTTTTGTGGAGGCGGAGATCCTCTCCGGTGGTGGTGCTCCGCGGAGCACGGCTACGGATCTGCTTTCCCCGGGGTGCTCGCGGCTCCGTAGAGCTGTGTTGTGCCTCTTCCCCGTCCCGGAGCTCGCGGTGCGGCGAATCCGGGTTGACGACTTTGATGGTGAAGGTGATGGCGTCCAGATCGAGGGCGACGACGACGATGCGAGATGGACGCTCTCTCGAGCCGAGTTCTCTCGACTTCCCGTTCGCCTGGGGACTCCTTCCGATCCAAGGTTGCAGTGGAGGAGCGGCGGCGGCGCGCCGTGGTACGTCTTCTTCGTCAACGGCGACCTCGAGATCTTGCAGGACTTATGTGTAATTTCCTTTGATCTTTGGGCTGTTCTGTAAGATTCTGGTGTTATTACTGGAACTATCTTCGCAAAAAAAAAAGGATGATTTTGCAACAGAGTGAAGGTTCAAACCAAATGGAGCTACAGGATTTGACCTAAATACATATATGCACAAAGACTTTTCAAAGAAACATATGATATTTGACAGTAATACTTAATTTGCCACTACGCACCAACAGTCCAATTTATGCACAAAGAATTAGTCATGTATGTAACCCTACGCCACTATGTGCATTCTTTATCATCTAGGAATTTTATGAAGGTACGCACACGACACAGCTCAGGGGACTTGATTACTGCACCAGACTTATGTAGGGTTCTTCTAAAAATTTAACTGTCTATGGAATGGGGGTCAAGGTTCTAACTTCTAATTTAAAATACAAAATCATATATTATCTAGGTGATCCGTTTGTAGGTTACAATGTTTGGTGAGTAAGCAAAATTTTACAACCCTTTCTGCTATGATCAACTAGGAGGAGATACCCCAGGTTCTGAATTTCAAAGTGGAATAGGAAAGTTGATTGCAGACTGATGATAATGCTTAGATATTCATTACCTTCTCTGATCATGGTTCATATTGCAATTCAGTTTGCTTTCTCTTATGATTATTAAGACAAGCTCTGTGAAGTGGGATTACTGAGCAGTATTGCTATAAATTATGCACATATCAACATAAGACAATACTAACTCTTGGTCAAATCAATCTCAATATATCTTCACCGGACCACACGAGTTACGACAATGGTTGACAAGAACATATCTGATGCACCCGTCCATGTGTTGCACTTGGTGCACTCAGAGGCCAGAACACCCACTAGAAGCTCTAAAGAAAATCTACTTTCTTATGACATAGACAAAATATGCATCTACCACGTCACTAATGAGAGTGTATCCTATGCACCCAAGTTCTTGTGCATTTGGTGCACCCAACGTAAAAAAAAACCATGCTAAATGTTCCCAAAGATTCTCAACATACAATGAATAAATACAAGGAGCTAACTAGCTAAGGTATATTCTCCCAGCAAATTAGGATGGCTAGATTCACAAATATAAAATATCATAACCCCTTAGTTAAAGTTCACACTTTACATCGTCTCTAAATATATGCAATGACCTTGTGATCTTTTGTTAATAACACAAGAAAGGAAAACTTTGATTCAGAAACGCCAACTTCCACCAATACAAGATTCCGAATGACGATACATGTATACACTTATTCCAAAAGCAAGGATACGGAAATCCAACGAGTATATATGTATTCAGGGAGAGACATACATACTGTAAACAATATTACATTAGGGTGTGAGAAGACGAGAATTAGTTCATGCTCAACTGCATCTGTTAGAAACCACTGCAATTCAGTAACTAAATGTAATAGCAATTGACCAATCACTAAATAAATGTAGTAGCAGTAGCAAATACTAAATGCAATAGCAGTAGAAAGGATTAAATCAGTGAATAAACTACAAAAATACAAATGTACTGGAAACCAACAAATAAATGTATTGTGAATAAATGTGTTGGAGAGAGCAAATCCGTAATAAGTGCACTAGCAAAGTAATAAATCAGTAAATTAATGTACTAGCAAATTAGAAAATTTATGTTTTGGGCCATGAAGTATCCGCTTGTTTCTTTTGTAGAAAAAAACAAAGGCACACGTTACAAATTCCAAATGAGGTTTTATACTCTAGAGAAAACAGATTGACGAGCATAGTTTCATGATTCAGGATTCAACACCGTTTGGGGATTGAGCTCCGTGTGGCATAGACTATAGTGCTACACAGTTCAGGCTGTCAGGGCTCTTTACTTTCTTTCTAGGCAAGAACGACACTTAAGGCCTTTTGGATTGTAAGATTCTCGTACGAATTTTGTAGGGTTTGAATCCTATGGAAACTTTTCTCTCGATGTTCTTTGGATCATAGGATTGGGGCCATCATAATCCTATGGAATCCATTCCTATGACCCCAATTCCATAGGATTCTCAACACGAGCTCAAACCTCATTCTAATTTTCTTACGCGAAGTCCAATGCAGTGTCACTCTATCTCTCTCTTATCAATATCAAAATTCTTGTGCACCATCCAAAGGCACCTGCTGCAAAGTTCCTGTGGTTTAGAATCCTATGGGAATCTACTTCACATGACATCTCAATCCTGCATTTTTCCTATTTCTACGTTTTCAAAATCCTGCAATCCAAAGAAGCTGTAGAATAGATCACTCACTGGATTAGATCCAGATGGCTCTGAAAGAGTCACTCTCACAATATTAATGTATTCGATCAAGACAGGATCTGTTCAAGGTATCAACAGTTAACACTTACCCACAAATGAACCCACACAAGGCAATACTCGCAATACAAAAAGTATATGCCAGTCATGTGGATATGGGCCATATAGAATTCCATGACAATGATTTCGCCATGGATACCTCTCATCAGATTGCAATTAAGTTCCCGAGAGGAAAATATTGCAAACCAATTAAAAGACAGCAGGACAGTCAGAGCTAGCATGAATGCATTCTTTATGCAATAAAATCAGCTACAGTTGCAAAGCAGAGCACTTTAATGTTCTTTCTGGTTGCTTCAATTTCATCACAGCTGCCTGAATCGTGCTTATCAATTCCCTAGCTACAAACCTCATATATATGAACTGTAGCAAATTCGCTACATTGGTTCACATGTTCTTCTAAAAGAAGCAGCTTGCAAGTGTAGTTATGCAAGAACGCTTCAAAATATTAACTGAAGGAAGGGTGATTATAGTACGAATACATACATATAAATTAACAATCACGTGTTTAAAAGTTAGATCAGAAAATGCTAAGTAGTTTTAACAGGATCAACACCACCCAACACTGATGTCTTATTATATTTTCCTTTTTGAGATGCCCAATCATCATGTCTTAAACAGTTAACCAGTATCACAATACAATGAAGCCCACTAATAAATTAGAGTTAATGGCACCCGCGGTCACACAACTCGACGCCAATGTGCAATTAAGTCACACTTCTTCAGAACGTGATTATTTGGTCACACAACTTGACAAGTGCGTGCACGCAGGTCACTGACCCCACTTGTCAATCCGTTTTGGACGGTAAATTTTTAGAAAACCCCCTGGAGTAATATGAATTTTACAAAATGGTTCCCCTGGAGGACCATTTTGTAAAATTAGACCATTTTGTAAAATTCATATTACTCCAGGGGGTTTTCTGAAAATTTACCGTCCAAAACGGACTGACAAGTGGGGTCAGTGACCTGCGTGCACGCACTTGTCGAGTTGTGTGACCAAATAATCACGTTTTGGAGAAGTGTGACTTAAGTGTACATCGACGACGAGTTGTGTGACCACAGAACCAAATCAAATTAACAATATAGGACTGGCAAGCCAATTGTGTGAAGATATTAGTCGGAATAGAACCATAATAACAGCATATCATTTTACAACAATTTGTAAGCTCACCGTCCATTTTATATTGAATCTTTCCTACACTTGAAATTTCTGAGGCAAGGGATACTTTGAGTTGTCACCCTCAAAATGGTCAGAGCTTTTAAGGCAGGTGTAATGGGAGAAACTGCAAATCTTTGACCACAGAACTACGAATTAACCCGTCAACCAGTACCATCGAGGATGAGTAAATCTCACTGATAACTCTCCAACACAAGTACAAAGAACTCAAGGCTAAAGAACACTGTCCACGGACCAAAATATTATGGAACACAGAGCTAGATATGTACAATACAATAGCAAAATAAATGTAACGAATTTATACTGGTACTTTAATTTCTCTCCGAGAACATTCTGAGCGTGTACAAGATTTTTATATAGACCAGATGAATACTTGGAAAGGGGTACAGGAATACATAGCAAGGCCAAAAACCAATCACGTCGACCAAATGGAGGGAATAGTAACTTTAGTTGGGAACGCAAACTATTCGCATCATGAAAAGGCCCATCAAACATGGATGGAAAATAATCCATAACAAATTCACTAAGCTTGATAAACAACAATCTGTTATATACATATTTCAGAACATAATACTAGACATGCATGGCTTTCTGATCAAACTACTACAATACTGTACACTTCAGCATCAAATGCTGAGCAGGTTAAGCCTGCAAAACAACGCAGTGCTTTGATTTTAGCATCGAATGAAGAGGTTAAGCTTGCTAAATAACCTAAGTTTATACCTTGGGTTTCACCGTTTCAACATCTTGAGAAGGTAAGAAAGCATACATTGATGTGCCTGTCTTGTCCTCCTGGTTGAAACTTCATACCACAAACACGAGTTCTACGCCACCTCGTCACGGCACGACGACCACTCTGGAGGCTGGATGCGAGCCAAAGAGCAATGCCTCAACGCCGGCGAGCGGGGAAGTTTGTTAAGCGGCGCGGCATTTCGTCGATCACCAAGTCGGCGGAGCGGCATGTCGAGGAGCGTCGGACCCTAGGGCTGGGCAGCCGCTGCCACGCCAGGCATATGGCATATGCGTGAGTGCCGCACGCCCGACGACCACTTCTTCTCCTCTCGGGCGCTCACCCGGGAAGCGAAACTACGGCACGCCGGAGATCAAGGAGAGCAGCCACGTCATCAGTCCTAGGCTAGATACTGGCATGCTCAGTGTTTGGATCATAGAAGCTGGGCAACGGGCCAGGCCGGACACATGGCAGCTCGTTAATAAACAGGCTGTGTCGTGCCGTGTTGCGTGCCTCGCCTCAAGACCAAGGACGGCCCTTTTAATAAACGGGCTGGCCCATTTAGCACGACAGAGAGATCTGGGCTGTTTCTAGGCTGTTTTTGTCTGTTGGGCCTATTTTCTAGGAAATTTTTTACAAAAAAAATGATAAATGGGTCGTGCCGTGTGGCACGTGTGCCTGGCCTCGAGGCCCAGGCATGACCCATTTAGCCACGTGCGGGGCTAGACCCCTGATGGTCGGGCACACGTCCAAACGTGCCGACCCAGGAGCACGGACCCAGGTGGCCAGCTTTGGCTGCTACACGGCCGTCAAGATGAGAATGGGTCGTTTCGGGCATGGATTGGGCGTGCCCCAATGGGCCCAAGGCTAGTTTGAGTGGCCATGGGCCGACCCATTCCAAGAATGGACGTGGTCTCGCTGGTCCAACGACAATTTTGGGTTAGGGACCACCTAATTTGTGTTATCCCAATTATCTCACTAATCCCATTTTTGCATACTTGTCTTGGCTTGACCCAAAAATCAGAAAGTAATATAAGCATTTTCATATGTTACAACTATGGGAAAATAGCATTTTCAGCTCTGTAAACACATAATTAATATCTAGAAAAATCATGACAACATAGTAAGATTTTCCTCCACAAGATCAAAATTATGACAACACAAAGAAAATTTATGACATAATAATTTCTTCACACGATCACCATAATTGTCAAAGGAATATCTTCACAAGATCACCATCATTGACACAATACTAACTTTCGGAGCAAATTTATAGCTAGCAAGGATCATGAATATAAATGATAGCACGACTTTGACATTGTGCAGGTACCAACATCAGGATTCAACATATCGAGACTTTCATGACTTCGCTTCATCATTGGTTGGACCATAGAATTATAGGAGGCTACTACACGGCCGTAAATGGAAGATAAGTTTGATAGGCTTCTTCTCGATAAAATATGTTGGTGATGGTGAGAAGAAGAAAGAATGTTGAAATAGTCACGCAAGAGGTTTCCAGTTTGTTCGATCTTCTTCTAGGGTCGTCTCTATTCTCGTTTTTCTAAGTTATCACACGTTGGAGACAGTTCTCTCTTCATTTAGAAAAGCAATGCCAATAATTTCCGGTCTCTGCCGTTGGATGCACAAACAACCGAACATGACAAAGCAAAAAAATTGAAAATATTTTGGTACATAGCAGGATGCCAAAAATTCACAGAACGGCAATCGATTTCTCGACCGCGTGATTCCTCGTGATTCATACTCCACCAAGCGGGAGGGGGGAGATGACTCGAAGATGCGACGATCGATAGAGGAGGCGAGCCTAGACCGTCCTAGCGATAGCGACAATCACTAGTACAGAACGACACATCGGAAACGGGCCAAAAACCCCATCAGAAACGGAGAAATGGTTCGTGTCCCTGCCCCTCTGGCTGATGTGAAGGCCCTCATCGGCAACGGAGGCCAAAAACCGTCCCCGACAAGGCTTCTTGTTGGCAACGGTTGTTTCTAGACCTCCGTTTCCTTAGTGTTGATCTTATCAGTAACGGAGTCTGCAATTTACCCGTTTGCATTGAGGTTTCTTCATAAGCCTATTATACCACGTTTACAGATGCCACTGGATAGTTAAAATCTCACAGCACAAGCACAAAAATGATAGCAAATTCATTCATAAGGTATAACAAATGTCACCGATACATTGCATCACAAGATAACCAATTACACTTATCTTCATTGTCATGCATCTCTAAATCTATCATTGACATGTCTAGCTAAATCTATCTATGCCATGCCTCACTAAACTTATCCTTGTCATTTCTGACTTAATTTATCTTTATGACTTGTTGTTACATTTGCCTTACAACTTTGCCAAGTTCATGAATTCAATCTTCTTCTTGCACGGTGTCACCGAAATATAATCAACTCGCCACTTTGTCCCCGACCTTGTATTTAGCTCATTTAAATGAGCTAAATATTCGGATCAGCACCATGGTCTGCACATAGTGCAATAAGCGAGTGCTGATGTACCGAAGGTGCCTCTTTTGTAAAGTGGTCACTGAAATACAAAGAGAGAATATATGACTCCATGTTACCTCACTATACATATAGCATAAAGGACATACAACATAAAAGGATGCATAAGACATAATAACAAACTTACAAATCCATTGCATAATTGTTGTGTGCCAACAATTATGCCGGACGACAAACGCACATTGGCTAAAGACCCGGCTTTTTATGCAGTGTCACCGAAATGTACATCTGTTTTGCAAAGGAGTTAAGTCAGACATGCGTTTCTTACACTACCGATTTGTGCTAGGTCTGTTCTTTTCGAGCGACACTACAAACGGATCGGAGGGAGTCATGTTTTAACTGGTCCTATGGAAAAAACCTACACAGAATAATGGCAACAACCCAAGTTCGTCAGCACGGCCGGTCACAAATAGATGTATTACCTTTGGATCTGGCGGGAGTACGTAGTCGTCCTCGTCGCCCTCCGGTACGGCAGGTTCCGAGGCAGCTGCTCCGACCGCGGATCGACACGCCATGCGCCCTCCACCTACAGATCAGGCGACGCCGGGCTCCTTCCTCTGTCTCGCCGCCCGGGCAACCTCCTACCTCGGAGCGACGAGATCTGCCCGGGTGGAGCGAAGAACGGGGACACGCTGCCACGGTCTGAGGTGAGGAAGATGCGCGCCAACACAATCGGAGGAGAGGAAGATGCGCGCCACCACGGTCGGAGGAGAGGTAGATGCGCGCCGCCACGGTCAGAGGAGAGGGAGATGCGCACCGCCACGGTGGAGCTTGATGGCGTGTTAATGGTAGAGTGTTTTATTACTTCCCAGCAATAGCACCAGAAGATCTGCTTATTGACCGTGACAACACATGTTCGTTGGAAGACCCCAAGAGGAAGGTATGATGTAGTGCAGCAGCAGTTTTCCCTTGAAATATGACCAAGGTTTATCGAACCAGGAGGACACGGAGGTTCTTCAGAAGGTTGTCAGCGGCTCAAATGACGTGGAGCCTGCACACAACACAAGCAAACTACTTTGCCCCAATGAAACAGAGAGGTTGTCAATCTCTCCGGCTTGCTGAAAACAAAGGATTAAATGTATTGTGTGGAAAACAGTAAGGAGTGCAGAAAGTAACAGAGAACAAATGATTGCAGTTGGTGGTTTTATAAGTATAAGGAAATGGACCTTGATGGCGTGTTAACGCTAGAGTGTTTTATTACTTCCAAGCAACAGCACCAGAAGATCTGCTTGTTGACCGTGACAACACACGTTAGTTGGAAGACCCCAAGAGAAAGGTATAATGTAGTGCAGCAGCAGTTTTCCCTTGAAATATTACCAAGGTTTATCGAACCAGGAGGACACGGAGGTTCTTCAGAAGGTTGTCAGCGGCGCAAATGACGTGGAACCTGCACACAACACAAGCAAACTATTTTGCCCCAACGAAACAGAGAGGTTGTCAATCTCTCCGGCTTGCTGAAAACAAAGGATTAAACGTATTGTGTGGAAAACAGTAAGAAGTGCAGAAAGTAACAGAGAACAAATGATTGCAGTTGGTGGTTTTATCAGTATGAGGAAATGGACCGGGGTCCACAGTTCACTAGTGGTGTCTCTCCATAAAAGATAACTAACATGTTGGGTAAACAAATTACAGCTAGGCAATTGACAAATAATGAGCGCATGACAATGCAATATATGACAAGATGATTATTATGAGATTTAATTGGGCATTACAACAAATTACATACACTTGCTATTCAACGCATCTATGCCTAAATAATCCACCTTTCGGTTAGCATCCGCACCCCTTTCGGTATTGAGTTGCAAACAATAGATTATTGCATGAAGTAAAGTGTGTAATGTAAACAATGCAAATGACACGTATACAATGCATCATTGTTTTATCCCTAGTGGCAACAGCACATCCACAACCTTAGTCGTTTCTGTCATCTCGAGCCCAGATTACTGGAGGCATCAACCCACTATCTAGCATAAATACTCCCTCTTGGAGTTACAAGCATCTACTTGGCCAAAGCATCTACTAGCAACGGAGAGCATGCAAGATCATAAACAACATAAATAGATAGATTGATTAACAACTTGCTCATAGTATCAATATTCATCGAATCTCAGCAAACACAACATGTAGCATTACAATAAGATGATCATCTTGATCATGTTAGGCAGCTCACAAGATCTAAACATGGAGGTACAAGGTGGAGAGACAACCATCTAGCTACTGCTATGGACCCGTAGTCCAAGGATGAACTACTCACGCATCACTTCGGAGGCAGGCATGGCGGTGTAGAGGCCTCCGGTGAGAATCTCCCCTCCGGCAGGGTGCCGGGAAGAGCTTCAGAACCCTCCCGATCTAGGGTTGACGACGGCGGCGACGATGGAACTTTTCGTGGAATATGATCGGTGTTTTTAGGGTTTTTGGGACATCGGGAATAAATAGGCGAAAGGGCGGCGTCGGGAGGCAACCGAGGCGGCCACGCCAGGTCTGGGTGCGGGCCCACACCCTGCCGCGCCCTAGGGTGGCGTGGCTGCCTCGTGGCCCCACTCCGTCTCCCCTTCTGGCTTTTGGAGTCTTCCGATTAGATATTTGCACACGTTGATTTTCATCCAATTCCGAGAATATTTTGCGACTAGCATTTCTGAAGGAGAAAAACAGCAAAAAACAGGAACTGGCACTTCGGCATCTTGTTAATAGGTTAATCCCAAAAAATGCATAAAAATATTATGAAGTGTAAATAAAATATGTAGCAATTGGTATAATAACACCATGGAACATCAAAAATTATAGATACGTTTGAGACGTATCAGAGCTAAGATCTGGTGCTGCTTGGAGGCGCCGCCACACTTTGAGAGTGAGAGCGAGACTGAGAGCGATAGCGTTTAGGGCTGTGAGATTGGCGCATTTATAGCAAAGTACAACATCGAAAACGGAGAAGATAAACAACCTTTTCCTTTGATTTGTTCACTGACACACTGGGCCTACACACTGGGCTTATGCACAAGCCCGAGCCGAAAGGAACTGGGCTGACTGTTTTCTACTATGGAGAATTGATATAAATAATCATAAACATACTTAAATTAATATTATCGATTGTTACATTACATACAGAGTACATATTAATAATAAAGTAAATTGCACATGCTGCTACTAGCAATGGCAAATGAAGAACATAAAAATAAATAATTACTCCTCGGCCTCCGCCTTCTCCTACTCGTATGCAAGGGGAGCCGCATAGTCGTCCGTGTCGTTGCGCGTCTCCTTGCCGACGATGTTATCGCCGCCCGTGCGCCCCTCCCACATCTCGTCGTCGTAGGCAGGATCGTCGCGCAGCTCCGGTGGGAGGAGCCGGCAACTCTGAAGCAGCTCAACTCTTTCTGGCTGCATAGGCACTGATGCACGGTTGAGGTGCCAGCCACCGGGGAGGCGAACCTTTGACAATGGCACGGGCCTCCTATATTGCCAGTGCCGCTCAGCGACGGCCAGCCCGATGATGACGCAGTTCCATTCAGGCGGCCGAGGACGAGCGGCTCTCCGCCGCGGCAAGCGGCTGCGGTCGCGGGCGCCCGAGGATCACGTGTCGTCTTCCGGCGGCAAAGGCACCCTCCTGTGGTTGAGGCGCCAGCCACCGGGGAGGTTAACATTTGACCACGGCACTGGCCTCCTATATTGCCAGTGCCGCTGCGCGGCGGCCACCGACACGATGACGCGGCTCCAATCAAGCGAAAGGAGAGAGGCTCTCCGCGGCGGCGGCGAACAGCTGCAGTAGCGGGCGCCCGAGGAGTTGCTAGGAGTATCCATGGCTGCGGCGAAGTGGCATACTGAGATTGCAGGGAGATCGTGGTTTCTAAGGAGTAGTGGGCGGTGCCACGGCGCCACTACGCCATAGCCGTTACTCGGCTCGCATCGAATTCCAAGAAGATGGAACATGTCCACATTGCACACGGACACCCAAAAGTTTCCGTTGCCATAGAGGCATATATCAGAAACGGAGCCAAAATTATGACCGTTGCCAATACTATGGGTAACGGAGATTGAACTTTACCCGTAACCAATGTTGAAGGTCCAGCCGCGGCCCAGTTCAGTCTGGCCTCAGCGGACACGGTAAAATCGCGATTTTCCGTCGCCTAACTCGTGTCGTTTCCATAGAGGGGTATCCGATGTGTCGGTCTGTACTAGTGAATGCTAAGTAGACCTGGCATGATGCTGGCAAGAGAGACGGGTGGCGCGAATTATATGCGATGCAACAACGACATATGTGAGTTTAAACCGAGCCAGAGGCGGCAAAGGAGAAAATGCGATGTTGTGAGGACAATTGAGGTGGTCCGGGACCAAGAAGTGGATGTTATGATGTCAGAGGAAGCGAGCCTGAACCGAGCTAGAGGGGACAAGAAGCAAACATGAGATGAGGCAAGCTTAGATAGGTATGTAGAGTCGCGTTGACGAGGAGGAGGTGATGTAGTCACGGATCTGAGGTTGGCGGTGAAGGTTGCAAGGATGCAATGAGCCAGAGACGGCAATGACACATGTGAGCTTGGAATGAGCTGGACGCGGGGTCAAATGAATGCAATGAGGCGGTGACGACAAAATTGCGCTCGGACCAACCCATAGGCGATGATGAAGCAATCCAACGATGACGGCGAGGAGGAATTTGAGGTTATAGATTAGGATTAGATGTTGCCATTTGTATTTAGGGTGTCACCATGGGTTGATTTAGATGGAATGAATTAGTAGTCGCCAAAATCGAGAAAGGACATTTGAAGAAGAAGGCCTTTGGATTTCAATCGAAGCCATCTTGGGTAAATATGGAGAGGATTATTACCTAGGCAGTTCCACGTTTTATGTAGTCATTCAAATATTTGTGTCTTGCCTTACAAACAATTACATGTAGTCTAATTTTTTTGAAGGAGGTGGTGATCTTTTTTTTTTTGACGTGGAGGAGGTGGTGATCTTTTACTTTTAAGGAAACTAGAAGGACACCCCGCGCGTTGCAGCGGATATCTCTTAAGAAATTTAATAAAACACATGAAACTTGAAGTTGACTAAAGAATATGCAAGATTTAGTTAATCATGATAGTCAACGGGCTAAAAAAAATTAGACATCGAATGAATGTGTGGTTTATAATTTAAACATTGGTATGCTTTAGGAGTATATTTGATTGATATAGATAAGATTATATCAACCGGTTGAATAAACAGATGTTGTGGATGGCTTGCATGAAGATGACATACACATTACCTCATAATATGTCTAGAAACTTTTTGAGTGAATATATATAAAAGAGCCCATAATTTTGAATAACAGCTATATGATTTTCATCATTGAAAATAATTGACAAAAAGTTCACGGGCGAAACTAATTTCGGTGTTCTACTTGCACATGATTTACTTGTGTAAGTACATAGCAGCATGGTGTGATCTTATTATATGAACTTAAAAAAACATTCTGTGAACAATTTGATGGGCTAAAAAAAATGATGTGGATTCTTGCATGTAGAGATAGAAAACAATTAATGGATGCTAGTGGGATGACATGGACAATTGATTGGCTAAAAGAGCAAGTGATGTGGATAGCTTGCATGTTGAGATAGAAAAATATTAATTGCACTTAGTGGGGTTTTGCTTTATAAGAAGTATAGATTAGTTGATCTCAAAAGATTAAGGAAGAAAACGAAATGCTGCGATAAAGGAATTTTTTAAAATAATATTATTTTAAAACTTTATTCGGAAAATAGCACGCGATTTGGAAAATTTTGAGTTATAGCGCGGCGTCGGCATGGCCCGTGCCGAAACAATGCTTTCGGCACCACTCGTGCCGAAAGTGCCCGCTTTTGGCACTGCCCGTGCCGAAAGCACTCTTTCGGCTCTGTCCGTGCCGAAACACCTGCTGATGTGCATGGTGCACACTGTTTCGCGTAACTGACGTGCCGAAAGTAGTACTTTCGGCACGGGCCATGACGAAACAACTACAAATCATCCTATTTGTTAATCTCTTGTCTCATACATAGTAGTACATAGATAGAAGTCTCATACATAGTAGTACATAGATAAATATGTCTCATACATAGATAGAAATATGTCTCATAGATAGTACTATCACTCATCTCTGTGAGGACGTGTCCGCGGCTGTCTACGTGGTCGACGCCTGGAAGGTGACAAGCGATCCGGAGAGCGGTGGTCACGCATCCCTCGGCCTTGCAACGGCTCCTCCTCCTATGTATGGGTCTCCTGCGTCGGGGGCGGCGGTGTAGTCTGGTACATCGTGTCGTCGTAAAGCTCAGTGTGTGGAGAGTTGTCACCCGCACCTGTACATGTAGATGTTACGTCAGTAGTCCGTCTTGGTGAACATGAAAAATAAATGCGAGTATTATAAACTACTTACCGAGGTCGACCGGAATCTGAGTCATCGGCATAGCAGACGGGTTCCACATGGGACGTGGAGGTGGATGTATCTCGTAACCAGGCGGCATACCATACCCGTACGAAGGCGGCATACCATACACGTACCTAGGTGGCGGCTGCGTAGGATTTGGCTGCTCGTACAGAAGTGGCTATGATGGACCGGACTAGGAAGGATCTGGCTGGTGCGACGAACGACCATGCTCGTATGTATGTCGTGGGCGAGGACTCTGTACTACTGTATGACGTGGTCGGGGGTCATATCGACCTGTAGAGTGACGGAAGGGTGTTACCTGTGCATCCTGAATAAGTGGAGACTGGCGCGGGGCGCGGGGGACGTGGTGCTGGGCCGTGGGGCACAATGTATGCACCGCCGGCACAAGTAAGAACAGAGTACACACGTCGTAGCTTCTCCTCCAGACGCTTGAACCAAGGCACCTGTTGCGGCAGTGGGGCAAAGGCAGCAACGTCGGTCTGAATGTCTTGTATCAAGTCAGCCTGTTGTAGGATAACAAAATGTTAGGTTCGATTATCGAGACATGCATTTACCAATATTAGTGAAGTACATACCGCGTAATATCTGCTTCCCCCAATAGCCTCAAGTGGGTACATGTCCGTAACAGAAGGAGGTGGCAACTGATCAGGCTGTGACGTGTGCACTAAGCGAAGTCGAGTGGACTGTCTGTACGTCCGCAGATATGCGTTGAAATCATCTAACACAAATGGCTTATTTCCGGGTCATACATTAGCCGTCGCGTTCGCCCATTCCGCTATGTACGGCTGAAGTACCTGTAGCCAAGATGTGAAAGCTCTATCTCCTTGTCGCGACAATCTGAAACATGTAGGCGTAGTCTAATTAACAAAAACACATACAAATTAAACCATACAAATTCACGTACAAATTAAAACATAGTTCAGACAACATATTTTGGCCATTATCAAATACTACACAGCGAATATATCTAAATATTACGACCAACGAAAATAAATATGACGACCCCGGTAAAATAAAGAAATCAAAATATACAATACATCTAACCGACAACATATATCTACACTAATCCAAACAAATATATCGACCACTTCCATTACCTAAACAAATTTATTCCATCATCAAATACTACACAGCGGATATATCTAAATAATACGACCACCGAAAATAAATATGACGACCACCGGTAAAATAAATACTAATCAAAATATATAATACATCTAACCGACAACATATATCTACATTAATCTTGACACATCCACCGATAAACTATACTAACATTAAACCTAAAAAATCTAGAGATTAGGGTTTACCTTGACGCGTGCGTAGCTCCCGCTGTCCGGCTTCAATCTGGCACCACGCCTCTAGCTTCCCCAACACCGGCACACACCATCACTATGCACCATTGTTGACCACCATTGCTCCCCCTCCACACCCCAAACGCCTCCACAAAGTGCTATCCCATCAATAGATCGGTGATGCCCCAACCCTCATCATCTCTATTTCTTGAGTCTGTGGGCTTTTAGGAATTTTTGGGGGCAAGAATCGGTGGTCTTTTCGATGGAAAACGGAAGAACAGAGAGGAGAAGCAGCAACTCGAGCGAGAGAAGGAAGAAGAAGGCCGAGCCGGGCGCGTCGGCACGGGCGCTGCCGAAAGGCCCCTTTCGGCATGGGTGCTGCCAAAAGACGTGGGCCACACCTGGCAACATGCAGATCGCCTCTTGCGGCGGCGGCTGTGCCGAAACCCGTGACGACAACGCGCTATAACTCAAAATCTTCCAAACCGCGTGCTAGTTTCCGAATATAGTTGAAAAAAATATTATTTTAAAAAATGCGATAAAGCGTCTCTTCGTGACGCGATGGGCCGTTCAGTTGTCGTTCCAAGAGAAGGGGAAATCGGCAGCTGGTTGGGGTGTGCGCGCTCTCGCCTGGTGCCGACGTCCCCGGCGCCACCGCAGAACAGGACCCGGCCTCCACAGGCGGCGGCGGCGATGGGAAACTCACAGGCTTCTCCATCGTCTGCCTCCTCTGGCCGCTTCGTCATGGCTTCCAGGTATCACGGCATCGAACAACCGCCACGGCAGCTCCCGCTTCAACCCGCAGCAGTTCGCTAGCCTCGTGCCGCGATCTCATCATCGCTCCCTCCCAACTCTATCAGGGCCTTCTCGAAGCAGGCGCTTGACGACCTCCGCGGGCACTTCACCTCGCTCACCGCGCAGTCGGGGACCCAGGGGCGCGCCATCTCTCGCCCCGTCTTCCTCGTGAGCTCGCACTCCGCAGAAGTTTGCAACTGTGGATCTGGGATCCAGTCTCTAATGGGGAGTGCCCACCCACAAAAAAAAAAGTCTCTAATGGGGAGTGGTCCATCTTCCGCAGGAGTATTTCGGGGTACGTGGGGCGCTCGGCGATAGGCTGTTCCAGTTGGTGGCCAAGGAGGGCAGCGAGGAAGATGGAGTCACCTTCGAGGGTTTGATTGTTGCCAAAGTTGGTACCCTTGTTCTACCCCTTGATTAAATTCGTTCCTTTTTGTACATATCCAGTGATCTTAGTGCACTCTCGCTGCATTTGTTGTTTGTGGCAATCGACGAAATGCAATGCGAGTTTAATGTTTGTATGTAGTGTGCTATTTGCGTTGCTTTTGCATAAGGTAGATATGTGTTTCTACTTCCAATGCTGTATGATACTGGGGGATTTGCTATATCTTAGGGTTGATTTTCACTTGGTAGTTTTTTGTTGTTGTTGTTGTCTTTATATTGAAATTGACTAGGTAGTTTTATTGCATACTTGTGCTCTTAGTTTGGTTGGATACACCATACATCTACAGACTACTTCTACTGCTTAAACCTTAGGTCCTAAGAAAAAAAACAACTTGCCAATTTTGTTGTTCTTCAGTTTTATGCTAATTTAGTCCATTTGAAGTAGCGAACTTCACATGTTTGATTTATTTATTTACAGAAAGCTCTCCTCCCAATGTTAAGAATGCTGTATGGGTATGATGCCATATGCCTTGCTAGGTTTTCTCCTTTATATCTACTTGTTTAATATCCATTTGTTTATAACAGGCAACATATGAAAGGGGAACTCGAGATGAAGCTGATGAGTTCATTTTTCAATTGTGTGATGTTATGGGAGATGGTGCCTTAACAAGGTATTTCTTGAGTGTGCTAGAAAGAACTGATATTACTTATCATATTTTGGTATGTCATTTGTGAGTATTTACATCCTGAGCTGATGATTTTGTTTATGCTTTAAAAGTTGCTACTTTGGATTACTTTTGCAGAGAATCTATCTGTTCTTAGTTTTTTTAGGCCTGTCAGGCTTTACTTGATGAACCACTAACTCCTACGTTTGCTCTTTCATGCATTGCCAGGTCTGACCTGGAATCTGTATTGGCGTCCATTCGTGAAACCATATTTGCAGATAACAAGGAAGCCAGGGAAGGTTCAAACAAAAGGACGTTTGAAGCATTTCTCAGCTCTGCAGTATTTTCAACTGATGCTGAAGGGGGCTCAGAGAAGTCTATGTCATTACCAGACTTTAGAAACTGGTGTATTATCATGCCATCACTCAGGAAGTTCCTCGGAAGTTTGCTGATGCCCCCTGATTCAGGTCTGTGTTATCATTCTGCTGATTTTCCAAAAAAAAATGGCGGTGTATTCCTTTTTTTTTTTTTTTTTTGAGGAAGGATCCGATTCATAAAAACAGGAGGCTCAGCCACTTACAACCAGGTCCCCAACGAAACACAAAATTACAAAGAAGCCCGGAAAAGTGCACCAAGCACCCTAAGCCACCATCGAAGATCACAATCGGACCCAGAGCTTTGCCCAAAGCTCCTAGGCGGCGACGACGCCGTACCACAGCTCGCCGGGAAGAAGACGCCACTCCTTGTTGAAGACGGCTGCAAGAACCATCCGCCGCTGCACGCCGGAATCTGGACTCCATGAACGAGCACAGCCACAATGCCGTCTTCCCGCAACCACCCGACATCCAGCCGTATTCCTTGTAGCTGCATGATGACCAAAGTGTGCTCCTATTTGTTGCATTTGGATAAACATGCTGTAGATGGTCAAATATGGTCTTGTTTTTCTTTAAAATGCCCCCCCCCCCCCCCATCCCGCTCCCGAGAATTCACTCTGTCCTAACTCAATCAAGGAGTAAGAGTGAAGTTTGTGGTATCTGCATTCCCACAGTCTCACTGCTCTGAAGCTGGTGGTCTAGTAGAAGCCATCTGCTTCATAGGCAGTAGTAAGAGTGAAGTTTGTGGTATCGGTCTTTCTTTTTTTTCCTCCCGGGCCGCTCGTGCGAGGCGGCTCCGGAGGCTCCTCTCCTTACCCTAAAAAGCAGCCGCCGGGCGGATCTCTCCGGCCGCTGCCGGCGTCGGCGGTGGCGCCCCCCCCCCTTGCCGTCGCAGGCAACGGGCTCGGCGCGCCTCGCTGGTAACCCATCGCGCGGGGAGACCAACTCTGGTGCGTCGGGCGGAGTCCGGGCGGCGGAGCGGCTCGCCCGCACCGGCGCACGGCCGGGAGGCGCGGTCGAGGCAGTGAGGAGGCGGCGCGCCTGCCCTTGGCGGCGTCGCAGCACCTTCGATCTGGCGGCGCAACCGGTGCAGGCCAGAGGCGGGGGCACGCCTTGCCGTTGGTGGCGGTGCTGCTCCAATCTGGCGTCGCACGGGCTAGCGTTGTGGTCAACCTCGGGCTCTTCTGGGTTAGAGGTCGGCTCGCTCGATCCGTTCGCCGGGAGTCGGCTGGCGGTGTGGGGACTGCTGGTCCGGCCGAATAAAGGTGGTGGTCCTAGTGTTCCAAATCGCGAGAAGACGAAGATCTACTTGACGCGGGTACCTTGATCTGGCATGAATGTCGAGTTTCGGAAGGCTCCGCCGGTGATCTTTCATGGGCTAATTCCTAAAGATTGCTGGGTCGGAGGGATTCGGTCGCGCCGGAGGGAGCGGCGTGAAGCTCTGTTTCTGTGCCATCATGGGCAAATCCATGGTGTAGTCAGAGGCGGGGAATGTCACGAAAGCTGAGATTAAAGGACTAGCAAATGGCGATTGGATTCTTTGCGTCGATGTGGAACTTGCTTGGAGTTGCAGGAGGCGGAGCAGCGGTATGTTAGTGGAGGCAACATCACAGGTGAAGTTCAAAGTCCTACCTTTCAGTGTGAAAATCCAAGGTCTGGCATTAATTGGTTGTGCCTAGCAATGGTCTTGCTGAAGACATTGTTTTGAGAGCGGGGACTATCTTCAGGGTGAAAACCCAAGGTCTGGCCTTAATTGGTTGTGTCTGGCACTGTTCTTCTTGAAGACGTTGCTTTTGAAGAATTGGACATCAGGTGGTGTCTTGGTGGTGGTTGTGCGGCTGCTGCAAGGACTGTAACTCTATAGCGGGACTTTTCTTTTTATTTCTTCTTCTTATTGTCTTTCGGCTGTGTGCATCCGTAGTAGCTTTGGTTATTGCGTTGTTGCAGAGGCTGGGTGTAATTTGTATCTCCGCGATATTAATATACACTCTTTATCTAAAAAGTAAGCACCAAAGTATCTCTTATACATGCGAAAGAAGCAAGACACATAATTTGATGAACATTTACTGATCCTGAGCTACTGAACACACCATTAACCAGAGTTTCAAGACCTTAACAAATCAAATAATCAGATGGACCACTCTTGTCAGTTCTAGACTTCTAGTTTCAAACATCTCAGCCTTGTTAAATCTGAAATTGCGAGGCTTCTGTTGCAGTTATTTCCTATTTTAGGGCATGTCTAAATCTGAAATTACTCTTATACCTTGGTTATTGTTGTTGAAGATTGTAGACATGATGCTGTTGCCACTTTTTAGATCCCATAATAATGTCCATTAAAATGGGATCTAAAAAGTGTACAACTGGAATTCTGGAAGTAATATATAACTCAAGTTATATTCACTTGTTAACTTAGAGTTTGTGACATATCCTATTTGGCAGCGACAAGGTTCTCTTAAGTGTTAGGCGTTGAATGAGCGTTTTGCCTCCCTTTTTCCCTTTTCTGAAGGATTAAACCACCAAGCGCACGTTTAAGCACAGTTATGGCTTTTCTGAAGGATTAAACCACTAGGTGTTTTGCGTCCGCTCAGCGCCTAAGCAAGCTTAAGCGTGCGCTCAGGCGCGCTTTTTATAACCTTGGGCAGCGATAGAAGAGAGGGAATAGGAAATCAGAATGGTATTACTACCATGGGCGGCAGCATGAGATACAAGGGGCATGTACTTTTACAGTTGTTAACTTGCTATTGCACAAGTCTGAGTGTTGCCAACAAGGTATTTGGTGTCTGACTACTCTGCTGGAATAAGTTGGTTAGTGGCTGCAGATGACCGTGGTATAGGAAGCCTCTATCGCCCTACCTGAAGATTGACATGTCAGCCTGTACACGAGAGCCTCTCTCCTTTTTAAGTTTATGAAAGCATCTCTCTATCTTTATTCGTGTTCAGTTGTTCCACGTGAGCCTAGAAACATCATTCTAATCTTATCCCACCTCATTGGTGAACTACCACGCTTGTTTTTACCATTAAAAAAATATTCTTAGGTTTCGGTGCATGCTATCTTCACATACATGTTGTTGAAGTATATGTGGATTTCCCTTCTCCATCAGTTTGGACTTCGGTTCTACTGGTGCATGAAACTTAATATGGTATCCCAAGTTTTTGGGCTCTAAGTCTCAGCTTTCGCAAAGTAGATAAAAACATTGCTTACTCTCCACGTTTAGGCCTTATCGAGCCACACGTGAGAGGGTGTATTGAAGTATATGTGGATTGCCCAACGTTCTCCATCAGTTCGGACTCTTGGTTCTACTGGTTGGTGCATGAAATTTAATTCATGTTTGATCCTCTAACATGTTGAATCGTGTTATTTTGTAGGCAGAGCTGGCTTCCAAGTACCACTACTTCATATCCAGATAACATCTCCACTGATTTGCTACTTTTAAATAAAGAGTATGCTTGGCATATAGGAGGTGGCTTTTCTCAACATGACGTGCAAGAGTGGAGGCTTCTATATCACAGTTCTCTTCATGGACAAAGCTTCAGCACTTTCTTGGGCAATGTAACGTGAGTACTCTTGAATATTATATTCAAAGATCAATCTTTAATTGAGCCTATCACGAAGGACTATTATGTAATGCGAAGAAACTAGTTTTCTACCCATAAAGCATGATGATTTAAGAAAATGTCCTGCATGGTAACAGTCATTTTGATGTCAATGCTCACTATATACAGTTATATGCTGGGAAAAAGCTTGCCAGCTTTATGCCGTGACAGTTCTTTATGTGAAGATCTTTTTCACTGTGTACATAAATTCTGCGCACTTATTATTTTTATAGGAATGGAGATGCACAGACTGTTCTAATAATCAAAGATACAGAAGGTTCCATTTACGGTGCATATGCATCACAACCATGGGAAAGGCACAGCGATTTTTATGGTGACATGAAGACATTCCTTTTCAAATTATATCCTGAAGCCTCCATTTTTCGCCCTACAGGAGCAAACAAAAATTTACAATGGGTATGTGTATCTTCTCTTCGTTTTATTTATTAATGTATTGTCGTTCATCATAGCAAAAGTGACGTTGGAGCGATTTTACATCATTAGCTCATTTTGACAGTGTGCTACAAACTTCACCTCTGAGAGTATTCCGAATGGTATCGGCTTTGGAGGCAAGCCGCATCACTTTGGCCTTTTCCTATCTGCTGGTTTCGATCAAGGGCACTCATTTACCTCCAGCACATTCACCGGTCCTCCCCTTTCCAACACAAGCAGATTCAGGCCAGAAGTTATTGAATGTTGGGGGATACAATGAAGGGATCACTTGATGAGAAACCAGAGCTCGTCAAGGGTACAGTTCTTGAGAGATTCAAGGAGGATCGGAACATGCTGAAGCTGATCGGTATGGCCAGTGCAAGTGACTGATCACTGAAAATACAGAATAGCAGATATTTGGAGATTCTGTAAGGACATTTTACGGGAAATAATACTCATTTCTGCATATATAATCGATGGTCCTGAGTTTTAGCTCTTCAAACTTTTTATTTCATCCCAAAGTGACACGGGTTTAGCTGCATGGAGTTGTTGGTTTATACTGTATATATAGATCCATGCCGTACTTGTGTCCCCAATTGAAGAGCAAGGGAGGAACCGACTGTTAATTTGTCAATATCGATCTTCGAAAACTAGCTGCTGAGCAAGTGATGTATGTAATGTGCTTCAAAATTATACTATCGGTTTAACATGAATTGAGGTGGACAAAGAATGATTTGGTAATGTGTCGCTCTTTTTGGCCGTCGCCGATTGTACTGGAGATGCAGCATGATGCATTGTATATTTATATGCGACGTCCACTGCTACTGTACATACATGTTGGTAGCATGATACAGTTATACTACTCAACAGTTGCACTGAACGGCATAGATCATTGATACAGTCCGTTGTACAGGTACGTGTATCTTGGTATTACCGGAATGTTTGTCCGTAATGTTCTACTCATACACTACAGTGGGTGGATCTTTATGGGCTCCGCAAGTCTTGCCACACTACTGTAGTGTTTCCAGGTAGCTAACACTTGGTACGCATATAGGATTTCGCATTTCAACCAACTTCTAGATTAAGACTTAGTAAGCACTATATATGTACTAGTCATGCATAGTTCGTTTTAGCTAAATGTCCTATAAATGTTGGATAGCACACAAGCCAATATAGGCGCACCGCAACCGATTCTATCTATTGATTTGGTATATTCTCAGCGCCTTCCCTGGTTGTCTAGGTGCCTCGACCTTTGCTTGTTCATATCCCCAATCTGATGGAATCATCACACTGCAAAGATTGCAATATTAGCACAGTGATAGTATTAGACCATGCAACTGGAGACACCATATGTTCAGATTGCGGCCTTGTACTGGATAGCCATTATGTTGATGAGAAACCTGATTGGGGTACTTCTACCCACTCTGCATTCAAAGATAATAATTATGACCCTATATCAGAGTCCACGAGCAATCTGAACTCAAAGCACAATTCTACCACACTTGTGAGACTAGAGCAAAGAACGTCTGATAACCACCACTCACTTCGTGGCAATATAGACGCTGCATATAATTACATAACTGATATGGCTGACAGGTAAATTCACATCCCTATGCGAGTCTTAGTTTATTTTTTTTAGCAATATGGTTGTCATCTTTATCTATTAAAATCATCTATTGTGTATATGTGTGAACTTTAAGCTAGTTACATATCTTATACTTGTAGTATATCACAGAACTAAATGTATAAATTGCATCTTTAATAGGTTGGGCATTGTTGATAGCATAAAGCTTGAGGCAAAAAATATATACATGAAAGCAAATGATCTTAAGCTATTTAATGTAAGGAAGAAACATTCAGTGTACGCTGCTTGCTTGTACATAGCATGCAGGCAAGCTAACAAGGCTCGAACTATAAAAGGTACGAAGTTTATGAAGAACATCTTCTATGGGTTTTCATATATTTTTGATTTTTTTCTTTATATAATAAACAGAGATTTGCACCGTCACAAATGGAGTTACAAAGAAAGAGGTTTCTCGAGCAAAAGATTTACTAGTACAACATATTGAAGAGAAAAAGGGTGAATGCATGGGGATCAATAGTGTTCTTCCTAGAGACCTTGTGGTAGTTATTTTCTTACTTCATGCCAACCTAACTGCGATGAATTTTTTCACCAACAGCACTAATTTGTTTTCTATGAGACGTTAGTAATTAGTATACATATCTTCAGGTTAATACCATTCTGTTAACTTTTTACCATATTACTCACAACTATGCAGCGTCGTTTTTGTTCAACACTTGGCATGTCAAATCAAGCAATACAAGCTGCAGAAGAAGCAGCTAATCGAGTGGAGAGACTTGATATAAGGTATGCACTTTCAAGTACATAAATTACATGGTTTAATCAATGTATGTATATCTATATTATATCAATGGGCATGAAACAATCTTTAGATTTAAGTTCATCGCAAGACATTCCAATGATGCATGGAAATTAAATCTTAAATTACTGAACTAGCTTAATTGTGAAACTAGATGACTCATCATGTTCTTACTTTTTTTTCATTCCCAAATCATATGCTTATAGCTCAAGTACATTTTCAGGAGGAATGCTATATCAATAGCTGCAACTATAATATATTTAATATCAGAATCTTCTATGGAACCACGTGACAAAGTTTCAATTAAAGGTATTAGATTGTCAACATGTAAGTATTATATATGTATGATCGCTTTGAGTATGTTGAATTTATTCTTACAAGATTTGTTTTGCAGATATATGCTTAGTTGCGGGATTAACAGAAATTACTATCAGATATTGCCACAGAGAACTCTATAGTCACGCTTCATGGCTCTTGGAAACGTACTCAACGGGAAAGAAAAAACAAATATAGTCGTTAATTAGTGTGCCATCGATTATTTTTTTTACAGACATATTTAAATAGAAGATATGTTACTATTCAATTGACATAAATTATGTACATTGAAGACTACTATGACTTTTAATGCAATGACGCACATTTTCACAAATATGAAAACATATATTGTATTGTACATTCAATATATTCGTAAAAGGTGAACATATTTTATATTAACACTCTCATTGTGTAATACTTCAACCTAACAATTCAACATCGTACTTGCTTCGCAAATATTATGAACCTACATATATAATTCAAATTTGTGTGTTAAAAGGCATACATATACAATTTAGGAAGACACTGAAGTAATGGCAGAGCTTAGTTTAGGCCAAGGGGGGCTGTGCCCCTTCAGCTCAAAGAACTTTTTCATACTACTAGGGAGTCGTTGGCCTATTGTCGACCGAGGAAATTAGGGCGTTGCATTTGGCGGTTAGCAGCCGCACCCGGCGAAGGCGAGCACAAATTTGGGGTGGCATGCTGTTTGGAGGATGCCGAGAGGTACCGGAGGAGTGGTGGTCCGCTTGAGGGCTGCCGCTCCGGCCAGAAGGAGCACCAATACCACTACAATCACTATCAAGAAAATGCCGGGATTAGAAATGTAGTTGGCTGCCTTTGATTGGTTGCAATGAGGTTCATTCATCATATCGCTCAAGCCGTGCGTATGTTGGCTCCGGTGGCTCCATTGTAGACTAAAGTTCTTTTTCTAATAGTATAATAATTACACCATAGGGACTTCCCCTACGGCATCTCTGTCAATAAAAGAAATCTCACCTATACTAATGGGAAAAAGTCCAAAACAAATCCTAAACTTGTAGGCAAAAGATAAATCGAAACTGAACTTTGAATTCCGGAAATTGGCACTCTGAACTTGTCAATCCTGGTCTATTCTGGACCCTAGACCTATTTGGATCACCGGGAATAGTACAAACCTACTAGGATAACGTGTTACTCTCACTAACGACCCGGGTCCACATGTCATATCCATCCCCTTGATGATTTTTCCAGATTAACCACGCCCTCTTCACGATGCAGTTGCGGCCGCTTGTGCCTGGACTCTGCTGGTCATCGCCGGCTGTGCATCGCAGAGCTCCGGCAAGCCACCGCTACCCACGCCCCTCATAGACAAGCTCGCCGTCGTGGTTGTGCGTGTCCTGGCCGTGGTTCTGGTTGCGCATCTCCAAGCTCCCAGATGCGTCGTGCCTCCTGCCATGGCTCCGGACATCGCACAAGCCATCCTCGACGAAATCACGCGACAGCTTAGAGCGTCGATGTGCACTCTTGCACGAATGGAAAGAAAATTGAAAAGGGGATCAGCTTAAATGCAAAGAGATTGGGGAAGAAGATGAATATGACAAGTGGGCCAATGCTGTCAGTGAGATATGTAATTTGGTTTTTTTCTTCCGGTGTGGAAAACAGATACAAGGTTTAAAATAGACCGGGATTGACAAGTTCAGAGTGCCAACTTCTGGTATTCAAAGTTCAGGGTTTGATTTATCTTTCACCTACAAGTTCAAGGTTTGTTTTGGACTTTTTCCATACTAATGTGACGAAAGAGGTAAAAAATAATGTTGTAAATCTTATAGTCAATCTCTTTTTTTTTGCTTATAAATGATTCCTATAAATAAATGAATATGACAGCCGTAATAACGCTACCGCTATGTCGCCAAGCAACCGACTCCGACAGGCGACAACACGAGGCGCAGCGGCCGTGAAGCAGCCCGTGCTCGTGCTCGGCGCCGCCTCAAACGCATGCATAGCATTTTGCACCGTCTCTCCGGCCCACGACATGGTATGCATGATGTGTCAGGGCGCCATGGAAACGCGCGTATCAAGCGGTGCGTAACGGCAGCGGCCAAGTCGTATCTCCCTCAGAAAGTGCTCACGCTTTTGGCACTAGCTCCGATATGCATGTGCGTTACCGACTAGCGCACGCCATGGTTTCAGCTGTCTCCACTGTCTGGAACTTCCGTTTTTGGTAATTTCATGCTTCCGCAAAATGTTCATAGATCAAAACAAGTACTCTCTCCGATCCATATTAGTGGGCATAGCTTTGTATAAATTCATATGTATCTAGTTAATTATTTAGACTAGATACATGTGTATCTAGACAAAGTTGTGTCCACTAATATGGATCGGAGGGAGTACTTCTTGTCTTGGAAACAAATAACAAGAAGAAAAACTAATAAATTACTTCCTCCGTACTAACAAATAACGTATTCATCAAAGGGCTCGGCCGAACGCCCTCTCTCCATCTACAGTAGATTGGAGAGGCGATTTTTTTAGAGCTCCTTCCCCGACCACCTCGCTCGCCGGCGATTCGCTAGATTCCTCCCCTCCGGCGACGGGAGGGTGGGGGATCCCCGGATCCTGGCTTGTACATAGTGTAGGTTGTGGTATGAATCCCGCCGGCGACGTCGTGGAGGTGGCGGTGGTGTCGGTGGCTAGGTGGGGGTCGGCGCTCTTCCCCTTCTGTGGCGGCCCTCCTCGGAGCTCCGGCGTGGCGCGTGCGACTTTTGGTGGCCGGGGATCTGCGGATTCCTCGGCTTTCTTCTCCGGTTTTTCCTCCTCCTTGCCGGCCGGCGAGGATGTCGATCCCCAAGTGGTGGGGCTTCGTTGGAGGTTCCGGTGGCTGGAACTCAGGGCTGGGCGGCCGTGGCGGCTACCGCCAGCGCTGGGGACGAAGACGGCTGCGGCAAGGTGGTGTTGCTGGAGCGGAAGGGTGCTCGCCGTGGTCGTTCACCGGCATAAGCTCCGCCGCTGCGCGGCGGACGGGCTCTGCGGCGATCTTCAAGGAAGGAGGTGCCCTTGGGCCGTGGCTAGGAGGAGGTCGGCGGTCTTCGTCTTCATCGCCGGTGGAGCTGTTGTTGCTTGCTCGGGCTCTGTATCCCCTGCGTATGAATTTCTGTACTCTGTGTTTATACTTCATACGGTGTATGTGGTACTCTGTTGAATATACGTGGGGCTTTCTAAAAAAATAACGTATTCATCACGAGTGACGTACTCCTGCATATCATCTCGTGCATGGCGCGTGATGGCAGGTGCTAGTAGGCCATAACCTGGCTGTAGTAGTCATCCTCTCACCGACTAACTTTAGCGGCAATGTGTTAAGCCATAAACACCCCAGTCAACGCAGGTGAGCCCCACGCCCCTCACCTATCCTCAAATTCTCGTTGTGTAGCAGCCTATTGACGTCATGCATGAAAGGCAGCGGTGCGTGCCAACTAGAGCCAAGTTTGGCTCTACTACCACAACTATATATGTCGCATTCACGTACTCTAATTCATCGTAGCTACATGCCCCTTCCAAAAGCTACTCCCTCCGTTTCTTATGATAAGGTGTTTATACTTTTCTTCTGTGTTGTATGATTGTTTAGACACGTTTGAGTGTATAGATTTATTTATTTTAGTCCATATTTAGTCTATACAGAGATATCTAAAACATTTTATATAGCTACGGAGAAACTAAAACACAATGACAACCCCGCAAAAATAAAAATAAACCTTTTACAGTAGCTCCAGATGACGTACATTACATTACAGATACGACTAGTCACAATGGAGAGTAACTTAGAGTAGTAACATATGCATGTTACTACTCTAAGTTACTACCTCCATAATGGGGAGTAAGACTATCTATAGTGGGAGTAACTTCACTAGTAACATAGATGCCACCTAATCAAAAAATCCTATGTGACATGTAATTAATGAGGAGAGATGTAAATAGAGTAATTTAGCTAGTTACTTGTAACACTAGTAACATCACACTTTTCAAGAAAAAATGAGTCTATAGAGTAATAAATGAGACCATATATGACACCACCTCTATGTTAGTTTGCACTATGAGGGTAGTAACATAGTCTACTAATATGTGTATGTTACTAGTTGAAGTTACTCCCCACTATGGCTAGTCTAACATGTGTAGTGTCATATTTAATAGGTTATACACTCATCTTGCCTTGAAATGTGTGATGTTATGAACCACCATCATCTCTCTCCTCATTAATTATCCACCACATCAGATTTTTTGCCAAATAATGCTACACCTACGGGAAAATGTTACGGAAAAACTCCTACGGGATGACGTGCCGTCCAACGTGGAGGCCACGATCGCTAGGCGTAAAAATGGAAGGAGCGATTTATACGGCAATAAAAAGGAGAAGAAACCGTCTCCTAGCCTTGCTCGCAAAAGAAATTCCCAAACCCGGGAATCCTTGTCCCTTCTTTCTTGCCGACGGCGGGTCGTACTGATCGGCGCGAATGGCAAGGTCCTTCCTACAAGCGCGGCACGGCGAGGTCCTCCGTGGCAGCGTGCGTGCCAAGGTGCTCCGTCACGGCTCGGCAAGGCGACCGAGCTCTCTTGTGGTTGCCCGACATGGTCATTTCTTTCGAGGCACCGGGGCTGCATGCTCGTTCGAACGGCGAAGCAACCTCCTCTAGGTTGACAGAGGCTCGGTGATCTCTCGCTCGCCGGAAGCACCGCTGTCAGATCTTGGGTACCCCATGGTCGTTTGCAGGGTCCTGCTTTGGCGTAGAGATGGCGTGCTCCTCCGTCTGTAGTACAGTACGTCATGGAGTTTGTCCAGATGCCTCTCGAGTCTCGCCTCGTCTATGATCAATTCAGCTAATGACACACAAGTTTCAGGATGCAATTCACTTCTCTGATTGTATATGTATCATTTGCTGCTGATGGATGATTGGCAATGGCGACGATCGCTTCAACTGACCGGCTAGCGTTGAAACAGCTACAGAGAAGGCGGCAGAGCTAACGTTTGAAACTGCAGGCGCCTGATCAATCTGAACGAGCACAATCCCCTCGCTCTCGTTTGCCAAAGCGAATGTCGCATCACGCGGTGAACTTTGGGCAAAGAGAAGAGACGGCGCGCAACCCAGCAGTTTAGATTTTCCTTGCGTAATTAGCGGTAGATCTTTCTGTTTTCTTTTCTTTTGATCAGCGGCTATTCTTACGCCTAGCGATCAAGCCTCCACGTTGGACGGCACGTCATCCCGTAAGTGTTTTTCGTAACATCTTCCCGTAGGTGTAGCATTACTGTTTTTTACCTATGTGACACTGATGTTATTCCTATGTACTCCCCATTATGACCAGTAGATCCTGCCAAAAGATACGCAACCGACCGAGCCAAGCGTGCTCTTCTAGCCGGTTCCCTCGCGCCCACAGTTTGTTCTGTCTCGTTCACACGCAGCACTGTTTCGCCCTCCCACTGACTGTCCGGGCCCACATCATCCTTTTGGGTCCCACACCACCGAGGGCACCGAGCTTCCGCTTCTCCTCCTGGCTGCGCAGCGGTCCACGTGTACGTCCGATGCGGTCAATCCCACTGAATCCCATGGCCCACCGTCAGGACCGTCGCCGTACGGGAGCGCGCATGCACGCCACGTGTCCAGCCTGCCTACGGTGCTGTCCTCTGGCGCCGGGACGTGGCGGCCAAGCACGGGCCAGACGAGCTGTATTTGGGACGCCGCCCTTGGCTTCTCGCCTTGGCATGCACTATACCCAACCCCCTGCAGATGCCAAGATCGTCCCGGCTGCCCCCATGTCCGGCGAGCGTAGCGGCCAGCGGCAATCCCGGCGCGGCGTCACGGGCGACGTCGAGCTCGACGCGGCCATGGCTCTGGCCGACATGGCCGGCGTGCCTTCTTCTTCTTCCGCCGGGCAGCAACAGCAGGCGGTGCAGCAGGAGCGAACCCGAGGGGAGGAGGAGGAGGACCTGGCGAGCACGAGGCTGAGCCTAGAGCTGGGCAAGGTCGGCATCCAGGCCTCGTCCTGCTCCAGCAGCTCCAGCGCCGGCTGCCCCTCTCACGCGCAGCAGCAGGCGCCGCGGGTGCAGGCTGCGGCAGCGCCGGGCTACGGGCCCAGGCCACGGCACGCGCTCACCGAGGTAACTCGCGTTACGTTGCGTGGTGGATGCTAACCTGCCGCTCCGGGCTCTCCCTTCTCGCGCCCTAGCTAATATTTGTCCGTGGATCCATCCAACAGGCTGAGAAGGAGGCGAAGCGGCTGCGGCGCGTGCTCGCCAACCGGGAGTCCGCGCGCCAAACCATACTCCGCCGTCAGGTAAGACGAGGAGAAAATGATTGACTTCTTCGTACTAGCAGTACAAGGTATCCAAGTTTTATCCTGTTCTTTGCTCAGGCCATCCGAGACGAACTGGCGAGGAAAGTTGCGGAGTTGGCGTCACAAAATGAGAGCATGAAGAAGGTGAGCAACAAGTGCTGTTGTACTACTTGTCATCTTCCTCTAGTGATCCATTGATTCGTACCTGTATTAATTCTCGCTAGCTTCTTGGTGCAGGAGAAGGAGACGGTGATGCAGGAGTATCTCACGCTCCAGGAGACGAACAAGCAGCTGAAAGAACAGGCACGCCATCATCCTGCCGCTTCCATTATTTTAGTGAACGCTTTATCCTTGTTAATGGCTAGACTAGACTGTTATAGATTAAGCAGGATCTAGCATGTTCGGAGCTTCCAGTTGTTCCCCCTGAAAGCGAGCCACATGACTGCACTTTTTTTTTTTTGAACACTGGAGAGGCCCCGAAGGGCCTGGATGCCTCTTAATATTCAGCGATGCAGGTACAAATTACAGTAGGAACCTCACAAGAGAACACAAATACTAATAGGTCCCTACTTCTTACAAACAAGACCCTAAACAGAATAAGAGAAACGCAATTGGGTCCTCCGCATCCGCCTGTGAACGACGAGCTTCCGTCACGGCCATCCTCACCGGCGCCGGGGACGAGACCACTTGGCATCAGGAGGAAGTGGAGCGCCGCCACGAGCTCGAAATAGGGCCTCCGTCTGGAGGTTGAAGACACGCCGGCATGCATCACCGGCGACGAAGACCACCAGCTGGTCATCAAAGTCGGCCGCCAAAACAAAGGGCGCCGAGTGTGTTCTCCAGTCTGCAGCATCGCAACTCCAGGACAGCCGAGACGCCAATCATGCCGCGCTGCATCTAGCTCCTCCCCACCGCCACCATGACGAGTTGAGGAAGCAGGTCCAGCACCGCCACCACCAGATCTCAAACTGCCGATAGACCTGGCTTTTTGCCTCCATACGAGAAATCCAAATCCGCCGTCGAACTCCAAGCTCCCGCCACGAGCCGGAGGAGACAGATGCATAAAGAAATTATAGCAAAAGAAAGCCAGGGAGCAGGCCTTATTGAAGAAGCCGTCTATGTCTCTCATCTTCGCCGCCCTCGCCTCCGTCCATGGGAGAACCGCAGCAAGGAGAGAAACCACCAGACCGAGCCAGGTTTGGCCCAAGAACCTCAGCTCAAAGCTTCGGAAGCGAACCTTATTTGGAGGGATGCAGAAGCCCGTCGACCTCCCTTGCGTCACCGCCTGCCACCAGCGGAGAGCAGCGAGGTAGAAAGAGCTTCCGGCGCGGCGGATCTGGTCGCAGGAGATCGCCATCCTACCCTCAGACGCCACTTGGGCACACACAGCAAAAGCTAACCCTAAGAAACTACTATATACAGCCCGAGCAGCGCATCTCCTTCCACGCCAGACGGCAAAGCCGCCGGAGAGGAGAGGGGAGCGTGCCGGGGAAGAGCGTGGACGCGCCGGCTGACTCTCAACTAAGCGGTGGGGAGGAGAGGAAAGAGGACCACTCGGGAGGGAGGCTATCCTATTTACGGCAACTATACACATGACTGCACTTTAGTCGTAGATAGAAGTCGCTAGGCCATCCCGTACAGTTGCCACCGCTAAGTCAAGCGGTCATAGTCGAATTCGAGCTGAAGCGTGCGTTGGACGCTGTCAGGCTGCCGGCCGCATCTGTTGCGTTTCTCTTGATGCCATTTGTACGGATGACGACATATCATCCGTGTTTTCTATATTTGGCTTTCTGCCAAGACTAGCTACTCTCTGTTCTTTGATTTGTGGCCAGAAGTTGCTGCATGCTTATGCTAGTAATAGAGTCGACGTAGGTTAGACTAGTTGCGTCACCTTTGGAGCTTTACTATGGCAATGGCGTTTTTGAATCTTTATTTGTGTGTCCAATCCTGATTGAGCCCTGAATGCGTTTTTCAAAGTCCAGGTTGTTGCCAAGACGGCAGGGAAGGCGTCGTCGGATCCGGAGCCGGTGCCGGTGCCGGTGGCGATGCCGATGGACACGACGCCACCACCGGAGCAGCGGGCAGAAACCACGCCGTCTAGGGCCGCCCCGCCGGATGCACCTCCGGGTCCGAGCTTCCTGTACGCTGCCGCTGCGCCCCCTGCCGTGCCGGCGCCGTATGTCTGGGGTTCTTGGCCGGGGTACGATCCGCACGGCAACCAGCTGGGCGGCGCCGGCGCGGGACATGTCCCACCGCTCGGCTTTCCGCCCTGCGCGTGGTACTACCCCGTCGCCGCCGACGCGCAGCCAGTCCATGAGGCGGCGAGCAGGGGCGGCAGCCCGGGCACCGGCGGCTTTACGGCCGAGGAGGACACCGACGACGACCCGTGCTCGCTCACGCTGGGGCTTGACGTTACGAGCTCCGAGAGTGCGGCGGTGGCGGCGGGCGACAGGGAGAGGGCAGCGGACGCGAGGAGGAGGAGGAAGGAGCTGACGAAGCTGAAGCAGACGCAGCTCGGAGGCTGTCCTGGGGACGAGTAGCACGTCTCTGTTCCGGCTCATTGGCATTGTGTCATGTTCTTTGTAGAGTTACTGAGGTTTCGTGTTCGTTTTCTAGCTTTTCCTTCGTCGAAATGTTTTCCGTTTTCAAATTATTTCGTAGTGCAACCTGTATACAAAAGATAATCAGTAGGTTTGATTATGTAGCACCAGAGTCACGTGAAATGTAACAATTCATTTATATGGAATTTTTTATACAATCAGTGTAATCTTCTACATGTAGATATAGATGTTGTCTCTCTCAAGTTAAAATGAATTTTCTCTACAATCAGTGTATTTTAGTTGTCTCTCAAGTTAAAAGGGAAGCGCCGTGCTCTGCATCGGGGCAGAGGTTGGTCCAGATCGGCCCGGGCAGTGTAATCTTCTGCCTATAGTGTATCATCGTAGAATGACCTTTTAAAGTCAGACCATCTGGTCGGGCCGGCAACCCCCTCATACCCAGTTGCATCCCATCCGCGGTCTGGTCCGATCCCACATATTCCCTACTCCATCCCATCCATACCAAATCCTAGCCCATTTCCACCCATCCACTCTACTCTTCTCCCGTGGCGTCTTCTCCCTCCTCAGCTCTTGAGCATGGCCGGTTTCGGCGGCGGAGTCCGTGACCGACCTCTACCGGGATGTGCTAGTATTGGAGGATGTTTCTAGCTTGCCGAACGACAAGGAGCTCGCTCGTCGCCGCTCGCTGGAGGACAAGATAGCCGCGCCGCTGGCTTGCCAGGGTCAATGCAGCGATGGATTCGGTGCCGGGGCCGGACAAATGTTTCGCGCATCCCCTTTACAGTGTAGGATCTAAGATGATAGTTATGACAGTGAAAGGTCTGACCGTCATGGTATCCTTCGTTTATTAGGATTTAGGATTTCCCTTGCCTGTCTACTGCTTTAGTTGAACTTTTCCATTAATTTTTATATTTTTCTGAACTTTGTGATGAAATTGTATTTGATCCGTATGTTATCCGCACCCTGTCCGCGCCCACGGACGTTTCCGCAGATAGATAGGGACTAAATTTGCCCAAACAGTTATAAATTTCATAGTATTGTGTCTAAAGCGTCATACGGAGCATCTCGTATGCCAACGAGCGACCCTAAGGGCACCTCCAATGGTCAAATGACGGTCTCCAACGGGCTAGTGCAAACGGACATTTTGCTAGCGGACTGTCCGTTCTGGACCAAAACTGGCCCAAGTTTGGTCCGGGTTTGGGGCGAGCGTGGACAAAAGATGATGTCCGGCTGTCCGCTTTGTCCTCCTCTGGTGTCCGGTCTGTCCCACCTGTCAACAAAACAACCACCCCACTTTTCTCTCTCTTTTCTTTTCCTCTCTCTTCTCCACCCATGCCCTCCGCTCCTCCCGATGCAGGAGCTCGCCGTCCGGCGCAGCCGCTAGCCCCGTCCAGGAGCTCCCTCCAGCGTGCCGCCCTCCTTCTCCTGGCGTGCCTAGTTCACGCCCGGCCGGCCACGCCCGTCGCCGTCGTCGTCGCCACCGCAGCGCATCCAGCCAGCACTTGCCCGGCCGGCCGCGTGTGTCTCCTGCCTCCGCATCCGGTTCCGTGCCCTGGCGCGCGTCAGCATCCCTGCCTCCGGTTGCTGGTTGGAGGCGCCGTCTCCGCCTCCGGTTCCGTGGCCTGACGAGCGCGGCAGCATCCCTGCCTCCAAGCTCTGGTCCTTGCCTCTTCCCGGTCGTCACAGAGACATGGGAGAGGGAGCTCGCGCTGCGCTCCAAGCCTGCGACTGCTGCTGTCGCCGAGCTGAACTGCGCTAGCTTGCCAGCCGCCGGCGTGCCACCAAGTAGTACTAGTAGCGGCAGGGCCAATCGATTTCAGCGACATACGATGCTAGCTAGCTGAAATTGAGTCTTGGTCATGTGCTAGCTAGCAGCTGAAATAGAGAGAGAAAAAAGAGACATGTCCGGGAAAATATGCGGTGCGTCGTTGGGGGCAGTGTCCAGCTCAAACGGACGAAGCTCATTTTAGTGTCCGCGGACCGCCCCAAACGGACATATTTGTGTGTCCGTATGCGTCACCCGGTTGGAGGTGCCCTAAGAGGCGTCTCAACCTGTGTATGAAAGGACTTTTTCTGAGTGGAGATTTCATGCATCCGAGTTATAGTGATCTCAATATTTTCAAAAATAAAAAATACATTTAAAAAGTTTAAAAAAATCTGAAACAAATCATGAATGTTCGCAAAATCTAATACAAAATCATTCACATTTATGGCTACACAAAAATGACAAATGTATAGATATGAGTATAGTGAATAATGTATAGTTTTAAATCTCCAACTTGTGTCATTTTCTCACTAACACACGCCAGGGGTTGGTGGTGGTGGTTGTTGCATAGTTAGAGCATCTCTAACAGAGCCCTTAAACGCGAAACCTCAAAAACGGTTTACAGTTAGCGTTTTTTGGCAATTCTACTCACAAACACGAGCGGCACATAGCAGAAACCTTAAACCAAACTGTAATTTTTTTAATTTTGGCGGAAACAAACCCTTGTTCTTCATCGATTCATTGCAGACACGAGTTCATCATCGATCCATACGTAATTTACATAAAAACTACACTAAACCAAAAGCTAAACTAGTCTTAATCGTCGCCGTCCTAACCCTATTTCCAAAATTCGGCTCACCGGAGCCTCGGGTGCGGCGGCGACGAGGTCGAGACCGAGGCGTTGGTTCTTCAGTCCTCGTCGGAGACGAGGTCGACGACGTTCCACGCGTCGTCCTCCCAGTACGCCTTCTTCTCCGCGGCGACGCGGTCTTGCTCGAGCCCCTGGTAGAGCAAGATCTCGTTGATCTGCTCGACCTGCGCCTTCTGCTCCGCCGCCTCCCGCACGAAACGGAGCTTCACTTGAGCCATGATGGACTCAAGCATCTCGTCGGGGACGAAGTCCTCCGGCTCTACGGAGGACCCGAAGAGGGCAGTGTCGTACTCTTCCGGCGGAGGAAGAGCAGGTGGCGCGGTGGAGCTGCTCGCGGTGCCGCTGGAGCTGCCCTCGCCTCCGTTGAGGAGCCGCGCGCGTCGGCGGCGCTCCAGCTCGTGCTCCCATTGGAGGCACTCGAACTCCTCGACGGCGCGGTAGCGGAGCCGTTGCGGCACCGGCAAGTGGTCGTTGGTCCACTTGCGCGAGGAGCGCTTCCGCGCGCCGTCACTGCGGACCAACTTCGCCCGCCGCTCGTCGGAGTAGTCGCCCCTGAATCGATCGTCGCCCGGCAGCGGCGGCGAGTTCTCCCTCTTCGGGGCCATCCTAGCGCGGCGGCGACGCTGGATCTGCAAATGCGGGGCCGAAATCAAGCGTCGGAGGCGGCGGAGAGGTGAGCGAATTGTTCGTCGGCGGCGGTGGGGAATGAGGGTTTTGACCCGTTAAATGGCCCTCGCCCGACATAAATAAAGGGCGGCGGAGCACATCTACGGGCGCCCTTATCCTGTTTACGGGCCGCCTCTCGTTTACGGGTTCTGCTATGGCCAAAATAACGGCCTCAGCCCGTTAAGTCGCCGGACTTTTACTGGTTTGGCCCTTTTAAGGGCTCTGTTAGAGATGCTCTTAGTCCCGTCACGAAAAAGTGTCCGGTATCCCAAGCACTTCAAATTTGAAAGCCCTCTTTGGGTGTCGGATAATCATATCCTGTCGCACATGTCTCGCACTCTAACGCGCGCCAGGCGGACGAGCAATCTCTTGGGTGATTTTCTGTGACAGCACGCACTGTGTGGATTAAGTGAGTGGATGGAGTGGTAACATAAGATTCTGTGAGTGGCCACAAAAGGTTTCAAAATGTAAAAGATCCCGAACGTACATATTGACATTTAATGTGCGCGGAAAACCAAGAAACAGCCCAACTCTCACCTTATCGATCTGAAATGCACTTTAAAACCAATGCGAGAATGGAGAACATTTATTATGACCTAAGTAAAAAATAGAAAATATGTCTCGTAATAAACCTTTTTAGCACCGGTTTTTTTTTTAGGCACGACCCAACGGATATCAGTTTGTCGTGAAACGACTTTGTAAATGTTGAGATGTAAGCGTGGAATTGTTTCCTGCTATTTTTTTGACATTCCAAAATGCCCATAAAGCAAAATTTATACATGCATACTTAGTACTCCCTCCGTACCGAAATAAGTGTCTCAAGTCTTGTAATAATTATTACATTTTCCATCTTCAGTTCCTATTGAAATGCAAAAACCATCGCCGATGTGTTGATGATTTGTTTTTTTACATTGGCCTTTGGAGTGCGTCGCTGTGGGCGACACCCCCTAATTGACCGGACACATGTCCGGCACCCCCCAATTGGGACTCAATTAGGGGTGCCGGACATTGATTTGGAGGCCTCGGTGGAGATGCTCTTAAAGGTGCAAGGCTTGCTTCCCCACAAAAAAAAGGTGCAATGCTTGCTTGACGTTGAACTTTTCCCTTCTGGATATATAAAAAATTAGAGGAGCAATATCCTTAGCCTTTGGCCTCCAAGCCAAGACAAGTGCCATTTTCACCGTTGTCTGATTACATAACTACTCCTACAACTTTGCCTTGTATTGCCTCGTACAGTGGCGGCTCTAGGATTTAGTGGCCGGGTATTCACAGATTTTTTTTTTTTTGCTCTAAATACAATATATGAACAAAATAGTACGGGAAAACAAGGGGATTTTTTTTGCTCTAAATAAAAATAGTACGGGAAAACAAGGAGAATTTTTGTTTGCTCTAAATACAATATATGAACAAAATAGTACGGGAAAACAATGGGAATTTTTTTCGCTCTAAATAAAAATAGTACCGGAAAACAAGGGGAATTTTTTTGTTTGCTCTAAATACAATATATGAACAATATAGTACGGGAAAACAAAATAGTACGCTAGCTGCTAGGGTTCGAGAGAGATTTTTTTTAAAGCAGTGGTGATTTTTCACTGCGTTCTTGTTTTTATACACAGCTGGCTGCTTATTTGGGCTTTTATATTTCACATATACAACAGGCACATGGCCCAACACCATCTAACTGTCTTCTTCGTTGATTTTTCACTGCGTTCTTGTTTCCTCGCTCGTCCTCTCCTCTAATGGTGCCACGCCGCCGGACTTCAGAACAGAGGTTTCCCTCCGCCGCAATCGAAGAGCTGAGGCGGCCGCCCTCCTCGCCCACCTGGTTACGCCGCCACTGAGTGTGCTGTGCCTCTGTAGGCTATGCGTATTGGGCCGATGTGTATATAATTCTTTTCTCCTCCAAATCTTGGGTATTCACGAGAATACAGGTGCATACCCCTGGCGCGCCGCCCCTGGCCTCGTAGTATGCTGGGTTGCCGATATTTGTGGCCTCGACTTTTGCGGTTTTGCCTAATGAGTGCTCTCTTGCTGTCATTCAACAAAAAAAAAAATCTCACCGGGGCCTAGCCCAGTGGTTCTACTCTGTGGGCCCTAAATCTCTACTATATAATATGGCTTCAGGTGATGGTGCGTTTTTCACTTTCCGATTTTACCCCTGCTGGTTGTAGATATTTACCCACCAATGCCATTGGTAAGTCAAAAAACGGTTCAGAGTTTTGGTACGTCGTATTTTTTCTCCCGATTTTGCCCTTGCGATATAGGAGGTATTACGTTGTCTGCCACCGCCAAATGACGAGTACCGCTTCGATAGTTCCATGTAAAATAAAACAAATCCCCAGTCCTGTACATCTCAGCTCTCCTCTGACCTGACCCTCCCATCGATGCAAGCTCCCCGCCGCCGCCGCGCCAGCCCACCGCCGCCATGCCCAGGCCATCCTCCGTGTCCCAGCCCAGGAGGCCCTCTCCTTCTCCAACCCCTTCCCCAGCCACCACGCCCAGGCCCAAGGACCTCGGCAGCGCGCAGCGCCGCCGCAGCCCCCTGTCGAACCTCAACTCCGGGGACATTTGCACTTTGCCCCCCCCAACCCTATCCACCCGTTCGGCCGTTCCCCTCCTATTCTCCTAGCTCGAGCGGCAGCGGCTGGAGGGGAAGGCCGGTGGCCTGGCGCGCAGAGAAGGTCGGGTGACGTGTGGAGCGACGAAGGCTGGTGGCCTGGCGCGCAGAGAAGGCCGGGGGCGTGGTGGTGCAGGCCGACGGAGGCTGGTGGCCTGGCGCCCAGAGGAGGCCCGGGGCGTGGTGGTGCAGGCCGGAGGCGTGGTGGAGGTTCCAGAGGCTGGAGTTAGTCCTTTCCTCGGCGGCGGTGTTGTTCGCCGCCAAAAAACATCGCTCGCCTGAATCCTATCGCTAGGGTTTGTGGTGGGGAATCGAATTCCAGCGTCCCCCTGCGTCGCGCATCCCAGCCCCCTCCCAACGAATGATTAGAGCATGTGTTTGTGCTTGCTTGCAACTCATGCCCATCTCCATGAATTTGCGTTGTGCATGCTAACCACGGTGAATTCAGCTGCTCTATTTGCTGCGCTCTGTGCAAACTGACGCCGTATTCTTCTGGCAGTCAGGTCACCCGAGCCGAACCTGCACACAATGAATGGGATTGATCTTGTTTGACGACCTCTCCCTTCTCACACATGTTACTTAACCACCTTGCTACACTCTCGGAGGTACTTCTGCGTACGAACAAGATGCCGTACAGGTTGAAGATTGAGAGCCAAAACGGCGGTGAGAGCTGAGCAAGTGGAGGCTATGGAGCACGACGTCAGCTGATAAATTCGTGGGTAACACTGACACTGCTGATGGACATACACTTTCAGACGACGAGGCTGGTAATTCAGCTGCAGGGGGAGGCTGCGGAGGTGACGGAAATATCAGATGGCCAGGGATGATGAAGAGACCGCGGACGACCTCTAAATCTGCATTGCCTAGCAAGGAAAATCGTGAATATAAACATATGTTCGTTACCGAGGTGAAACTGAAGGGTTACCTACTTAGATGATGATGATATTTTGAAGGCACTTGTTCATGAAGGAAAGCTTGAGCTGTGCCTCAATGATCGCTCTGTATGGCGCCACAGGCAACATGGAGGACGGAATGTTGATCCTCCTCGTAGCAGTCAGGATGATGTGCAGGAGATTTGAATTTTTATGCAGGTTCCTTGCTCAAGTTGTGAATTGACCTTGCAGCTGACCAGGTTATCAAGGGTTTACCCGACTACACCAAACATGGGTCAATAGTGCGAAAAGTTGTTGGAGTTGAAGTGGGCGATGAATTTCTATTCAGAGTATAGCTGGCCATTGTTGGTCTTCACAGCCCCTACCGGACAGGCATTGACACCAGTAAGGATACATACGGTGAGCTTATTGCAGTAAGCATAGTTGCTTCAGGAGGTTATCTTGACGAATTTTCTAGCTCGGGTGAATTAGTATACACCGGCTCTGGAGGAAAAGTTGCCGGTAATGATCATGATAGACCAGGTTCAAGGGTCTTCAAATACAGACTGCGCCGGATTCCTGAACAACCACAACTTCCTCTGGATATAGCTCCTCGGGGCCGGCACCGCCTCCTTCGCCCACGGCCGTGGGCTCGCAGGCTGCAGCGTGCTTCCAGTCGACAAGAATAGGATAAAGACGGAGAGCGGCGCCATCTTGTCGTCGACGGCTCCCTCCATGGACCAGGGTGGCCTACGGCCCTGACGGGCGTCCCCTCGACAGCGTGACACGTGCTGTCCTCCTTCCCGACTGCAAGCATAGCAATGGATCCATCTACACGGTCGACTACTGGAGTCAAGTTCATCGTCTCGGTGATACCAGAGAAAGTAATCTGTTTGAAGCTGACCAAATCACAGGAATGCTACCATGTCAACTCTTTATTTTGCTATCTGATATTCTCATTATATTTTTGTTGCATATGCTGTCAAAGATTTTCAATATGGCTGATAAAGCTACATGGTTGGAGGAACATTTAGTTATCTTCTCATTCCCGAGCAATCTGTTTGAAGCTGACCAAATCAGGGGAATGCTACCATTATTTTGTTGCTGTTTAAGGAGCTCACTACGGGAATGTTCCGAAGAGAACAAACTGAAAGGAGTCCTTCAAGTGTGATTTCTGTTCTCAAGATGCATCAACTACTAATGTGATGTTTGCTTGTCCAGTTGCAAGATAAATTGGACAGAAAAAACGGGTATTCACTGATATATAATGATATGCCATGTGCTCGGGGGGTGGACCTGCAACTATAATTTCTTGCAAGCGATTCAGAAGTCTGCTGAAGAATTGTATTATTTTCAGTTTTTTTTTTCATTGTTTATGCGGTAAATGGTGTTCTCCGTGTGTATGGTTTTGTTTACTACTGTAGCTTAGCTTGGGTAGTTAGATACCTGATAATTGCAGGCCATCTCAACAAGTGTATGGAACTTAAAACATAGAAAACTGCAGAATGTGCAATCTCCAATCGTGATAATCTTGCACAATGTAGTGTTGTAGTCCATCTGGCAATCCACGATAGAACCACAATCAGAGTACTTAAAACATGTCTGATTTATTTTACGCCCGTTGCAACGCACGGGCATTTTACTAGTAGCTCGTAATATGGCCTGCCTGTGGGAACTCCAGTCTCCCCCATCCTCCTCCGGATCCGTGTCCGATCCCTCCTCGCCTCCCATGACCGAGGTGTGAAATTGTTCCAGAAACAGCAGACATCCTGCTGATACTCGATACTGGGCACTAGCTGTCAGATCCATCGCCACCCCAGCAACGCGGAGTAGACCTCACGATGCCGCAGCCGCAGCCGCACGGGGGGAAGGTGACGCCGAACCTGTCCATGGACGCCGAGGGCACGCGCCTGCTCAACCTCACCGTCCTGCAGCGCCTCGACCCGCCGTCGAGGACGTCCTCATCACCGCCGGCCACGTCACGCTCTACGACTTCAACATCGACCTCAACCAGTGGGTGAGCGTCCTCTCTCGTCCGGTGCCCTTTGCTTCATTCGATCATGACACGATCCGATCTGATTGCGATTTCTGTCTTGTGCAGAGCCGGAAGGACGTGGAGGGATCGCTCTTCGTGGTGAAGAGGTGAGTCGGGCAGATTGGGGGAAAAGGGTTTTAGGTTTGGATTAAGGTTTTGTGCTTGTGTGGTAGCTAATTTTGTCTGGATCGCTTGTAGGAACTCGCAGCCAAGGTTCCAGTTCATCGTCATGAACAGGCGCAACACCGGTATGTGCATCTTTGATCTAAGTCTCATAAGGATTTGTTTGCCCACGCGGTACTTTAGTTAAATAGAACTGATATTTAGTACAGTGGGTCCTTTCCGTTCTTCTGATGAATCGAATAAGGTAGAGATCACCACAGAACATCCTAAGATTGACTATGTTAAGTCGATGAAATCATTATTGAATGGAGTAATGCAGTAGTCACATACTTACAGAGGAAAACAACACATGGTATGTTTGGATTAAATCACCACTGAACGGAGTAATGCATTACTTGCATTATTTCATGAAACCAACACAGGGGTTGATTGCTTCCAACCAATTTAGGCCGCTTCCAACCCTGTTTGAGCCACATTGAAAGAACAAGAATAAGATTTTTTTCTGTAATTTTTATTCATGCTGATGTTTCATCTTCAGTGATTTCTCAACTATAGGTCTTTGTAGTATACCAGGGGTCAGAGATGATTTTAGGAAGCTTAGGATCTTGCCATAGCTCTATGCCTGCATAAAAATGTGGCAGGGCCTGCAGCACTAATTCTTGATCAGTGGATCTGTTGGAGAAAATCTGGTAGATCGTAACATAATCTGTAAAATCTATTTCGGTCGTTGGAATTGGACCGTATACCCACTTTGGTCACTGGACCTCAAACTATCCGAAATCCAGTCGCTATTTTATTTGAACTATGTCGCATACCGTTGACCGATCGACTGTCCTTGGGCAATGGCAAGTAAGCAGACAACGAGACTAAAACTGTGACCATTTTCAAATTGGCATGCACTGTATCTTACCTTTTCCCCTTCCCTAAATAAATTACCTCACACCGTCTCTTATTAGATATAGCACATGACTGATTGGCCCTCGCACCTGGTCGATGAAAAGTTAGTATTTACGTCATAGATTTTGTTCGGGAATGTTGTGAAGCATAAACACAGAACAGATGCCCATGTGAACACATTGTGAGCAAGGCCTGTATATGCTATAAATAAAAAAATTGATAGGCCTAAGGTTTTTTTTGTCTTGACAGATAATCTCGTGGAAGATCTATTGAGTGATTTTGAATATGAACTTCAGCCTCCATATTTGTTGTACCGGAATGCCACACAAGAAGTAAATGGCATTTGGTTTTATAACCAACATGACTGCGAAGCTGTTGCGAGTATGTTTGGAAGGTAAAGCTTGTCTTGGTGGCTCGTTTCTGTGGATAAGATATGTAGTCAAAGCTATGCCACAATTGAAACTGAGGACTGAATTTCGAAATAGTTGCTACTAATATATTTAGAAATATTAAGATTACATGCTTGAACATGATACGTGTTAATTTATCTTGAAAACGTATTTACATAATATATAATTTTGTTAAGTTTGATTGAGGTATATAATACTACCTCCAATCCAAATAAATTGTCGCTGGTTGGACGTGTTGTTGTCTAGTTACGGCAATTTGAACGGATCGGATGGAGTACATAAATTGGTAAAAGACTCAAAATTGTATCTTGGAGAATGCCAATGTTCAAATTGACATCTCTTAGGAAACTGGAGAGAGTACTTGACTTGGGAAGAGTTTTTGTTTACTTTTTAGCTGAAACTACCTAACTGAGAATTATCGAAAACTTTGCTTATTAGTTGCATATAGGCAATTAACTGCCTAGTTAGTCATTACTGTGGAAGTCATTTGATCCCATTTATTGTTTTAGTGCACTTTCACCAATTTGTAGTCAATAGTTGCAACAGCTGATTCTATGCCATCGACGGGAGTTTGTACACAATATAGCTGTGAATTGCAGCTATTCATCAAATTTTGTTTCAATCTTTTTCCTGCAGGATACTGAATGCTTATGCCAAAGTTCCTCCAAAGCAAAAAGTGCCTTCTATCAAAAGGTTTTCTTCTGGACTTGTGCATACAAAAAACTTGTTTCATTATTCTAACCTTTGTATTGAAGTTTTATATTGAATGTATTTTTACCGAATTCTTCCGTTGTGCCACAGTGAGTTTGAGGAATTAGAGGCAGTTCCGACATCATCTGCCATTGATGGTCCACTTGAACCTCCTGTATCATCTACTGTAGTTTCTGATACCCCTGACGAATCTTTCTCCAATTATTTTAGTGTATGTTCTCTGAATTTTCTCTGTTTCGTTCAAGTTTATGTTCACACTGTTCATAAGATAGTACGTGTTTGCAGTAGCTTGATTCTAGTCTCAGAAAGTTTAATGGCTAGTGTTTGGTTTGAGGATTTACTTGGCCCTAGCACAAACTCATTCCTCGCTTATGTATTTATTTTTAGTTTGAGAAATGATATGAATGCTTCATCACTGCCTCACCTTGCAACCAATCCCAAAACACTCCATCTAAATTTCCTGAGCTCAATAGTAATTCTTCATTTATCTGGATTCTGAAATTAGTGTCCATTGTGACATTTGATTGGTAAAGTATAAAGTATACCGGTGCCTCTTGCTGTTCATTGGTCACAGTTGTATAGATGGTATTATCGTTGTGCTGCTATTTACAGTGTCAAACGCCTGGTGAATTTCTGTTTTTGGACAAATTTACAGGGAGCTGCCAACGTTGGGAATGTACCAAGTGCAGCAATGACTGGAAGAGCTCACCAACCCACAGAGTCTGTTGCTTCCTCCCACGTACCAATGATCATTTCAACTGCTGTTCCAACACATGAAATGACTGCTTCATCAGCTCCACCACTGCCCCTCCACACCAATGCCCATGCTAGCCGCTCGACAAACCTTGTAACTCCATCGTTCTTTGTACCTCCATCCTCTTCCACATCTTTGGTTCAACCGACTTCATCCTTGATGCCTACAGCGCCGCCTCTTTATCCAACTTCCACATCCAGCCAACATCATCCATATGGTACCCCCCTTCTTCAACCATTTCCACCACCAACTCCTCCTGCATCCCTTACCCCTGCGCACAATGATGGGCATATAATTTCGAGGGATAAAGTTAAGGATGCCCTTCAGAGACTTGTTCAGGTAAGTTTCACATTGCAAGGAACAAGTTGTCATTTTTGCGCTTTAACACCTGTCTCCCTAACAGAGTGACGAGTTCATCGATTTAGTCTACCGGGAGTTGCAGAATGCACATATATAGACTGCTTGCTAGTCTTTGTGAAGTTTCTGGTTGTGACAAAGACGAAAGGGATGCTTTTGTTCTTTGAGTTTTGTATGCCTTTTAGCCTTTAGTCCTTGAACTTCTGTATAGCTTTGTCGTAATGTGTTTATGTAGAGTCCTTACTCCATATATAGCAATGATTGGTAGTATTTTTGCTGACCTTATTTCCAATATCTGTATTTCGTACAGTATATTTGTGTAATTTTCAACACTCAGTTAAAACAGGTTATGCAACAGCCTTATATATCATTTTTGTGTGTGTGGAATAGCTGTTTCTTACAGTTGATTCTTCTTCTTACCCCTGGTTTTGCCAAGGGAGCGTTTGAATTGGTTGACATTTTTCTGGTTTTTCACGGAAGCAAAACACAGAAATTTGGCACTCGAACTCTTCTATCATGCCTCAAAGAACCATCCCAGAACGGGTATGGTAGAGGTTGTATAATGGCAGCAGAGAATGAGCTGAGTGCTTAGTCAGTTTCAGTTTCACATTTACTGATCAGCTAGGATATAATGCAGTTACGCACACGAATAAGGGGGACGTGGGAAAGGAGGAGAGTGATAAATTTAACGCAGGTTGAGATTTAGGCCGCGATTGGATTGTCGTGACAGAAAACGGTACTGAATTATTTTACCGGCCTTCGCCGGATTTTCAGCAGGAGCTCGCTACCTCAGTGAGATATTCCGATCGTTTCGGTTAATGTACGCCGAACCAATCGTGCCCTTAGAGTTTGTTAGAGGTGAAGTTGAGCGGTAGGAGTTTTACCTGCGTCGACCATAGATAGAGCTTTTTGTAGTGTAGAGATTGATGTTATTTTTTCACTGGCTTCCATTAGGGCTCTGACAAGGCTAGTGAATGATCACCTAAGATCACTCCACTGCCATCCATTTACAGGTTTGAGAAGTGGTTGTTGGTGAGAGCAGAGTTTAGTGTCTTGGTGGAGAAATTTTGGAATGCGCATGTCAGCGGCTGGAATTGTATAGACATTGGCAGAAGAAAGTTAGTAAGATTACTAAAGGATGGAGTAATAAGAACATAGAATCTGAACTTAAGAGATCTTAAAAAGGATGGGAATTTTCATGCATAAATGATGCGACAAATTGGGAGACAAATGATGCGACAATGTTGAACATGAAAAGGAAAATGTTACGCGCGCGGGAGTACCTTGCTGGGTTGATCTGACACTTCAAAACATTCAGCCCAAAGGGCACGTAGCGCCCGAACAGAGAAAACGTTGAGTAGAGTACAAATATGTCACAGCAGCTACCACAGAGTGTTGTGCAGCGTCAGGCAACGAGGCAGGGAGCAGAGCAGTACCAGGAAAGCGAAACAGAAGAAGTACGTCACCGAGGCAGAGGAGGCGAACGTGTGAGTTGTTGCGTGGGTGTGACGTGTGTGTGACGCGCATGCGCGGAGTTGGTGGAGCGCTGTTATAAGCTCCGGGTGGTTATCTGTAAACGCAGTCTAATTAATGAATGAATGAACTATTGCCTGGTTCTCTCTTTCCCCCAGTCTTCTTCTTCCTCAAGACATCCACCGTCCCAAATCCGATTGGATGATTCCATCGGCAAGGACATAACAAACTTGGTATCAGAGCTTTGCCGGTCCGATCCGCGCTCCGCATCTCGAGATCAACTCTGTAACATCGACCGATCGGTTGCGATTTGCTCTTCGGAGTAACGCGATGTAAATCCGAGATCGGCGTTAGAGTGATTCAGAGAGGAGCCGCGACGGCTCCGTTTAAGGCGAGTGCATAGACACGGCATATAGTCGGTGTGATGGCAACCTTGAAGAGCGCGTCCTGAAGGAATTCGAGTCGCTCCGCACAATTCAAGCCCACATGGAGGGGATCTCGTCGATCTAGGCCAGGCTCGACGATCTGGACGCCAAGTTCAGCGAACAAGTCAATCGAATAGACCAGGTGCAGGCTAAGGTAAACCTGTCCGCGAGCTCGATTGGTCAAATCCACCAGGAACAGGTGCAGGCAGCACGGGCCCTGAAGGATTCAGAGATGGAGGGAGATCAGCTTAAGAAGATCAGTTGTCTGGGAGCGTCACCCTCGTCGGTGGACAAAGGGTCAGCATCAAACATGCCAGGGAGACCACCACCACCACGTTGGAGACATCAAGCACGACCTCCAGACGCACGACAGGCAATTACCATTGAGGATGGAACTGGTTACGGCGGAAGCAGTGGGAAGAGGCCGTGGATGCCTAAGATGGAATTTCCTCGATTTGATGGAGAAGGGGTTCGCATGTGGTTGGATAATTGCGAAGCTTATTTTCAGTTATACCAGATTCCAGACAATTTCAAACTCATCTCAGCTTCACTGCATATGCATGGAAACGCAGCGCATTGGTACCAGTCCATGAAATTCGCAGATGTGTGTGCAAATTGGACGGTGTTCAGTGCAGCAGTCCTCACAGAGTTTGACATGAACATCCACCGAACCTGCATGAGAGATTTGTTGGTGAGGTCATCTTTTTGGTGACTTCATCTGTAAATCGTAAATCACACCGTAGGGGTTCTCCTCTACGGTAATGCCCTTCAAAAAAAAAATATGTTGGTGTTGAAACAAAATAGTTCAGTTCAGGAGTACAGGGTCATGTTCAATCAGCTGGTGTATCAGGTGAGACTGTACGAAGGGGGAGTCAGTGAAACCATGTTAGTAACTCAATTCATCCTCGGATTGAAAGAGGAGATCATAGCAGCAATGGAAATACAACTGCTAGCCTCAGTGCAGGCAGCGACAGAATATGCCTTGGTTCAGGAAGCTCTACTCAGCAGAAGCAAACAGTCTGTGAGTACGGTAGTTCGTCCGGCAACACACATGACTTACCATTTTCGAGGGGAATCTGCTAACAATCAACAATTTGCACCTGGCGATGTGTGGAAGGCTAAGCAGCTAAAAGAGTACTGCAGAGCTAACGGGTTATGTTATAGCTGTGGGGAAAAATATGCACCAGGCCATACTTGTGCAAACAGGGGAGCATAGGCCAAAGCAATTGAAACGGAGGAGGATGGAGTAATTCTGGGAGATGCTATTTTGGATGCAATCGCTGTAGAGGAGGCAGTAGAAGATGCTGCAGCATTTCTGACAGCAAACGCAATTGCAGGAACAACTCATACAAAATCCATACAGCTGAGAGCATTGGTGGGAAATCAAGTCATGTTGCTGCTGGTAGACTCAGGCAGCTCCCACACGTTCATTGACCAACAATTAGTGGACAAGTTGAAATGCAACACGGTTTCGTTGGAGAAGACACTGAAGGTGAAAGTGGCTAATGGACAGCAAATGATGTGTACTCAAGAAGTAAAAGGGCTGACATGGTGGCTGCAGGGTCACACCTTCACCACTGACATGAAAGTGGATACGGTTCAACAAGCAAGGCCAAACAGTGGGTACGACGCCATTTTGGGTATGGATTGGCTGTCGGAATGGAGTGAGATGACTTGCCACTGGCAAGAGAAATGGATACGGTTCAACAAGCAAGGCCAAACAGTCCAATTGCAAGGACTGACAGATAAGACTGGGGATCAACTGCAGGAAATTTTAGTCGAGCAGATAGAGAAATCAGTCAGGGGCAACGACATTTGGGCAACAGCTGTCGTCTCATTTGAATGCTCAGGGGATGGCACACCATTGCCAACAGTCATACAAACAACACTGAACCAGTTTGAGGATGTGTTCAAGGATCCTCAGGATCTACCACCACACAGGGCCTTTGACCATGCTATATCCTTACTACCTGACAGTATACCAGTAAACTCGAGACCCTATCGATACTCTCCTCAACAGAAGGATGAAATTGAGAAACAAGTCAATGACATGATACATGCAGGCTTAGTAACACCTAGCATGTCTCCCTTTGCTTCCCGTGTGTTACTTGTGAAGAAGAAAGATGGAACTTGGAGGTTCTGTGTTGACTACCGAAGGCTCAACAGCATAACTGTAAAAAGTAAATTTCCTTTGCCCATTGTGGATGAATTACTCGATGAACTGGCTGGATCTAAATGGTTCAGTAAACTTGACCTGAGAGCTGGTTACCATCAGATAAGGATGGTGGAAAGTGATGAAGCAAAAACGGCTTTTAAAACACATCACGGGCAGTTCCAGTTCAGAGTCATGCCTTTCGGCCTTACAAATGCACCAGTCACTTTCCAGTGCCTCATGAATTCGGTTTTCTCCAAGTGCATTCGCAAGTTTGTCTTGGTATTTATGGATGACATTTTGGTTTACAGCAAAGACATTGAAAGCCATGCTAAACACCTTCAGGAAGTGTTGCAAATCCTGTGAACAAATCAACTGTTTGCCAAAAAGAGTAAATGCTCATTTGCCCAGCCTCAGTTGGAATATCTCGGTCATATCATCTCGGACAAAGGAGTAGCCACAGATCCTCAGAAAACGGCAGCAATGGCCAATTGGCCTGTTCCAACAAATTTAACTGAGCTCAGAGGGATTTTGGGGTTCACAGGATACTATCGCAAATTTGTAGAAAGATATGGAATCATCGCAAAACCCCTGACAGACTTGCTCAAGAAAAAGGTGTTCCAATGGACTCCGGAGGCACAAGTGGCATTTGAGGCCCTCAAGCAGGCAATGCTTACTACACCTGTGTTGGTGTTACCAGATTTTACTCAGCCCTTCTGCATTGAAACTGATGCTTGTCACTCCGGAATAGGAGCAGTGTTGCAAAATGGCCATCCAGTGGCGTTCTACAGTAAAGCTCTGTGCCAAACAAACAAAAAGTTGTCCATTTATGAGAAAGAATTTTTAGCCATCATGATGGCAGTTGATAGGTGGAGGCCATACATCTCTCGAGGACCGTTTGTGATCAAAACAGATCACAAGAGTTTGTGCCATTTGGAAGATCAGGTTCTCAGTTCGGATCTGCAGAGAAAGGCTATGACTAAATTGGTGGGATTGCAATTCAAATTCCAATTCAAATGGGGAGTTGAAAATAAGGCAGCTGACGCCTTGTCCCGAGTTGGACATGTGTTTGCTCTACAAGCTGTGTCCACTGCTCAGCCAGTGTGGCTACAAGAAGTGGTGAATTCTTATGCGGTGGATACGGAAGCTCAAGAAATGTTGCAGAAGTTAGCGGTGGCACCCGACTCTGTCTCAGACTTTTCTTTGGTGAATGGCATCATCAGGTTTAAGGATAAAATCTGGATTGGAGCAAACAGTGGGCTGCAAACTAAACTGATAGAAGCGTTCCATGCTTCCCTGATTGGAGGACATTCTGGATTTCAAGCCAGCTACCAAAGGCTGCACAAACTGTTTCATTGGACTGGCATAAAAAAAGCAGTGGAAAATTTTGTGAAACAATGTCAGATATGTCAACAAGCCAAGCATGAACATTGCAAATACCCGGGCAAGCTCTGTCCTCTGCCAACACCAGAAGGAGCATGGGAAGATGTCTCCATGGACTTCGTGGAAGGACTGCCAATGTCACATGGCTATTCAGTCATCATGGTAGTAGTGGACAGATACACAAAATATAGTCACTTCATTCCACTAAAACACCTATTCACAGCAGCTTCAGTGGCAGAGGTATTCTTGAACAATGTTGTGAAGTTGCATAGCATGCCGCTAACCATCACCTCAGACAGAGACAAAGTCTTTACCAGTAATTTCTGGAAAGAGCTGTTCAAGTTGTGGGGAACAAAATTGCAAATGTCTACAGCATACCACCCTCAGACGGATGGTCAAACCGAGAGGGTGAATCAATGTTTGGAAATGTACCTCAGATGTGCAGTTCAAGATACACCAAAGCAGTGGGCAAATTGGCTATCACTAGCTGAATTCTGGTATAACACATCATTTCATACTTCCTTGGGATGCACACCATTCAAGGCATTATATGGTAAGGATCCTCATCTAGGACAGTTTGCCGAAACAACTATAGCTACTCACCCTGACTTGCATAATTGGCTCAAAGAAAGGGAGCAGTACACGAAGTTTCTGAAAGAACACCTGCACCGAGCTCAAACCAAGATGAAAATTGATGCTGATCGCAACAGATCTCCAAGAAAATTCACTGTGGGAGAATCTGTATTCCTGAAACGGCAGCCTTATGCACAATCTAGCATGGCAAACAGACCCTATCCGAAGTTAGCCATGAAATTCTTTGGTCCCTTTGTGATTTTGGAGAAGATTGGGCAGGTTGCTTATAAATTGAAGCTTCCAGATCACAGCTTCATTCACCCTGTGTTTCACGTATCCCAGCTGAAGGAGCATGTACCAGACCACACACCAGTGTATTCATCCCTACCGATGCCATTGAAAATGAACATTGAAGAACTGATGCCAACTGAAATTCTCGACCGTCGCCTGGTGAAGAGGGGTAATTCAGCAATTCTGCAAGTCTTGGTTCGTTGGTCCGAGCTTACTGCGGCATCAGCAACCTGGAAAGATTACGAGGCAATCTAGCAAAGGTTTCCTACAGCACCAGCTTGGGGGCAAGCTGGTTCTTCAGGGGGCGGTACTGTCACAGCAGCTACCATAGTGTGTTGTGCAGCATCAGGCAACGAGGCAGAGGAGGCGAACGTGTGAGTTGTTGCGTGGGCGTGACGTGTGTGTGACGCGCATGCGCGGAGTTGGTGGAGCGCTGTTATAAGCTCCGGGTGGTTATCTGTAAACGCAGTCTAATTAATGAATGAATGAACTATTGCCTGGTTCTCTCTTTCCCCCAGTCTTCTTCTTCCTCAAGACATCCACCGTCCCAAATCCGATTGGATGATTCCATCGGCAAGGACATAACAAAATATGAACAATAATTATTTTAATAATAGTTACATGGTAGTGCTATAATTTAGGTCATGTTATCATCTACAGGATTTAACAGCATCTTCTGTACCCGGAAATTCACCCCCTTGAACCGAGCCTACTCGCTAACTACAATTTGCAACTACCCGACCCATTGTGGGATGCCCACTTTGGAGTTTTAAATTTTTTGAAATAAATCACGGGCATAAATTTTATTACAAGTTTTAAAATACTTGGTAATTTTAATAACCGTCCATCCGCTCTAATCGAACGGTGGTAAAATAAGAGCTACCTGAAACTATCAGATTAAAAAAACCTGAAACTACCTAAAACTACCCGGCGCGCTAAACACGGAGAGCGGACTGGGGCTTTGCGGCAGCGCGAGTGTCACGTGCCCGCATTCAGCGGATCGACGGTGAAAGGAGGAGCATAATTTTCTGTTCGTATGCAAATTACCATCATACCCCTAGTGATAATACTTAATTTTATGCTAATAAATGATTGGACGGCTGCAATAATTTAGGAGGGAAGATTGAAATCAAACGGATGATTTTTTTTTTTAGGATAGAAGCTACCTGAAACACCGTATCAAATTTTATTGTGTCATGTGTACACAGAAATTTTCATAAAAAATATGACCATATGTGTCCTGGGCAAAAAGACAAACGAACTGTGAATAGCACGTGGGTCATTTTTTTTTGGATGAAATTTGTGCGCGTCATCAAACTGTACTCAACTACTGTTAACGTGTAAGTCCACACCATGCCGGTGCCGTCGCACGATCACCGGAACGTGAGCATGACCAAGAAAGACAGGAAGGCCGCGGCGCCGACGCCGGAGCACCAGAGGTCAACGATGCCTTCCCGCCTCGCCTTCCACTCCTTCCTCTCCTTCTTCCCCTTGGCGAAGTCCACGTAGACCTGCCTCGTGGCCTCCTCCGCTCCACGGCGCTGCCTCGCGCTCGCCATGGCGGCGGCCACCGCGGCCAGCCCGTCCCGCCCGCTCACGCCGCCGCCTTCGGCGTCGCCCGCGCACAGGCTCACCTCCCTGACGTGCCCGTGCCGGTCGTCGCACGTCACCGCCGCGTCCAGCGAAACGCCGCCGCCGAGCACCACGGTGAACCGCGCCACGGCGTCCCCGCTCAGCCAGCTACGGTCGACGGACACGGGGCGCCGGCTCGAGCCGTTCAGGGCGGCGCCGGTCGACGGGTCGATCAGTATCCAGCTCAGCGTGAGCTCGTCCGGCGCGATCGGCGACGGCGACGAGAAGCCCTCCTGGAGGAGCGCGTCGACGCGGAACGGCGACCCCTGGAACCACGCCGACGAGGCGTCCGTCTCGACGACGCGCGACATGATGCACACGCCCTTGTGGTGCAGGTCAACGGCCGAGACGAGCCGCGCTGGGACTAGGACTGGGAGCGAGCTCGGCGACGACGACGCGGCCGGGAACGGGAACGCGCCGGCGTAGAGCGCCTGGTAGCCGCTGCCGCGGCAGGAGACGACGTCACGTGCCGACGGCCACATCTCGAGGCAGAGCGCCTGCCACGCTACGGGGTCGTTGGCAAGCTCGCGGAACCCCGAGCTCGCGCACCCCATGGCCGCCAGCGACGCGCCGTCGAGTCGGCGCAGCACGAGGCCGAGGACGTCCGCAGGGAGGTCCTCGATGACCGTCCCGGTTCCGCCGTCGCCGACGCACGCCGTCCCGGCCATCTTCTCAACGCGAGTGATCGCCATGACCACAGGGACGCACGTACGTGCAACTTTATACGGATTGTTGCGCTGTCACGAACCGAATCGGTGATGCTTCGGCAGATTTTGTGGTGCGAGCTGCAGGGTTCCTGATGCTTCTTAAGATCTCGTGTTTGGAAATTGGATTGGGTTTGAAGCTAATAATAATCTGGCTATATATTTGTCGGGGAGGGTGAGTGATCGCGGTCTGAAAGCGATCGTGCGCTCCCTTTCCCGGGTCGACTCGACTCGTTCGTTGCTGGAGAAGAGAACGAAGACGCCACGGTGACGGTGCATGGCTTCTTTGACCAGCGAATGGGTTTAGCTGATTGTGGGATACACGACTTCTTAAAATACAGAGTTCAAACAAGTTAAAAAACAAAGAGTGATGTAACTATAAACAAAGAGTTCAAAAGAGTGATTATGTGGGACATGACGGCTGGAGAGTAGTTTTCTTCCACAAGCTCTTTTCGTCCTCAATCTGAATTTTAAACAGCTCGGAAATTTCAGATTCTCGTATCATGCATGCGACTTTTTTAAACATCTCTAGAAATTCTTAATTACGTTCCAACCTGGTTCTAAACTATGCAGAGACTAATTTCTGGATAAACACGTGAAAATCGCCATGTCCCGAACAGGGCTAGCTGAAACTGAGAACGTCTTAAAACGGCGGAGGAGAGTCAGACTCAGAGGAACAACGATTGCATTAGCACGGGTCCGTTAATGTTGACGGGCAACAAAATATGGTCCCATTTTTCTCCCATTAAAGACTCGTAACCAATAAGCGCTCAGATTTTTTCAAAGATTGGCGTGTCTCCCTGTGCACAACACGCGGTTTATCAATGTACTCGATTTGACATGTGCGTTTTTATTTCCATGTGTGTAATTTGAAAATTCAATGGAGCTAAACCACGCGTGGTTTTAGTCGAAGAGAAGGGGAGAGGTGTTTTGACTCCCAGGTCCATATACACCATTTATTTAAAATGCATTTTAAACGTATTAAAAAATGTAAGAAAATGTAAAAAATGCAAAATAATGTTCGCGCATAGATCTTATATTCAGTGTGTTCGCGAAGTCGTGTCACGAAAAATCGATATCTTTTGTGGCTTGTGTAAAAAAGACAGTTTTCGGTGCTAAAATCAAGTTTTTCATGATGCATTTTTTAGTCTTTTTTAGTCCGGCAAAAAAAAAAAATCAGTTTTCCACGAAATGACTATGTGAACAAATAAAATGTGAAGATATATGTGCCAAATTTATTTTGATTTTTTTATATTTTGAAATATGTTTTTTGAATACCAGGTGCATAAGGACCCTGTAGTCAAAGTGGATTTCACAAAGAGAAGCTCGGTGTATATGCTTGATATCATTCTTTGCATCCTTGTACACGCTCGTGCAACAACCTACGTGAAAAATCTCACGGGGCTTTAGGGAGAATAATGAGAGGAAAAAACTCTTTGGAGTGGGGATGTGGGATTAACATCGAGTTTGATCTAATAACAAGTATATATTGTTTACCATGAATGATTCAACTAGTGACAAAAGATTGAATGCATGTTCCCAACAGAAATGGTTAAATTTGAATTGAGCTTGTATTTTTAAAAGGGGGATGTAGTATTCATGACATGCGATTTGCGCCTTCCACTGCTTCCAGTGTCTGAATGAGCACCAACCACTTACAAAAAATTCGGATGTATGAAATTTTGAGCATTCAGTAGTATTTACCGTCACGGCATGCAGAGGCGTAGACAGGCCCCAGGCCACCCTGGCCTTGGCCCGGGGCGTCAGCCTGAAACTTAGCCTTCTTTTGTGCTACAGTAGCGTAATGTACCGTACTGTAGATAAAGTATAGTGAATGTGGCCTGGGGCTTACTCTATTCCTAGCTACGCTACTGACGGCAGGTTGAGATTTTAATGCCCTTTTCGCGAAATAGATTTCTCGAGGTTTCTTGCCGTATGTTCTCGATGTCGCAAGTCCAACCGTTTGATCGTGCTACACACGAACCTGCTTTCTTTATTCCCCTCAGCCAGGAACCGTTCATGAGTCACTTTCATCCATATATATTGGAAATCAAACGAAGAAAGTTGCAGAGAAAAGAATATGGCCTGATCGTAGTTTCTGAATCCTGTTGATAACATCCTTGACCAGTAGAACGAAAATTCGTGGAGAGGACGTGTGATCTCCTACCGTTGGTTAGGCTTGTCTTGTCTGTTTCATCCCATATCAAGCTCCTGGGCGTGGGCGGAACTGATAGATATGGGTAGTTGACACTTGACACAGTTGCGGGCGGACGGATAGCTTCTCCGTCAGCCAGCGTGACGGGGACGATCGTCGGCGAAGGAACACGCAGCACATGGGGCCCAATCAGTCGAGGGAACAAAGCTCACGGAAGGAACCATGGCGCCGCCGCGGCTAGAATGGCCGGCCGTTTCCGTCGCCGTCGCGGCTGTCTCCTCCGATGATATTAGCTCGTGTTGGGCCGCGCAGCACGCTGTCGCTCACTGGGCTGCTCAGTTTAGCAGTCCTGTCCATTAGGGCATCTCCAGCCGTGCCCTCAGGAGTCCCCAGGCCACTTTTTAGCAAAAATAGCGTCGAAATCTACCAGCCAGCCCTCCAGGACTTGAAATAGCGCCGTTTTGCGCCGTTTTAGCGCCGGCGCACCCAGCACAAATCCAGCAGTCTGGGTTCGGCCTGGGGCGGCGCTAAGCAAAAGGGCCCGCAGTCAGCCACTACCACACATTTTCTCTCCTTTTTTTCTCTCCCCACCACCCACGTGACCTCTCTCTCCTCTTTCTCCCATGCTCGCACCTCACCGCCGTCCTCGCCCATCGCCGCCGTCCTCTCACGCCGCCTCCCCTCCGCCCAGCTCCGCCCCTATGTGAACGGCGCTTTTTTCCGCTTCTCCTCCACCTCGCCGCGTTCTTTCTCGCGCCGGCCGCCGGCGTCGCCGTCTGGCTCACGGCCATGGCAGAGCTCGCTGCCCAAGCGGTCGGGGCGGACCACCACGCGCGAGCTCCCTGCCCACGCGGCCGGGGCCGAGGCCGGGGCGGACCACCACGCACGCGGCCGGGGCGCACGCGGCCAGGGCGGACCTCCGCGCGCGAGCTCGCTGCCCACACGGCAGGGGCTCGTGCTTGCAACCAGGGCGGAGCTCGCGCTCGCGGCTCGTGGCCCTCGCGGGGCACGTCCCTTGGCCTCTCGAGCTCCCCGCCGGCGTGCCTTGTGGCCGTGGAGCTCGCGTGCCCCGTGGCCGTCCTCGCGATGCGGGTGCCCCATGGTCGTCCTCGCGATGCGGGTGCACGGTGTCTGTGATGCGTCGCGAGATGAACTCGTCGTGGCCGCCCCTCCGCGCGATGGAGCTCACCGTGGCCGCCCCTCCGGCTCGCACCTCTCCTCGTGCCGGCCGTCCCAGGCTGCTGCATCCTGGAGGCAGGTGGAAGAGATCGATCGATTGAAGCTAGCTGACTCTCCATCGATCGATCGATCGTAAGCAAGCACACAGGCAGGTGAATGATTGATCCGTCCGCAAGCACACAGCCAGGTGAACGATTAATCCGTCCACGACCGTGACCGCGGGCGCCTCCACAGCGCCTCTGCTCCGGCCGGGCGTCCCTGCCCCTGCTCCGGCCGCCTGCTCGCGCCGGAGCGCCTCTGCTCGCGGCCGAGCCAAGCTCGGTCCATGGCCGACGCCGGCTAGCTCGCTGCTTTCCTTCATCTTTTTTTTTTCATCTCATCTGCTCAGTTTGGGGTGGGGTGCGGCTGGAAAAATCACGCACCCAAAACTCAGAATAGCGCCGATTCACGCCGGCGCTAGAGAAAAATGAGTCCTGGGGGGGGCTATACGACTGGAGATGCCCTTACAAACACGAGAAGGAACGATCAGACACAGGGTCCCCCTTGGGCCTTCGCAAACCCTATTTGCCGCTGATACGTCCATTTTCATCACTATTTTATATCATAATTTACTGCTATTCATCGATATATTTCATATTTAGAAGTGTTACTTATGTTATTTTACCTATTTTGCATGTTTGATGAATAATGGAGAATTGGACACCGGAGTCAGGATTCTGCTGGAAAAAGCACCGTCGAGATGCACTATTTCTGAAGATCAATAAATCGAAGGAGACATATGGAAGTTCCTATTTTACCAGAAGATGGAGGAGGCCAAAAGGGGAGCTGAGATGGGCCATGGTGGGCCCTCCTCACCTGCTGGCGCGGGGGCCCCCTGCCGCCAGGTGGTTTGGGGGCCCTGGCCCACCTCAGCCGTTCCCCCTTCGCGTACTTGACCCCCTCGGAACCCTAACACACAGGGACGGCCATCGAAATATTCCGCCGCCTCCACGAGGCGGAAAACACCAGAGAGCGAAAAGCTCCCCTGCAGGAAGAAATCTGCCGGGGGAAATTCCCTCCCGGAGGGGGAAATCGTCGCCATCATCACCGTCATCGAGCTGGACTTCATCGGGATCATCATCATCATCTCCACCGCCAACACCATCATCACCGCCGCTGCACCCCGTCTCCGCTGTAACATCTAGGGCTGAATCTTGTCTATTTCATAGGGGAAACTCTCCCGGTGTTGATTACTCTTGTTATTGATGCTATTGGGTGAAACCATTGGACTAAGGTTTATGTTCAGATTGTTATTCATCATCATATCACCTCTGATCATGTTCCGTATGATGTCTTGTGAGTAGTTCGTTTAGTTCTTGAGGACATGGGAGAAGTCTTGATGTTAGTAGTGAACTATGTTGAGTAATATTTAATGGTTTGATGCTTAAGTTGTGGTGTTATTCTTCTAGTGGTGTCATGTGAACGTCGACTACATGATACTTCACCTTTATGGGCCTAGGGGAATGCATTGTGTATTCGTTTGCCAATTGTGGGGTTGCCGGAGTGACAGAAACCTGAACACCCGTTGGTATATCGATGCATGAGGGATAGCAGGATCTCAAAGTTTAAGGCTGTGGTTAGTTTATCTTAATTACTTTCTTGTATTTGCGGATGCTTGCAAGGGGTATAATCACAAGTATGTATTAGTCCTAGGAAGGGCGGTGCATTAGCATAGGTTCACCCACACAACACTTATCAAAACAATGAAGATTAATCAACTATATGAAGCGAAAGCACTTGACAATATTCCCGTGTGTCCTCAAGAACGTTTGGTCATTATAAGTACAACAACCGGCTTGTCCTTTGCTGTAGAAAGGATTGGGCCACTCGCTGCAACTATTATTACTGCATTTTATTTACTTGTACTTTATTTATCTGTCATATCAAAAACTCCTAAAAACTTGTCTGTGAGCATTTACAGTGAATCCTTCATCAAAACCGCTTGTCAACACCTTCTGCTCCTCGTTGGGTTCGACACTCTTATTTATCGAAAGTACTACGATACACCCCCTATACTTGTGGGTATCAAGACTATTTTCTGGCGCCGTTGCCGGGGAGTGTAGCGCTATTGGTAAGTGGAATTGGTAAGGGAAACATTTATTGTACGTGCTGTTTTTATTTTTGCCTGCTGCTATATCTCATTATGGAGGGGTCTTCTCTTGAATTCCTATTTGGGAAAACAACTACCACTGCTAAGGTAGTAGAGGAGGCGCCAGATGAGCAGGTAATACCGTTCAAAATTCCTATGAAAATTGTTGAACGTGTCACAAATAACCGCTATGCAGGAGATGGAACTGTCCATCCTGGAGATCATTTGTTATTTCTGCATGAATTGTGCGAGTTATTTAAGTGTGCAGGTATCTCGATGGGAGAAGTTAAGAAGAAATTATTCTCTCTATCACTGTCTGGTAAAGCTGCACATTGGTATAAACTGCTGAAGAATGGGTATTCTCTTGGATGGGAGGAAATTGTACCTCTCTTTTACTCCAAATTCTATCCTCCAAGTGAGATTCATAAGGATCGGAACCTCATATATAACTTCTGGCCCTATGATGGAGAGAGTATCGCTCAAGCGTGGGGGAGATTGAAGGCATTAATGCTCAAATGTCCCATTCATGAGCTTCCTGGTAATATTGTTATTGATAACTTTTATGCAAGACTCTCCTTTCAAGATAAAACTCTATTGGATACCACTTGTGCTGGATCGTTCACTCGTAATAAAGAAGAGTTTAAGTGGGACCTTCTTGATCGGATTCAGGAGAACACTGAAGGATGGGAGAATGACAAAGGTAGGGAGTCAGGTATAACTATGACTTTGAGTGTGTTAAAAATTTTATGGATACTGATGATTATCGCAAAATTAGCACTACTTATGGTCTTGACTCTCAAATTGTTGCAAACTTTTATAAAGCCTTTGCTTCCTATTTCGGTTTGCCGAAGGAGGGTTTTAAAAATTATCATGAACCATATAAAGATGAATCTGTTTCTCATATATCTAAAGGTGTTGAGGTTAATGTTGTGATCGCATTATTCCAGAACCTTATATTGAAAAAGTTCCTTTTCCTAATAAGATTAAGGAACATACTATCATAACTGGTGTTGTTAGTAAAAGTAATAAGAAAACTACCAAACCTGATGAGCAAATAACTGTTGAACCTGTTGTAGCATTGGTTAAAGATCTTGTCACTGAAAATTTAGAAGATAGACACATTATCTTTTGTGAGGATGCTTCTAATATTGTCTCACATCCTAAAAGTTCTAGGAAGTCTAGTGTTCCTGTGCTTTCTGTTGGGATAGGTGATCATTGCTATTATGGTTTATGTGATATTGGTGCAAGTTCTAGTGCTATTCCTTATGAGCTTTACAGGGAAATTATGCACGAAATTGCTCCTTGTAAACTTGAAGAGATTGATGTGGTTATTCAGCTTGCTAATAGGGAAACTATCTCTCCAATTGGTATCATTAGAGATGTCGAAGTCCTTTGTGGTAAGACTAAATACCCTGCTGATTTTCTTGTACTTGGGTCGGCTGCCAATGATAGTTGTCCTATTATTTTTGGTAGACCTTTTCTGAATACTTGTGGTGCTGTTATAGATGTAAGAAAGAGAAAATCTTTACTAAATTTGCTGGTGAATCTTATGAATTCAATTTCTCTAAATTTGCTAAAGCACCTTATGAAACTGAATTGCCTAGTGAGGATTTTGAAATTGCTCAACTTGCATCTATTGTTCTTGCTCCTAACAATGCTTTGCAGCAACATATGGAGAATCATGAAAGTGAGAACTTCAGGGAAGAAAGGAATGAGCTTGATGAAGTATTCCTTCGTCAACCTATGCTCAAACACAATTTACCTGTGGAAGATTTGGGTACCACAATGCCACCCAAGGAGGATCCTGTTTTTGATTTGAAACCTCTGCCTGATAATCTTAAATATGCTTATATTGATGATAAGAAAATATATCCTGTTATTATCAGCTCTAAACTTTCAGGTACAGAGGAGGAAAGGTTATTGGGAGTGTTGAGGAAACACCGCGGAGCTATGGGATATACTCTTGATGACCTGAAGGGAATTTCTCCTACTATATGTCAGCACGCCATCAACATGGAACCTGATGCAAAGCCTGTTGTTGAGCATCAGCGTCGTTTAATACCCAAGATGAAAGAAGTGGTAAGAAATGAGGTATTAAAACTTCTTGAAGCTGGTATTATTTATCCTATTGCTGATAGTAGATGGGTAAGTCCTGTGCATTGTGTTCCTAAGAAAGGAGGAATTACCGTTGTTCCTAATGAAAATGATGAACTAATTCCTCAAAGAGTAGTAGTTGGTTATAGGATGTGCATTGATTTTAGAAAGGTTAACAAAGTAACTAAGAAAGATCATTATCCTTTGCCTTTTATTGATCAAATGCTTGAGAGGTTGTCCAAGAAAACTCACTTTTGTTTCCTTGATGGGTATTCTGGGTTTTCTCAAATTGCTGTGAGAGCGCAAGATCAAGAGAAAACTACTTTTACTTGTCCTTATGGAACTTATGCTTATAGACGTATGCCTTTTGGTTTATGTAATGCTCCTGCTACTTTTCAAAGATGCATGTCTGCTATTTTTCATGGCTTTTGTGAGGAAATTGTGGAAGTCTTCATGGACGATTTCTCCGTCTATGGAACTTCCTTTGATAATTGTTTGCACAACCTTGACAAAGTTTTGCAGAGATGTGAAGAAACTAGCCTTGTTCTTAATTGGGAGAAATGCCACTTTATGGTTAATGAAGGAATTGTTCTTGGACATAAAATTTCTGAAAGAGGTATTGAAGTTGATCGAGCTAAAGTGGAGGCAATTGAAAAGATGCCTTGTCCCAAAGATGTTAAAGGTATTCGTAGTATTCTTGGTCATGCTGGTTTTTATAGGAGGTTTATTAAAGATTTCTCTAAAATTTCCAAGCCTCTTACTAATCTTCTTCAAAAAGATGTACCTTTGTTTTTGATGATGATTGTAAGGAAGCTTTTGAAACTTTGAAAAAGGCTTTAATCACCGCTCCTGTAGTTGAACCACCTGATTGGAATTTACCTTTTGAAATTATGTGTGATGCTAGTGATTATGCTGTAGGCGCTGTTCTTGGGCAGCGAGTAGATAAAAAGTTAAATGTTATTCATTATGCTAGTAAAACTCTTGATTCTGCTCAAAAGAATTATGCCACTACTGAAAAAGAATTTCTAGCTGTAGTTTTTGCTTGTGACAAATTTCGACCCTACATAGTTGATTCGAAAGTCACTATTCATACTGATCATGCTGCAATTAGATACCTTATGGAAAAGAAAGATGCTAAGCCAAGGCTTATTAGATGGGTACTTCTTTTGCAAGAATTTGATTTGCATATCATAGATAGAAAAGGTGCTGAAAATCCTGTTGCTGATAATTTGTCTAGATTGGAAAGCATTCCTTATGATCCTATTCCTGTTAATGATAGCTTTCCAAATGAACAATTGGCTGCAATAAGTGTAAGTTCGCGAGATAGTCCTTGGTATGCTGATTATGCTAACTTTATTGTTTCCAAGTACTTGCCTCCAACCTTTTCAGCTCAGCAAAGAAGGAAATTCTTTTATGACTTGCGGCATTACTTTTGGGATGACCCACACTTATATAAAGAAGGAGTCGATGGTATTATGCGAAGATGTGTTCCTGAATATGAACAACAGGAAATACTGAGGAAATGCCATGGAAGTGCTTATGGAGGGCATCACGCTGGAGATAGAACTGCGCAGAAAGTTCTACAATCAGGTTTTTATTGGCCTACCCTCTTTAAGGATGCAAGAAAGTTTATTTTATCTTGTGATGAATGTCAAAGGGTTGGTAATATCTCTAGACGCAATGAAATGCCTATGAGTTATTCTCTTGTTATTGAACCATTTGATTGTTGGGGATTCGACTTCATGGGTCCTTTTCCTTCTTCACAAGGTAATACTCATATACTTGTTGCTGTTGATTATGTCACTAAATGGGTAGAAGCTATACCTACTAAAAGTGCTGATGGTGAGACCTCTTTAAAAATGCTTCAAGATGTCATTTTTCCTAGGTTTGGTGTACCTAGATATCTTATGACTGATGGAGGTTCTCATTTTATCCATGGTGGTTTTAGAAAGACTCTTGCTAAATATGGTGTTAATCATAGAATTGCTTCAGCCTATCATCCTCAAACTAGTGGACAAGTAGAATTGTCAAATAGGGAGATTAAATCTATCTTGCAAAAGACTGTTAATAAATCTAGAAAAAATTGGGCTAGTAAGTTAAATGATGCTTTATGGGCTTATAGAACTGCTTATAAGAACCCCATGGGCATGTCTCCTTATAAAATGGTTTATGGTAAAGCTTGTCACTTGCCTTTAGAATTAGAACACAAAGCTTATTGGGCAGTGAGAGAACTTAATAGAGATTTTAAACTTGCCGGTGAGAAAAGGTTGTTGCATTTAAGTTCTTTAGATGAATGGAGAAGTGAGGCTTATGAAAATGCTAGACTCTTTAAAGAAAAAGTTAAGAGATGGCATGATAGGAGAATTCTTAAAAGAGAATTTAATGTTGGTGAGAAAGTTCTATTGTATAGGTCTCGTCTCAGATTTTTTGCAGGAAAGTTACTCTCAAAATGGGAAGGACCATTTGTTATTGTGGAGGTGTATCGTTCAGGTGCAATAAAAATTGCTTCATTGAAAGATAACTCTACACAAGTGGTAAATGGTCAAAGACTCAAGCATTATATTTCTGGAGATTCTATTAATGAAGAGGTTGATACAATTAAAGTGGTGACTCCGGAAACTTTCATTGAAGAACATTTTTCTGGGACTGCAGAATTCGATTCGAATAGGTAACAGTTTCGGTAAGAAAAGTTTCGCGAATAACTTTCTAGAAGATATTTTCGTCGTTTTTATTAAATATGGAAAAATAAGAGACCGAACCGGATGGGAGACGGCACCCGTGGTGCCCAAACCATAGGTCGGCGCGGTGGGCCCCCAGCCGCGCCGCCTGGTGGTTTGAGCACCCCGGAGCTCGTCTCCGATCAGGTTTCCTCCTGTACCTTCCTTATGTTGTAAAACTTTTTGCTATATAACTCACCCGAACCCCCGAGGTTCGTATCTCGCCTTTTCATCGTGTTTCGTTTCGAGCTGTTTCTGTCCAGATATTGTTTTCAGATTTAGAAGCGCCATGGTCTCCAACAACAACAACAAGGGCAAGGAGCCTTTGGAAGACGAGACTCAAGACCCCAAGCTGAAGGAGGAAGTCAAGAGCAAAGATGAAAGCGTCATGAAGGAAGTAAAGGGGATGCCGTCAACAAAGGGAGAACAGCCTGCAGTCAGGAAGCCCACCTTTGTGGGATCGGTTAACGCTCAACGTGCTTTTTCTCATAACCTGCAGGGAGCAATACCACCTATTCCGGACTACAGCTCTTTTCCGGCAGTGACGGAAGTACTTCGAGTTACAGATGAGTTCTGTGATCAATACCGAGCCCTGCGGAGGGAGGTGGAAATACTCCAGGAAGAGAATATCAGACTCCGCCGAATGCTGGAACGGTTTCTTACTCCAATCCAAGTCATACCGCCACCACCACCGAAGGAGTAATTCATCATAAGTATTGGCATCCCCTTGGTTTGTTCCAAGCTTGGGGGAGTGCCGCGGTATCACATCATTATCTTTACCTTTTACTTTTCCATAAAGTCATATCGTGAGTAGGGAAGTTATCTTATATGATGGTTTGCAATGTGGAAGTATCTCTCTTTTAGTTGGTTATCTATGTATCCCTTGGTGTGAGTTGCCGTTATGAAATATTAATGAGAAGTTTTATCATTTACTTTCTGCATACTTTATTTTAGCTTGCAATTCTCTTTCATATTGATAACCTTGTTGTTAGTATAGGGATCACTTTTTAGAGCACCAAGTTAATCTTTTTGGTTTTGGCAAACTTAGCATTGGTCAGTAGTAGACAATACTTTGAGACTTAAGTAGAGAGAGGGAGTGCATGCAAATATATTATTCCATGATCTTTCTTTCTTTGTAGCTCATAAGCTTAGTATTCTTAAGTTAAACTATTTGTGCTTCTAAGGAAGATTGCATGATTATTCTTATCACTTGTATAATTGTTTGTATCCCTCAACCCTTATGCTTGTTACATAAGTTATGCCGTATGGTCTTACTGGCGCACCTGCTACCGCAATTGCTAGAGCACAGGAGAATGAAGAGTAATGATTTAAGCAAGAGGAGCCGGACTTGCTAGCCAAAGACCTGTATCGAGAGGGAATGCTTCTCATACATCCAAACCTTGAGCCAAACCATTGCCATTTGAGTCCACCATAACTTCCTACTATATGGTATTTTGCGCCATTCCAAGTAAATACTTCATGTGCTACCTTTAAATTATTCAAAACTTATTACTCCTAGTTTTGTGTCACTGTTTATTAGCTCATGAGGGTTCTGTAGAGTTTCTATAGCACTTTTGTCAAACAGACTTTCACCAATGGACTAGTGGCATATACACCGCTTATCCAACAATTTGCAAAAAGAGCTGGCAAATGGGGTGCCCAGTCCCAATTAACTACAACTTTCATTAATAATTCTCTTCACATGTTTTGCCCTGATTTATTAGTAAGCAACTTAATTTGCAAATAGACACTCCTCCATGGTATGTGAATGTTGGAAGGCACCCGAGATTCGGTTAGCCATGGCTTGTGTAAGCAAAAGGTTGGGAGGAGTGTCAACTATAAAGAAACTAAAATACATGTGTAAACAAAAGAGAAGAGGGATGATCTACCTTGCTGGTAGAGATAACGTACTTCATGGGAGCCGCTCTTGAAAGTCTGGTTGACAAGGGGTTAGTGTTCACTTTACTACGATTCGTTGACAACGACATACATAGCTCAAACAACTATTTTCATACTCTCTATATGCTTTGCAAAACTTAAAAGCTCTAGCACATGATTTAATCCCTGCTTCCCTCTGCGAAGGGCCTATCTTTTACATTATTGTTGAGTCAGTAAACCCATTCCTCTCTATCTTAAGCAAGCATTTGAGTTGTTGAGATCCAATTAGTTATATGTGTTGATACTTCTGATCATATCTTTCATTTCCTTGTTTCGTACGATAGCTTTTATCCGAATGAATATAACTTTGAAAGTTATCAATGACTGTAAGGAGACTGTTATGATTAAGGCATGTAAGTTCTGCTATATAAGCTCTGATATAAAGACTCTTCTAGAAAGATAAGTATGATCTGTTAATTGTTCTCTGACCAAGAGTTTAAGTTTGCCTTCACCAATCATGGTTCTCTTTATGCACTTCATCGTGGTTCCCTTTACTTATTTCAAGTTAGATTATATGAAGGGAAGTTGCTGTCTAGAATGACTTGTGTATCAATGAATGTGATGCTTCTTGTCTGTATTTTATTTATCGACACTTTGCTCCATAAACTTGTGGTCATGTTTACTGAGCTCAGTTTTCGCTTGGGGACAAGCGAGGTCTAAGCTTGGGGGGGTTGATACGTCCATTTTGCATCACTATTTTATATCATAATTTACTGCTATTCATCGATATATTTCATATTTAGAAGTGTTACTTATGTTATTTTACCTATTTTGCATGTTTGATGAATAATGGAGAATTGGACACCGGAGTCAGGATTCTGCTGGAAAAAGCACCGTCGAGATGCACTATTCCTGAAGATCAATAAATCGAAGGAGACATATGGAAGTTCCTATTTTACCAGAAGATGGAGGAGGCCAAAAGGGGAGGCTGAGAAGGGCCAAGGTGGGCCCTCCTCACCTGCTGGCGCGGCGGGCCCACCAGCCGCGCCGCCAGGTGGTTTGGGGGCCCTGGCCCACCTCAGCTGTTCCCCCTTCGCGTACTTGACCCCCTGGGAACCCTAACACACAGAGGACGGCCATCGAAATATTCCGCCGCCTCCACAAGGCGGAAAACACCAGAGAGCGAAAAGCTCCCCTGCAGGAAGAAATCTGCCAAGGGAAATTCCCTCCCGGAGGGGAAATCGTCGCCATCATCACCGTCATCAAGCTGGACTTCATCGGGATCATCATCATCATCATCTCCACCGCCAACATCATCATCACCGCTGCTGCACCCCGTCTCCGCTGTAACATCTAGGGCAGAACCTTGTCTAATTCATAGGGGAAACTCTCCCGGTGTTGATTACTCTTGTTATTGATGCTATTGGGTGAAACCATTGGATTAAGGTTTATGTTTAGATTGTTATTCATCATCATATCACCTCTGATCATGTTCCGTATGATGTCTTGTGAGTAGTTCGTTTAGTTCTTGAGGACATGGGAGAAGTCTTGATGTTAGTAGTGAAGTATGTTGAGTAATATTTAATGGTTTGATGCTTAAGTTGTGGTGTTATTCTTCTAGTGGTGTCATGTGAACGTCGACTACATGATACTTCACCTTTATGGGCCTAGGGGAATGCATTGTGTATTCGTTTGCCAATTGTGGGGTTGCCGGAGTGACAGAAACCTGAACACCCGTTGGTATATCGATGCATGAGGGATAGCAGGATCTCAAAGTTTAAGGTTGTGGTTAGTTTATCTTAATTACTTTCTTGTATTTTCGGATGCTTGCAAGGGGTATAATCACAAGTATGTATTAGTCCTAGGAAGGGCGGTGCATTAGCATATGTTCACCCACACAACACTTATCAGAACAATGAAGATTAATCATCTATATGAAGCGAAAGCACTTGACAATATTCCCGTGTGTCCTCAAGAACGTTTGGTCATTATAAGTACAACAACCGGCTTTTCCTTTGCTGTAGAAAGGATTGGGCCACTCGCTGCAACTATTATTACTGCATTTTATTTACTTGTACTTTATTTATCTGTCATATCAAAAACTCCTAAAAACTTGTCTGTGAGCATTTACAGTGAATCCTTCATCAAAACCGCTTGTCAACACCTTCTGCTCCTCGTTGGGTTCGACACTCTTATTTATCGAAAGTAGTACGATACACCCCCTATACTTGTGGGTCATCAGCCGCCCGTTGCGGCGCGGGAGGCTCGCTGCAACGGGCCGGGCCACTTATGCGTTTTATGTTTTCCCGTTATTCCGGGTTTCTCTCCTTTTCATTTCTACTTTCTTTCTGCTTGCTTTCTTTTCTTTTTTGGGTTTCTCTTTTTAATTTACTTTTAGGTTCTAAAAATATATTTTTATTGTTCAAATTTTCTAAAGTTTCGAGATTTTTTGAATGTTCATTTCTTTTAAAACAAATTGAAAATGTGTAGATTATGAAAATGTCCTCATATTTCAAGAAGGTTAAGATCTTAAAAAATTCAAATTAGAAAATTATTCGGATTGAAAAAGTTCAGATTGGAGAAATGTTTAGATTTAAAAAAAAACACTTTTTTGTATTTTTACACTGTTAAACTAGTCTTTTATAAATAATAAAAATATAATATAATTGTAAATTTTACTGAAAAATTGTACATTTTATATTGGATCGCATTTTCTAGCGGCCCATGTACCTCACGGTAGCATCAAAGGGACGTCGGGGGGCGAATAGGAGCTCCCGTCACGCTATGCAGCGATTGTAGCGACCACGAGCGAACGCTTGCTCATAGCGCCATCCAGCATGGGCCGGCCCAATACATGATTTTTTTTTTCATCTTTTATTTCATGTATTTAATTTTTTATCTCTTCTATTCGCTCACATGATTGCATTTTGTAAAGCCCAAACTTAGCCAAAAACAGTTAAGTCATGTGAAATAAGCCATCTCGAATTGTGTATCTGCGTCGGCAAAAATCTATACTCTGAAAATGCCAAAAAAAACAACAACAACATGAGTTGTTGTATTCTGGGCCTGGTGAGAATCTCAGAGGGTATTTCAAATAAGTAAAAACGCCAAGGGTCTAAAAATGTAAAAACGCCAACGCGAAAGTTTCACAGCTCCAAAAAACACAAAGAGGAATGACATGTTCACCTTTTCAAATAGGTCATTTTGAATGGTGTATTTTGGAAGGACCAGATTGAGTTAAAAAATAATTAAGGGGCCACTAGTGCCCAAAAGTTTGCTAAAGGCCATTTAGGACAAATGACACCGACAAGAGCCCACCAAGAGGCAGGCTGGCTATAGGTTTCACTTGCAAACAGACAAAAAGGTACACATTACGCTATTCACGGCTACATTAGGCTAGTCTACTCTAGTGTACTTGTATGTCATTTCGTCGTCAAAGTGATTTAGAAATAGGTTAGGCGACCGGCCGGCAATAGTGATGTTACTGGGGGATTAAGCGCGGGCTCCGCCGCGCCCGTGGGATAACGTTTTGAATTATTAAAGTTTAGTAAAATATTAAATTTAGTGTTTGTTAGTGTTTGGCTAATGGCATCAATGTAAATATTTCAATCCTGTATGATTGTGGCATTAAAAGAAAGATCTCATTTTTGTGATTTTTTTGATATATTATGTTTATTTTTCTGATTTTAAATAAATAAGTTATGAATTATTTAAATTTAATCAAATAGGGGCTATTTTTCTCGGATTTTTTTTGGAAAGCTGACAGGGTGGGCCCACTGTGACGTCAGCACGACGTCACAGTGGGGAACCCTAGCCGCATCGCCCGCGGCGGCGTTGGGCTTTAAAATTATCTAGGTTGGGAAGTTGTTCGAATTTTTGAAATGGTCAAATTAGGAAGGTATTCATATTTGAATTGTTTTCACGTTTATTAAATGCTTTAATTTTATGGCCGTGATCTATCGGCCAAATGTTTCTCAGATTTAAATTTAGTGAGAGTCGACAAAAAGTTTGTATTTGGGAATCGTTCGAATATTGAAAATTAGTAAAGTTGGGGATTTTTTCATATTTGAATCATGTTTACATTTTCGTTAGTGCTCACATTTGGAAGGCATTCTTTTTTTTTTTTTTGCGTTTATTACATGCTCAAATTTGGAATGCATTTAACATATTGGAATAATTTGAATTTTGATCCTATGCTGTGAATAGGCAACGTTTATTTTTGTGGTTATGCTGATATACTTGTCATATTTTTAACTAATTTTGTTCAGCCCTAGATGCATAGCCAAATTAAATGGGTTGTAAAACATACCCATGTTTTAAATTTAGGGTTTATTAGTGTTTGACTAATGGCATCAATGTAAATATTTCAATCATGTATGATTGTGGCATTAGAAGAAAGATCTCATTTTTGTGAAATTTTTGATACATTATGTTTATTTTTCTGATTTTAAATGAATAAGTTATGAATTATTTCATTTTTGTGAAATTTTTGATATATTATGTTTATTTTTCTTTTTTTTTGACCAGCAAAACCGTAGGGGAGGCCCCCACGGTTAATTTTCCATTTTCTCTCACAACAAAGTACAGACGTCTAGGACATTACAATAATTTGAGGGATACAATAGGGTTGAGAGGGTCAACCCTATAGGAATCTAACTATGTCTAAAAAAAGCAGTAAGGGTGTGTCAAACAGTTGACAACCAGGAGAGTAGTGCGTCCTTCTTAGTGCCGTTACTGAACCTGTGAGAACACAGGGTTACTTCAGTTTTGAAAAGAGCCTTCCATCTGCCGAAGCTTTTCGGTTGATCATCAAAAATTACTCCATTTCTCTCCTTCCATATAATCCAAGCAGCACAGACAACTGTCTCAAGAAAACAAGGTCCAGAGAAGGCAATCTTCGTAGCACTGAAAGTTTGAGATAGGTTTTGCTTTCTGACCCAGCAGATCCCCAGTTTATTCCAGCATCTAGTCGCAAAGGGACACTCAAAGAACAGATGATCTCGTGTTTCCAAAGTATTGTTCATGCATAGAACACAGTTAGGCCCAGCATTAATGTTCCAGTGTCTTCTAACCATCAATGTAAATATGTTTATTTTTCTGATTTTAAGTAAATAAGTTATGAATTATTAAAGTTTAGTCAAATATTAAATTTAGTGTTTGTTAGTGTTTGGCTAATGGCATCAATGTAAATATTTCAATCATGTATGATTGTGGCATTAAAAGAAAGATCTCATTTTTTTTGATATATTATGTTTATTTTTCTGATTTTAAATAAATAAGTTATGAATTATTTAAATTTAATCAAATAGGGGCTATTTTTCCCGATTTTTTTTTGGAAAGCTGACAGGGTGGCCCCACTGTGACGTCAGCACGACGTCACAGTGGGGAACCCTAGCCGCATCGCCCGCGGCGGCGTTGGGCTCGCCGGCGGCGCGCCGCCGCGTTCCAGGACGCGCGTGGGCGCGCCCGAAGCGGCTCGTCGCGGGGAACCTCCAGGGGGCGGCGCCGCCGCCGTTTGGTCGCCAGAACGGCTCCGGCGGCGTCGGACGCGGCGGCGGATGCGAACCGCGGCGGCGGCGATTCCGCGGCGCACGCAGCGCCCCAGGACGCACGGCTTGGAGAGGAGGCGGAGGAGACGACGGCGCATCTCGCCGTGGGAAGGGATTTGGAAGGGGAGGGCCGTAATGGCGGCACGCCGCGGCGGCGCCGGCGGCGACCACGGGGGCGAGGGAAGAGAGAGGAGGAGAGGGGGAACTATGCTGGCAATTTTTCACTTAGACCCTTAGAGTTCGAGGAAATTGTATTTCGGTCCTTGGCGGGGGTTGCGTGCAAAAATTGCGCACCAATAATCGTGCGCGGGGGGTGACCGGCTGTGACCGGCTGGACGGGGCGGTGACCGGCGCAACATGGCAGTGTCTGATTGGACAAAATTCGTTGCTACAGTAGCGCGTGCTGGCGGGCGCATCTGGGCCGTTGGATGGTACAATCAGACGGTCGTCGATTAAAGGGCGACGTGGCTGCACGAGAGGCCGGCGATTCTTCCATCCTTTATATATAGGTAAATGTCATTCGCTTCAGGTGGATGGATTAACCACCAATTGCTGCCTAGACACTGTATGCTCCCAGAACAACAATGCATAATGTCACTCACCTCACGATAATTGACGATGCCGGTAGTGCAGCACCGGGGGAGGTTGTTTTTTTAAGGATGGACGTATCGGTTTTAAGGAGGAGAGGCCGAGCGGCCGTTTACAACGCGTTTAGGCACATGCGACAAAAAACACCATCCATCGGACACAAAGAAAAAATGAATCACTCGCCAACCCTCCACCTATCTACGGGTCCTAGGCTACCCCTGAACAGCCTAGCTGCCCGCCACAGGTCCGCCTCATCCTCTACAATCCTGGTGGCAGCCTCCACCGAAGGGATGTGACCCTCAAACACCACATTGTTCCTATGTCGCCACAGGCACCAGCAGATCAAAGTGATCGCTGTCCACATGTCTCTCGCATCATTGCCACCAGGCTTCTTGGAAGGCAGCCAATCCACTAGTCGGTCATCGTGGCCAGGGACTCAGTCTGCTCTATCCCATTTGTTCAGAAAGGAGGACCAGATCTCCCTGGATAGGACGCACCCGAGCAGCAAGTTGTCGATATCTTCCTCCACCTAATCACAGAACGGGCAGGAGTCCGGTCGGGGAAACCTCTACGCCCGAGGCGGTCGGCAGTCCAGCATCTATTCTTGAATGCCAGCCAGAGGAAAAACTTGCATTTGTTCGGAGCTCACGAACGCCAGATTCGAAGAGCTCCGTCCATCTCAATCTTGCCCTCAAAGAGTGCTCGATAGGCCGAGCGAGGCGAGTACTTATGGTGGGCCTCCCAATTCCACCTAAATTCGTCTACGACCCCAACGGTCAGCTCGAAGGGCCCCACACTATCAGCCAAGGACAGCAGTTCGCGTATCTCCTGCGCATCAAGAACTTGCGGAATGTCCTCCAGCCATCCACCAGCAATTCCCTCACTGACGAGACGAGAGCAACGGGTGTGCTTGGGCACCTTAAGGAGGAGGTTTGGTGCCAGGTCCATTATTCGCCCCCGGCAGCCATCTGTCTACCCCGAAAAAGGTGGAGGCCCCATCCCCCACCACTGTGGTGGTGGCCGCCTCAAACAGGTGCCGGACCACCCGAGGAACCCGGATGTTGAACTCGCTCCACGGCTTGGAACTATCTGTCCTGCTAAGCCAAAGCCACCTCGCCCGAAGTGCATGGTTCATCAGTCTCAGATTTGGAATACCGAGACCTCCTAGCCGCTTGAACATGCAGACTCTCTCCCATGCCACCAGACAGTGTCCTCCACGGGCGTCCTTGCGCCCAACCCAAAGGAAGTGATACGTCTCAAACGTATCTATAATTTTTGATGTTCCATGCTTGTTTTATACATATTGCTACATGTTTTATATACACTTCACAGCATTTTTATGCATTTTCTGGGACTAACCTATTAACAAGATGCCACAGTGCTAGTTCCTGTTTTCTGCTGTTTTTCCGTTTCAGAAAAGCTAGTCAGGAAATATTCTCGGAATTGGACGAAAATGAACGGAACCCAGTTTTTCACCGACACGAAGACGAAGTCCGAAGGGCGCACAAAGAAGCGACCCAGGGGAGCCAAACACCACTAGGGCGCGGCCCCCCTGCCTGGCGCGCCGTGGTGGTGTGTGGGGCCCTCGGCTAGCCCCACGCGCCGCTCTTTCGCCTATATATTGCCTCCGTCCCGAAAACCCTAAATACCCGAGCATTATTCCACGAAAATTTCCATCGCCGCCGCCGTCGTCAACCCTAATACGGGAGGGTTCTGAAGCTCTTCCCGACACCCTGCCGGAGAGGGAGATCATCACCGGAGGGCTCTACATCACCATGCCCGCCTCCGGAGTGATGCGTGAGTAGTTCATCCTTGGACTACGGGTCCATAGCAGTAGCTAGATGGTTGTCTCTCCACTTTGTGCTGTCATGTTTAGATCTTGTGAGCTGCCTAACATGATCAAGATCATCTCATTGTAATGCTACATGTTGTGTTTGCTGGGATCCGATGAATAGTGATGTTATGATCAAGTTGTTTATCAATCTATCTACTGTTTTATTTATGTTCTTGCATGCTCTCCGTTGCTAGTAGATGCTTTGGCCAAGTAGATGCTTGTGACTTCAAGAGGGACTATTTATGCTCGATAGTGGGTTCATGTCTCCTGTAATCTGGGTGAGTGACAAGAACATCTAAGGTTGTGGATGTGCTGTTGCCAGTAGGGATAAAATAACTAATGCTTAGCTTAAGGGTACTGTTGTTAAGTCTAATGCGTTTGTTTACATTACACACTTTTCTTAATGCAATAATCTGTTGTTTGCAACTTAATACTAACGGGAGACACTAATGCTATCCTGGAAGTGGATTATTTAGGCATGGATGCAGCTGGTTAGCGGTCCATGTATTTTGTTGTAATGCCCAATAAATACTACAATAAACTATCTTGTCATATATTGCATTGTCATGCGCTTGCTATTTGTCAATTGCCCAGCTGTAATTTATTTACCCAACATGCATGTTATCTTTTATGGAGAGACGCCACTAGTGAACTGTGGACCTCGGTCCATTCTTTTACACTGATAAAAACACCAACTGCAATCATTTGTTCTCTGTTACTTTATGCATTTATTATTATTCTCCACACTATACGTTTAATCCTTTGTATTCAGCAAGCCGGGAAGATTGACAACCTTCATGTTTCGTTGGGGCAAAGTAGTTTTATTGTGTTGTGTGCAGGTTCACATCAACCACCAAATCATCTGACATTGCGCCGTGCCATATTTTCTGGTGCCGTTGACAACCTTGTGAAGCACTTTTGACTCCTACTGGATCGATAACCTTGGTAGATATCAAGGGAAAATTGCTGCTGCACTACATCATACCTTCCTCTTGGGGTCTCCTAACGAACGTGTGTTTTCACTTCATCAAGCACATTTTCTGGCGCTGTTGCCGGGGAATCAAGAGGCTACAGCAAGGAGAGTCTCACACTTCCAATCTCATTACTTTGTTTTTGTCTTGCTTAGTTTATTTTATTTTATCTTGTTTGCTTTTAAAAATCAAAAAACACAAAAAAAAATCCTGCATTTAGTTAATTTCAGTTTTTTATTTTGTTTTGTTTTTTAATTTTGTTAAAATGAGTAATCTTGAGAATACTAAGTTGTGTGACTTCACTAGCACAAACAACAATGATTTATATGCACACCTATTGCTCCACCTGCTTCAAAAGCAGAGTTTTATGAAATAAAACCTGCACTGTTAAATCTTGTTATGAAGGAGCAATTTTCTGGTGTTAGTACTGATGATGCTGCTGCTCACCTTAATAATTTTGTTGAACTATGTGACATGCAAAAGTATAAAGAGGTAGAAGGTGACGTTATAAAACTGAAACTTTTTCCTTTCTCCTTGAGAGGACGTGCTAAAGAGTGGTTGCTATCTTTGCCTAGAAATAGTATTGATTCATGAACTAAGTGCAAAGATTCTTTTATTGGAAAATATTACCCTCCTACTAAGATTATATCATTGATAAGTGGCATTATGAATTTTAAGCAATATGATAATGAACATGTCGCTCAAGCTTGGGAAAGAATGAAAGAAATGGTAAAGAATTGTCCCACTCATGGACTGACTATTTGGATGATCATCCAAACCTTTTATGCAGGATTAAATTTTTCTTCAAGGAATTTGCTGGATTCGGCCACCGGAGGTACCTTTATGTCCATCACTTTAGGTGCAGCAACAAAGCTCTTGGATGATATGATGATAAATTATTCTGAATGGCACACTGAAAGAGCTCCAACTGGTAAGAAGGTAATTTCTGTTGAAAAAATCCCTTCCTTGAGTGATGAAGTTGATACTATTATGTCTATGCTTGCAAATAATCAAGTTCATGCTGATCCTAATAATGTTCTTTTAGCTTCTTTGGTTGCTCAAGAAGAGCATATTGATGTGAACTTCATTAAAAATAATAATTTCAACAACAATGCTTATAGGAACAACTTTGGTAATAGTAATTATAAGCCCTATCCTTCTAATAGTGGCAATGCTTATGGTAATTCTTATGGTAATGCTAGAATGCTTAGTAATGAAAGGTTGCTAGAACTTGAAAAGGCTACTAAAATTTTTATGCAAATGCAATATGAGCAAAATAAAGTGTTTTCTAGAACTATGGATGAGCATTCGGTTATGTTGAAAAATATAAGTCATCAAATTGATAGTTTGAACAAGGAAATTTCTGGTTTACAAGTTAGGCTTTCTAATACTGAGACTTGCATTTCGAATATGTCTGAAGCACAAACCTCTTTGATAAATAAAATGGCAGCTAAGCCAGAAGTTATTGAAAATAATACTTATGGAACTGTCAATGCTATTGTTGCTACTATTTCTACTTCTGAAGATAAAACTTTGAGAACTAGTAAACCACCTACTGTTAATGGTAAAATAATTGGTGTTTGGTTGGAACAGAAAATGCTATGCATGTGGTAATGGTATAAAGAAAATGCTTACATTGTCTTGTAGATCATTTGTTTTGAGTAACTTGATACTTTTCAATTGTTTTGAGTTATCAAGTAAGTAATGTTAAAACTTGTGTATCATGTAAGTAAAGGCTCATTAGTGAAGAACTATCGTTAAAGATTGAAGTTATTTGATTTGTCATATTTGGTAGTTCCATAGTCTAGATATTTTCTAGTTAAGAGGATGTTTTGGTTAACAAGGAAGATAGTGTGGAGTCTTATAGTTTTTCTTATATGTTCATCATATGGTTCTTTTTATACCGGTTGACGTTATGTGTTTGCTTAAAATAACCTTGCTAACCTAAACTCTGTACTGAGAGGGAATGCTTCTCGTGCATCCAAAACCCTGAGCCAAAATCCATGCCATCTGTGTCCACCATACCTACCTATATGTGGTATTTTCTTGCCACTCCAAGTAAATTTGTCTTAAGCTACCTTTAAATTATTCAAAACTGTTACTACTTCTTATTTGTGTCTCTGTTTACCAGCTCATGAGGAAGTAGTAGATCATCTTTATTACACTTGTTAATCAGACTTTACTCCAGACTAGCAGCTTACATCTGCTTATCTATAATTTTGCAAAAAGAGCTGGCAGCGGGGTGCCCAACCCCCTTAATTTACAACTTTCATCATAAACTCTCCTCACATTTTGTTCCTGAGCATTCAGTCAAACATCTGCATGTGTAAACAAAGGAGAAAAGAGGAATGATCTGCTTGCTGCAGAAATAACGTTTCTCAATGGGAGCCGCTCTTAAAAAGTCTGGTTGGCAGGGGTAATACTGTATTGTTTGCTACCATTCGTTGACCATTAACACGCACCTCTCAAAATAAATTTTTACTCTCTATATGATTTCAAAAACTAAAAAGCTCTAGCACATGACATAATCCCTGCTTCCCTCTGTGAAGGACCTTTCTTTTAATTTTATGTTGAGTTAGTTTTCTTACTCCTGTCTATTCTCCACAAGCAAACACTAGTGTCAACTTTGGTACAAGAATTGTTATATGTTAGCATATTAGACTAATTATGCTACTTTGTGTTGACAATATCCATGAGATAAATATGTTGAAAGTCGAAGCAAATGCTAAAACTTAAATCTTCCTTTGTGTTGGTCGAACACTTTTAATTCGAAAATGTTGCTTGGTGAGCTAACTTTTATGCAAATTCTCATAGCTTATGTCTCCAAAGTACTATCCATGAAAAGTTTTTTTACTTGAATGATATATTATGTTTACTCCTTGTTTACTTTTTAGCAACTATAGACAATTGTCTTGGATAACTTCATTCAGTTCATGTGCCTTACACTACTAACTGATCAAGATTATGTTGGTACCATGTCACTCCAAAAATTATATTATTATCGTTTACCTACTCGATGACGAGTAGGAACTAAGCTTGGGGATGTTGATACGTCTCAAACGTGTCTATAATTTTTGATGTTCCATGCTTGTATTATACATATTGCTACATGTTTTATATACACTTCATAGCATTTATATACATTTTCTGGGACTAACCTATTAACAAGATGCCACAGTGCCAGTTCCTGTTTTCTGCTGTTTTTCTGTTTCAGAAAAACTAGTCAGAAAATATTCTCGGAATTGGACGAAAATCAATGGAGCCCAGTTTTTCACCGACACGAAGATGAAGTCCGAAGGGTGCACGAAGAAGCGACCCTGGGGAGCCAAACACCACTAGGGCGCGCCCCCCCTGCCTGGCGCGCCGTGGTGGTGTGTGGGGCCCTCGGCTGGCCCCACGCGACGCCCTTTCGCCTATATATTGCATCCGTCCGAAAACCCTAAATACCCGAGCATTATTCCACGAAAAGTTCCGTCGCCGCTGCCGTTGTCAACCCTAGTTCGGGAGGGTTCTGAAACTCTTCCTAGCACCCTGCCGGAGAGGGAGATCATCACCGGAGGGCTCTAGATCACCATGCCCGCCTCCAGAGTGATGCGTGAGTAGTTCATCCTTGGACTACGGGTCCATAGCAGTAGCTAGATGGTTGTCTCTCCACTTTGTGCTATCATATTTAGATCTTATGAGCTGCCTAATATGATCAAGATCATCTTATTGTAATGCAACATGTTATGTTTGCTGGGATCTGATGAATAGTGATGTTATGATCAAGTTGTTTATCAATCTATTTACTGTTTTATTTATGTTCTTGCATGCTCTCCGTTGCTAGTAGATACTTTGGCCAAGTAGATACTTGTGACTCCAAGAGGCAGTATTTATGCTCGATAGTGGGTTCATGCCTCCAGTAATCTAGGTGAGTGGCAAGAGCATCAAAGGTTGTGGATGTGCTGTTGCCACTAGGGATAAAATAACTAATGCTTAGCTTAAGGGTACTGTTGTTAAGTCTAATTTGTTTGTTTGCATTACATACTTTGCTTAATGCAATAATCTATTGTTTGCAACTTAATACTAACGGGAGACACGGATGCTATCCCGGAAGTGGATTATTTAGACATGGATGCAGCTGGTAAGCGGTCCATGTATTATGTTGTAATGCCCAATAAATACTACAATAAACTATCTTGTCATATATTGCATTGTCATGCGCTTGCTATTTGTCAATTGCCCAGCTGTAATTGGTTTACCCAACATGCATGTTATCTTTTATGGAGAGACACCACTAGTAAACTGTGGACCCCGATCTATTCTTTTACACTGATAAAAACACCAACTGCAATCATTTGTTCTTTGTTACTTTCTGCATTTATTATTATTCTCCACACCATACGTTTAATCCTTTGTATTCAGCAAGCCGGGAAGATTGACAACCTTCCTGTTTCGTTGGGGCAAAATAGTTTTATTGTGTTGTGTGCAGGTCCACGTCAACCACCAAATCATCTGACATTGCGCCGTGCCATATTTTCCGGTGCCGTTGACAACCTTCTGTAGCACTTTTGACTCCTACTGGATTGATAACCTTGGTAGATATCAAGGGAAAATTGCTGTTGCACTACATCATACCTTCCTCTTGGGGTCTCCCAACGAACGTGTGTTTTCACGTCATCAGGAAGCCGTGGATGATCTTCTCAATCGCCACAAGGGTTTTAGCCGACAAATCAAGCGACATCATGGCAAAAATAGACACCGCTGAGAGAGTGGTGTTGACAAGTTCAAGGCGTCCACCACGGTTGAGCAACCCCGCCCGCCACTTTGGGAGGTGGTTGCCAACACTGTCCACAAGGTACTGGAGCTGGGCGGCAGTCGGCTTCCTGAGGGAGAGCGGGAGCCCCAGGTAGCGCGGAGGAAACGACAACAGCGGGCAGCGCAACTCCTGTGCCACCCGCTCGACCTTAGGCTCTCCACAACGAATAAGGTGCGCCGAACATTTTTCCAGGTTAGCCCTCAACCCAGAAGCCAAACCAAAGTCCTCAAGGAGCCGTGCAAAAACTCTGAGGTCTCCCGCCAAGGGGCGAATGAAGGTCCCCACATCGTCAGCATAGATCGACGTGCGGTGCCTAAGCCCAGTCTCTGCCAGAGGCGTCAGCAGTCCACAGGCCGTAGCCCTCTCAGTCAACAGGTGCAAGATCTCCATGACTAGGATAAATAACTGAGGCGACAACGGGTCTCCCTGCCTCAATCCACGTTTGTTGAAAATCTTACCACCGGGGGAGGTTGTGATTGCGACTAATCAAGCCTCAAATCTTTAGCTAGCGCATCAGCACGTAGCTAATCAAGATGGAACTATTTAGTGGCCGAGCTAGATAACAGTACACCACAAGCCTACATCAGAAAGTAATCTACGACCGTGTTCGAAAAAGTTATGGATATTAAATCAATGTTAAAACTACAGGAATAGTCGTCTGGTTAAAACGTAGGAAAACCATATGAAAAATGTTTCGATCGTACGCACTTGAGTTTAAAAAGAGATTGGTGTGGATATTAAATTCCTATAAAATTGAGGCATAGAAATTCAATCCATATGATTTTGATAGCACCATTCATTTGAACCAAAGGCAATCCATAGAAAAAATTACTAAGGATTGGAATCCTATGAAAATCTTTTGAAATTTCTACAATCTAAAGAGTCCCTTAGTGGGGTACTCCTCCGTTTAGCACTGTCACCAAGGTTGGTTTATACTTTATACTGGTTCCCAATCAATCTTATCTATTCGTACATGCATTGATGGCAGGGGAATATGGCCTGCACGCACTGGTCAAGGTCCACCAATTTGTAAGCCTAATTAAATGAGTATTTGAACAAATACTTTTTCATATGACGTCTAATACACCTAAACGGAGTGAGTACTAAGAATAGTCAGAGTGGGCGTAACATGAGCAGTAACATCAATTCCACGTAAGTAAAATCTGATGTGGCGGGTAATTAATGAGGGGAGAGATGCCTATGATAACATAGCATGTTACCATAACATCGCACATTCGAGGCAAGATGAGTGTACAAACTAATAAATATAACACCACACCCATGTTACTCCCCACTATGGAGATATTAATTTAGAGTAGTAACATGTGTATGTTACTAGTCTAAGTTACTCCCCATTATGAGCAGCCAAACATATAAGAGTATGTGATGTCATGCAAGTACAACCAATAATTTATTATGTTGTAGGCTCATTTGCGTTGTTGGGATGTGTGGGTGTAATGCTATGGTCATCATTTTCATAAAATTCATTTCCGATTCCGTACTTAAAATATGTTTGGCTGTCATGGAATTGAAATGTCATTTCGGTTGGAATTCCAAAGAAAAATGCCTATACTATGTTAAGTCAATTCATGTCTATAATATCGTCATTTCTTTGTAATTCATTTCATTTTATTTTTGCTAAATAAAATAAAACGATGGATGCCAAGTACCGGGGCAGTGCACCGCGATATGTCTTTGCGGCGACGGACGCGGAGCCATTGTGGGAAGGCGACGACGGCTCCTCCTCGAAAAGCGCGGAAGACGGTGGCCCGCGCCTCCGGCCAGCACGAGAGATGCTAGAGGGTCAGTGGTCAGCTGCCGGACCCATGCAGCAGCGACGCCATCAAGCTCTTGTCACAGGCTTCCCGCCTATCAGAGCGAGACTGGATAACACATGCCCATGCAGTCCTGCACCTCACGTCTCGTCTAGTCTTTCACACTGTTGCGCGTACTCCGAGGCCGTCGCCGGTGGTCATTTACCATACTGCCCACCGGAGATCGTCATACCATGGCCGCTCCGCTGACACTTACGGGTAATTTTGGTAGTTCACGGGGTGCACGGTGCCGGGTTTTCATGCTAGCCGTTTGGACGGTTTCTTCTCAGGAATGAATCATGGCCGGCACACGGCTCAAGGTGGTGTGCTGGATCTTGATTTTGTCAGCAGTGGCGGTACGCTTGTCATCCGACTACCGTGTGAGTTGGCAAAGGCATTAATGGTGATAGTCATCCGGAATAGGGCCAATGAGGCGCTCCCACGTGGTATCTTCTATCTATAGAAGGTCATCACAGAGAGTGGAAACTAGACTTACCAAAATTAGATTTCTCGAGAACCTCAGAATAGCCATTCACTTTGCATGTATTTCTGACAATCTCAAGTACTCCCTCCGTGGGCACAATCCTAAAACTACCCATCTCCTTGGCACAATTTTATTTAATTCCGTCAAGATATTTGCAAATTGAATCCTACACATCAAGACGGAGCGAGTACTTCATATCAAATGATTTAGTTGTTTTTTATTTTTGTAGTCTTACTGTCTTAGTAAGCTAAAGTGAATGGTTTAATATGAGATTTTTAGAGCCTCTCAGGTTGTCAGAACACATTTTGATGTGACGGTTTTGGAGAGTGATTATATCGGGTTGAAAGTTTTTTGAGGAGCCATTAGTGACTAATAGTTTGGCAGAGGGGGCATTCAGGACAAAAGAAACCAACTGGGGCGTCTTGACTGAGAATCTCTAGCGCCATCACCCTTGTCAGCATATGCGGTGTGATGACAACGTCGCCACCGGCACCCCGTGAAATCTGTCCGGTGTTGGGGTGTCGGAGTGTCCAGCATAATGGGGGTGGTTCCCACGGCACCCGAAAACGTTTTCTTTCAAATTGGCAACAAATTAAAACGAAAATTTAAACTAAGACCTAAACTACAACTTAATTTAAAGGACACATCATAGGGGCGAAGACAAATGGTGACTGCAGATTGGTGGTGCCTTCTGTGCACCGGGTCTCAAGCTCCAAGTGAAAACCTCGCACCGGTGGTTTTTACGCACCTCTTCCTTATTGACAACAATGCGTAAGTTGCTCGTACTTCCTATTTAGGATGAAAACCCATGATCTGGCGCTCGTTCAATGGTTGGATCCGACGATGATGCCCACTCGTTTTTTTTATAACCATTTGTTTGTTGTGCATTCTTGATGTCTTGACTTCGTGTTGGTGCATAGTCCGAATGTAACTGATATGGTCTCGATGTTAATATATCCCCTTAATAAAGGAAAAAGAAAAAAAAATAGCCTTTGTGTTCTCCATTAGACAGTCTAGCTAGAACTCTAGTTTGCCGGCTTGTACAAACGCACCTAAAATCCTAAGTAGATGACCCCCACACAAGTAGCTCCCTTGTTAATCCATGAATTTACACCTGTAGCTACCCAGTCGGTTGACACTAGAATTTGTTTCTTCCACAAGATATATATTATCTGGTTGTTGAATCTGCCCACACACTTTGGCCTATTTAAACAAGCCCTCTTGTATGCGGATAAAGTGAACTAGCAACTGGGAAAAGTGAAGACAAAGGGCAAGACGAAAAAACATAAACAAAGAACTTTACATGCATGAATGATACACCACTAGTGGAGACGGTTATGTGCGTTTGCAATAAGCTTCATCTCTACTCGCCCCTTTTGCTCAGCCAAGGGCCTACGCCGTTGATCCTACCAATATTTCCCGCTCGTCCTTTCCTTTTTCTCCCAATCAAATGAATGCAAAACTCCTTTAATTTGCACTGTCTGGTTCTTTCATTGGATTTTTAGAATTCACCCAGAAAAGAATAATTATAATGGCCTTGGCACTTCAGTTTCAGCCGCAGTTTTGTCTTGTCAATGCCGTGTGCTAGTGTTGTCTCTTTTAGCCAGGACGAACCAGCAATGTCCTACGGATGCTCTATCTCCCAGTATCTCCTAGTGACGACGAATCAACGAGTTGTAGTGGTCGTTGAGTTAATTAAAATAAATTAAAGGAGAAATCAACAGCCTAAATGCTCTACTCAATTCATGTGTAGATTATTATTTGCCATTTTCTATATCAAAAAAAATGTAGGGCTCTTTTTTTTTTTGCAAGAAACTTCCAATCTACTCCCTCCGTTCCAAATTACATGACTTCCATTTTTTCACATGCATACGTATCTATACATGTAACATGTCTAGATTCATCCACATGTGGAGAAAGGAAAGTCATTAATTTGGAACGGATGGGAGTATTCATCAACTGTCAAGGCAGTACAAATAACACCAGAGTCAATAAAAATTACATCAAGATCCGTAAATCACCTAGCAATGACTACAAGCACTAAATTTGGCCGAAGACGTGCTGCTGTCATCGCCCCTCCATCACCGGAGCCGGACACAACTTGTGGTATTAGAAAGTCACGAAGTCATCGTGCTAAGACCTCATAGGACCAGCCCACAAGAACAACAACCATCGCCGATGAAGATGAGTGTATATGAGAAAATCCAACATGTAGACACATGAATACGAACAAAGACCGAATACAAGCGGATCCACCGAAAACAACGACCGACTGAATCCCCTGAGATCTGCTGGAGTCACACCTTCACACGCACTCCAACGACACTAGAGTTCATAAGATAGGAAACATGCAGAAATAGGAAACCTATAATATTGACATGGCATGTCCAATTAAATCATATGAGAAGAGAAATTCCTTTTGATTGTGGTGAACAAATTTCAAGAGATTTGATCATATATTTATTTCGTATAAAGTTTACACAAAAGCATTCATATGTGATTATATTCCATATGGTATCATCCTATGAATCAAACGGAAAATTACAACACAAAAAGTCATTTTGCCACTCGGGATCTAGTGCTCCCTCTCTTAAAAATATATCCAAAATTAATATTCATAAGTTAAAAAGATTGTCGGTGTATTCAATGTCGCTTCCTACAATCGTGCATAATTACAATGCAAACTTCTAAATTTTATTGGCTACATAAAAATGATTAATTCTTATATTTTTTGGATATTTGAAAATGTGTACATTTAAATGCACACGCTTTGTCATTTTTGTGTATTTTAGACAATAAAGTATTTCAAATTGAGTTTTTACACGTTTGTGTGGGATACATATCGTTGACAGCATACATGATTTTTTAGAAAAATCACACTTATAAATATGTTTTTCATTATTTTTTAATATAAAGAGATCACAAGAATTCAGGAGGCAGAAATCTCTACTCATTCGATCCCACCAAAATCTATGAAAATCCTATAAATCAAGAGAAAATTCCTTATATGACACTCACTTAAAATCATGTTCCTTATTTGACATCGGTGAAAGTTTTCTTCCCCATATGGCCACTCCCCAAAATTTCTTTCCCTATATGACATTCTAATGTATTTTGTTCACCAAAGAGGCGTGAAAAGACCTTTTTACCCCTGGTGCATAGTGTGACCAAAATTTAGTACGGAACAATAGCTGCAGTAATTAAATTAATTATTTTTTGACAGAATTATTAATCAATTGTTTGGGACGTCTATACGAGAAGAGCGGTTATGTACTACTCCCTCCGTTCCAAATTAATTGAGTTGCTATTCACTAAATGTGGATGTATCTATACATGTAACATGTCTAGATACATCCGCATGTGATGGATAGCAAGTCAATTAAATTGGAACGGAGAGAGTAGTCGATTGCTTTCTGAATGGAAACCGCTTCGTTTAGGGACCTACGCACGCGCGTCGCTCTCGTCCTGTCTCCCGTGCGTATGCGCTCGTATTATACGGGCCTACGAGTTCGCCCGCTCTCGTATCCCATCCTTTTTCTGGCCGCGTGCGTATGTCACAGTTGGTTTTTTGCCTTTTTCCTGTGCACGCCTTGCATGCATGGCCTGCTAGCTAGCTCACGCCATATAGCTAGCTGCCGCGCTGCTGCTGTTTTCTGATAGATGCATGCTCCGTAGTCCGTACACACATATTTCCTTCTTTCTCAAATAAGTGGACATATAGAAATTTCAACACAAATTAGGGAATGAATTACAATATGCATTGGGAATGTGCAAACCACCATCTCTGTCCTCCTTAATTCCCCCACCTCCAATGAGCTAAGTGCATGTAGAAAATGAGAATACCATGCATTATACATTATTAGCCTTGATTCTTGTGTGATGAGAGAGAAGCATATTTTTTCACTTTAAAGTGTATCAGGAATCTAGACGTACACTTTTTTGTGAAAAAATTTCAAATCTAAACGTCCACTTATTTGAGGACGGAGGGAGTACACAGCTAGCTGCCAACAAGTTCGTTCAGTTTGGAAGCTCGTCGTCGTCGTACAATTCTGATAAGATGGCAAATGAACAGAACTGCACTTCAGTCATAAGTTGCCGAGCTAGCAAAGAAAGCTTCTAGATGAAATACCTGATATTGCTAGGAATACCCGATTTAATATTACTGCAGTTAGTGTTAATTTTGGTCACATTATGCACCAGGGGTAAATTGGTCTTTTCATGCCTCTTTGGTGAACAAAATGCACTGGAGTGTCATATAGGGAAAGAAATTTGGAGAGAGACCATATAGGTATATAGGGAAGAAAAATTTCACCGATGTCATATGAACATGATTTTAAGAGAGTGTCATATAAGAAATTTTCTCATAAATCAACGTGGCCTTAATCTTCTCACGGTGCACTACCTAGCGCTGCCATTAATGGAATCCATTAATGGAATCCATTAATGCAGCAAGAGCGAGGAGAGGTCCAGGCAGGATGCATACGACAAGCAGGAAAGTGCTACAAAACCTTCCCACTACCAACCGGGGCCCACCGCACAGCGCCGCGCTGCCCGTGTCATTTGGAGTCTCATGGCTCATCCGCAAGCAAACAAACCGTTCAGAAGTCAGAACCGAACTTGGGTGTCACTTGCGTGATTTTTTTTTGAACAGAGGATGGGGTCTAGAAAGACCCCGATGCTGCCTTTCATTTAGTCAAAGCGGTGGGCACAAGTACATGCAGGACCTCAAAGAAAAAAGAAATTACACACAAGTCCTGGAATTTTGTAGGAAGGACCTTAGATAAAAAAGTCAAAAGCGATCCACTCCTCCATCCTCTCCACCGACGAAGAACGAAGCTCACAACGCCGGCCGCCGGGGACGAACCACTTGGCAGAGGCTTGGCGCTGGATGCCGGTGCTGAGCTTCTTGCAGGCCTCCTTCCTGGAGGTTGATGAGGCGCCCTCGCGGCGCGAATCAGGCCCTTCACGGCCAAGGATGCCGGCGGCTATCGAGGCCACCGAGCTGGGAGCTCTACAAGGCAGCAGCCTCCGGCCAGCCGCCGCCCACAACGCCCCAACCACCACCTCCCCCTCGCCTCCTCGGCCGGCCGGGAGTTGGTGCAGAGCATCAGCGACGCAGCGCCACCAGAGAAACCCGCGCTTATTTGAGGAGCTTGTACCTGAGCTCGCCACCGTCTTCGACCTCCGAAGGAGCGGCTCGCTCGCTGACGCCTCTGCTACCGTGCGCGCCGGCGGCAGCAGAGAAGGACTCCCAGCAGTTCTTTTATTGTCGGAGATGCCTGAGCCCAAATCCACCGGCAGCGAGTATCCCTACCACAGGGACACGACCGCGAGGAGGAGAAAGCTCAGGGCGCATCGCCGGCGACTGCTATCTGACGATAACCTACTCCCAGACAGCACGATGGCAACACAAACACCTAAACCTAACCTACAGCTACGACTATACACACCGGCGCCGCCCCCTCGCCATCTCCGGCCGGCCAGGCTGCCGGATCTGGCTTGGGCTTGGCCCGGGAGCGCGGTGGAGACTCTCAACGAGGTAAAGGAGAGGAGAGGGGAAGAGGGAGGGGGGGGGGTCACTTGCGTGATGGGCGCCAAATTTAGATGACACAGACTTCAGCTATTCGAAGCTTAGGGCTCGCTTGATTTTAAGGAACTTCATAGGATTTTTGTAGGATTTTATCCTACAGGAATTTTTCCTACATTGGTTGTTTGATTCATAGGATTGTTTCCTATAGGATTTTTTTCCATAGAAATTGTTGTACTCCTTCCCATAGAAATTCTACCATTCACTCCAACCTCTTTTTTCAATTCCTTTAGTTTTCCTTTGCCATCAAACATAATTGGTCTTCCCAAAGGATTCAACTAGTCATGACATCTCAATCCTATTGGTTTTCTATTCCTACGCTTTTCCTATCATATGAATCAAATGAGCCCTTAGTATAATGCTCGGAAAACAAAGTACAAAACTAAGTTCGAAGATTTTGAAACATGAGACGAAATTTGTTCATATTCACGTTCGTGAGGAGCATGACGCAAAAACATTATAACTCGGCACGTTAAAAGAGAACAACATAAAACAGCGTCGTTTCACTCTGAGTGGTGACTCGGGTGGCCAAACTTCCGCCTCCCCTCATCGGCCGACGGCAGATGCGGATCGCTTGTTGTGGACGGCGCTAGTTTCTGGCGTGGAAGGGGGGCGCATGGCTGGCGGATGCGGCAAATCGTGCAACCTGAGTGACGGCTTCAAGTCCGAGGAGTAGCGGTGCTAAAGGATATGTCCATTGTCATGTTGGCCTGTGGGGGGTGAGCTTGGTGGGTTAGGTGCAGGCCAGTGGGCCGTTAGTTATCATACCGACGGGCTTTTCGACGATGGTATTCTGATTCTGCGTTGATGTCTTTGGTGGCTGCGGGTGAAAATGTTGCACACAAAATATGTCGACGTCACCTCCTAGAGGTGTTGCGAGGCATCCCCGGTGCCCGCATTCATCCTTGCGGCCCTGCTTTTCTAGGTGAAAAACGTTGATCCGCCGGATCAAACGTGGATGACGACTTGCAACATTTTCTCCTTGGGAGGCATCGTTTTGGAGACATATTTGAGTGCGGTTTCTCCTTTAATAAATAATGTATGGTTTTCTATCCAATTTATCTTATAAATTTGGTAGACTCTATGCAAGACCATTTTGCTACAAGAATTCCTTAAAAAAAAAGATAGCAGAAATCCCACCGGCAAAACTTCACGGAGCACGAATCTCAAGGGTAGTTAATGACGAACCGGCAGCAACGGCATGGCACACTGGTCTATTTTTTTAGCGATATGCTGCAGCAAAGTTGTGGCTGTAATTTTTTTTTTTTTAGATTTCCAAGACTTAGTACACCTGTAGTATCTGAACTCACGCACAACGCACTCCACACACACAACACCACACACACGCCACCTGTGCGCAAGCTAGACCTAACCAGATTATACTAAGACTATGAGTCTTCCGCGAGCCTAGATCTTTCGGGAAACTCTGCGGTGGTGGGCACACCACAAAACCAGTGTCGAACCGCGGTGAAAATGCCAATGTCGAACCGCGGTGGAAATGACTCAGTGCAACACTGTTCACAGTAAACACTGGTCACGTGAACAGTGCCGCACGGGTGAGGCACCCGAAACTCGCTCCCGCTGGGAGTCGAGCTCGGGCCGGTCGGTTGGCCACTGCCAAACCTGACCAACGCGCCACAGCGCGTCCTCAGTGGCTGTAATCGTGTAGTACCGAGTTACCGACTGATCCGCATCCGCTGGCCGTTTATATAAGTGGAGTACGTCCATTCTTTGGATATGGATGTGTAAAGTGGCCGGCCATTGTAGACTCTAGCCCGCTACACTAGCCATATCATACGCGCTCCACATTTATTCGGATACGGTTCGATCCGGACTTGCACGATTATCCTTTGGAAGATCTTTCAGTTCAGTAATGCTAGTGAAATCCTTGGGAATCAGTTTATATTAAAATATGAAATGAGAGCCAGAAGTTTAGTAGAGTAATTTTGTCCAAACTTATAGCAATATTAGAAAACAAATTACGATTAGACATCGATTAAATTGTACTTATCTTTACTGTTACGATTTTACTTTTACAATTACGGTTCATTATGGCATGACTAATATAAGCATTACGTTCAAAATATATAGACCGCTATATCTCTAACTAGTACTCAACACTCAACAGTCCATTCCAATGATGCCTTCTAGCTACTGATATAAACTCGTAGTATAAAGGAGATTACTCACACATCGTCATGGATGAAATATGGTAGATGAAAAAAACTACATGATGAATTCTCCCTTTTATAGAGTACGCGAACATGACTCCACATTGGATCTTCGCGGAACAGGTACTTTCGGACTCTCTAAAGGAAATCCGTCATGTTGGATATTTCGTCAAAAAGGAGAAGATATAGCATCGAGAGGCAGTTTGAGCTCCCAACCCCCTGCCCGCGCCTGCATCCGGGCTATGGTGGCCCTCCTGGCTCCTGTAACCGCTGGGTTCCTCTCGAAAACAAATATAATTTTGGTATTTTTCCCGACATTTTTAGGCCACCGTAAATAGTGATTTGCTGCGAAACTAAATAGCAACCGGTTCTGAGACTTGAGAACTGGTTAATAGGTTAGACATGATATAAAAATAATAATTTGGATCAATCAAAAAACATAGTTTCACAACCAACTATTCCTCCTTCGTCATATGACGATGGCGACGAGTTGGAGGAGGAGACGGAGACAAAGGAGGAGTTGAAGGAGAAGGATGATCTATCGCCCTTCCCGGAGCAAACCACCATACTGGCCTCCTACGTCGCCACACGTCGGGAGAGGCACGGATGGAGGGCTAGCGCACTCGCCCTCAAGGAGACCAACGAGGCCATCAACAACGTGTAATGGAGATCTCATTCACCACTCTGATGAAAGAGGCCCGCCAACTCATGGATGACGAGGGGGAAGGCTCCATGTTGCAGCAAGCCCACTGAGTGCACGCCGCTATCCTTCAAATGGAGGAGGCGCACCACCAGCCGGCATGTGAAGAAGTGACAACGAGGCGGATGGACGCGCGTGAACGACGCTTCACACGGCAACTCTACAATGAACGACGACAAAACTGACAGCAACGAGCCCTCCTCCGTTGTCGCTTACACCTATATTAGGTTAAGTTGTTTAGAATTTAAGTAATGTTATTAATTTTGAATGAAAATTGAAATTTTTGTTTAAATTTGTGAGTGTTTTTTTTTTTAAAATAGTATGAGGGGCGCTGGTTGGAGCAGTCGTCGGGCAGACAAGAGCTCCTACACTAATAACGGATAATTTTTTCAGATGTAACGGACACATTATAATGGGCATAGATGACGCTCCTAGGCAACTTTCAAAAATAAAATTTTAATTTATTTGAATGAAATACCCGGGGTCCAAACATTAAACACGAACGCCCTTTTCAAGCTGAGAAAAAAGAAAGAAACATGCCCCCATCACTTCTTCAACCCCTCACGCTCGTCTCGCCTCCTTATAAACCGCGCTCTCCGACCCTGCACTCTCCACGCCTCAACTTCCGTTTCTTCTCCTGCCCCAGTCTTGAACGGCGCAATCGTTGGACTGCCACCTCGTCCCTAACGGCCATGGACAAGGGCGCTCTGATGTCGCAGGACCCGGGACAGAGCGGCGACGGAGGAGCCGGCGGGGGCTCGTTCTCGAGCCTGCGCGCGTACGGGCGCGCCCTGTCGCAGACTCCCCGCCGGCTGGCGCGGCGCGCGTGCGCGGCGACGGCGCCGGAAGAGGAGATGAGCCGCGTGCGCGCGCGGTCGGGGGCGCCCATGGCGCGCGCGCTGCGGTGGCCCGACCTCGTGGGGCTCGGGCTCGGCGGCATGGTGGGCGCCGGGGTGTTCGTCACCACGGGCCGGGCCACGAGGCTGTACGCCGGCCCCGGCGTCATCGTCTCGTACGCCATTGCCGGCCTCTGCGCGCTGCTCTCCGCCTTCTGCTACACCGAGTTCGCGGTCGACATGCCCGTCGCCGGCGGCGCCTTCAGCTACCTCCGCGTCACCTTCGGTGAGCTCCCTCGCTCTCCTGGCCCCCCTTCCCCAATCATGCCGGGATCATGACTCGCCATTAAACCACCATTTCCCTCCCGGAATTATATAACTCTGCCCGATTTCTTTATCCCATCAACATCTTGTTCTCACTCGCACTACTCGCTTTGTTCGCGCGATCGTCACTGGGGCCGCGACGAGTGATGACTCACACACATATTGGGGAAAAATCGCATTTTTTTGCTAAACTACTCGGTGGTTATCTATCTTCATGTGTACTTGCTCTTTCCCCCTTCTCTTCTTCTTCTGTTTGTCCAGTTGCCCAAAAAGCAGGCTCCTTTTACGCGTATTAAATGAGAGGTGTCGTCGTCGCGGCATGAACACGATGCCACTGTAGCCCTGCTCCTGCTGTCGCCTTGTTCTTTCTGGAACAGTTCAGTTCAGATGGGATGCACAGTGCAACACCTAAATTTGTTTCCCAGATTTTCATATGCACATCTCGCTGTCAACTGGATTTGGACCAAGATTTAGTAGAAATAGAAACTCGCAAGTCCAAATGGGGGCAATTAAAGAAATTTTCTGGATGGGGACTTCCAATAAATTTTATTGCACACGCCCACATCCATATCAAGGGAAAAATGTTGGGAGGTCGCTTTCTCGCATCTCCCAAACGGTCTGCTGCTCTTTTGGTCCAGATGCATATGGGGCCTAGCTAACTATTAGCTAGACTGTGCTAAAAGTAAATCATCTTCACAGCCGCCAGCCAGCACTAGAGCTGAGAGCTGACCACCATGAAACTGTTTGTGTGGATGGGTGCAGGGGAATTCGCGGCGTTCCTCACAGGGGCGAACCTGCTCATGGAGTACGTCTTCTCCAACGCGGCCGTCGCCCGGAGCTTCACGGCGTACATGGGCACGGCGGTCGGCGTGGACTCGCCGAGCAAGTGGCGGATCGCCGTGCCCGGCCTCCCCAAAGGGTTCAACGAGGTCGACCTCGTCGCCGTCGGGGTCATCCTCCTCATCTCCGTCTGTATCTGCTACAGGTACGTTACTCTATCTACAGCAATAATGCTGTGACAAGTAATCCCATTGTTATTAAACCTTCACTGCATTGTATATCCTTTCTTTCGATAGCATAATAAAGAATTAAATCATTTTGGCTTTGCTTGCAAGTGTCAGTCATGAGTCATATCTTGTCTATTGCCGTGTCTCTGTGTACTGTGTGTTTCGCGTCACTATTTGACTGAATTTGGTACCCCACCCACCCCATCTGTTTCTTTGCACTCCAAAGCTACTGCTAGTGCCAATCATCTATGAATAAGAAAACTAATGCAGGATTTAATAAGGTTCTCGAATTATTTGCTCTAGTTCTAGCCATTATCGAAAGAAAAAAAATGTGATTTTGTTCTGTAAGAAAGGGATCTTGTCCGTCGCTGTTGTACCTTTTGCTTAAACTTTCGCGATCGAATGTCTAGTGTCGCAAAAGTTTGCATGCTTTTTCCGCAGAAAGAATCTAATAAGATGCGCGGCCTGTTCTCGGTCAAAACTGCAAGAACCACTCTTTTTAATTCTGCAGTAGTACATACATTTGTGAGGACAGACCGATTGGAACAAGCAAGCTAGTATTCTTGATTCCTGTCGGCATCAAACTCTGTGTTGATCTGCCAAGTTCCTCTTCCGAACAAGTCCTGAGAGTGAGAGATTCTTATTATTTTTTGTTAGAGTAGAAACATGACAGGAGCAGGAGCACGCATATATACCTGCAAAAACATGACAATGTTTTCTTGTCTGCGATCGATGACAGCACCAAGGAGAGCTCGATGGTGAACATGGTCCTGACGGCCGTGCACGTGGCCTTCATCCTGTTCATCATCGTCATGGGCTTCTGGCGCGGCGACGTGCGCAACCTGACCCACCCCGCCGACCCGGCCCACCCGGGCGGCTTCTTCCCGAACGGCGTGGGCGGCGTGTTCAGTGGCGCCGCCATGGTGTACCTCAGCTACATCGGCTACGACGCCGTGTCCACCATGGCCGAGGAGGTGGAGCGGCCGGCGCGTGACATCCCCATCGGCGTCTCAGGATCCGTCGTCATCGTCACCGTGCTCTACTGCCTCATGGCCGCCTCCATGTCCATGCTCCTCCCCTACGACGCGGTGAGTGAGAACCAAATCCCGCCACTACAAAAAAAGGCACTACTACCTTCAGAGGATATGGTCTATTTTTGTAGAAAAATGGCATTGAGACTCGTGTGTAGCCTGTAGGGCATCATAGGCATATACGGATGATGCTCCTCGTTACTCTTCCTGCTTTCTGGGTCTCATTCTCATCTAGAAGAGATCTCGCCCATGCTCATGTTAGTTGAGTGAGGATAATTCTGGGAAGATATTGTCTATGGTGGTGGTGGTCTAGTGGATGAGATTGCTAGTAGTAGCTGCGTAGAACAGGAGATTGACACAGTTGCAAGCACATGATTCTTCTTGTTGAGTATACTTTTTTTTTCTTTCTACCTTTGCCATGTCCCTTTTTGGGATGTTGGTCCTATGATTTTTGGGATGGATCTGCCGTCCCCGTCGCAGGACGGCTGGCCGGCCCAAATCTACTTTCTAGCTTAGTGGCATAAAGCATCTTCAAAAGAATGCCTTTGTCCCTTGGACTTTCCTGGTTACCCATGGCTTAGGTCAGTGACAGTGTCACGAAGAGAATCTGGTGGTAATATTTTTTTTGTAAGAGGAAAACCTGAACTTAATGAATGTTTTGTTTTGGGTGCAGATCGACACGGAGGCGCCCTTCTCGGGGGCTTTCAGGGGGAGCGATGGGTGGGGATGGGTGTCGAACGTGATCGGCGCCGGCGCGAGCCTGGGTATCCTGACGTCGCTGATGGTGGCCATGCTGGGGCAGGCCAGGTACCTGTGCGTCATCGGCCGCTCCGGCGTCATGCCCGCCTGGCTCGCCAAGGTGCACCCCAAGACGGCCACGCCCGTCAACGCCTCCGCCTTCCTCGGTATGTACAACTCTCAAATCACGGGCACCATGATTTCTTCGAGTAGTTGCTGCTTCATCACGAACCCGGCCGGCAACGACAATGTGTGTACAACACGGATGCTTTCCGTGACCACCATTAATGGCGGGCGAAAGCGATTAGCGAGCGACTTTGCCTCGTGGGAACCGTTTCGATGTACACCCGCCGGCGATAACGAGTAGACACGGGCATCACTCGTGTTACCATACCGTCGCTGACCAAATTGATTACCTTTCTTAGTTTTCTTTACTTTGACATTTTTGTGTTGACAATTTGCTCGTCTTCTTCGTCCAGGGCTCTTCACGGCTGCGCTGGCGCTCTTCACGGAGCTGGACATCCTCCTCAACCTCGTCTGCATCGGCACTCTCTTCGTCTTCTACATGGTGTCCAACGCCGTCGTATACCGCCGCTACGTCCTCAGTCCACACAGCGCGAGCGTCGATAGCGCTGACGCCGAACAGCCTCGGCGCGCCGCGTGGCCCACGCTCGCGTTCCTCCTCGCCTTCTCCCTCATCGCGCTCTCATTCACGCTGGTCTGGAAGCTGGCGCCGCAGGAGGGCCGCGCCAGGGTCGGGCTCCCCGTGGCGTGCGGCGTGGCGGCGGTGGCCACGGTCGGCGCGTTCCAGGCGCTGGTGCCCCAGGCGCACACGCCCGAGCTGTGGGGCGTTCCGGGGATGCCGTGGGTGCCCGCGGCCTCCGTGTTCCTCAACGTCTTCCTGCTCGGCTCCCTCGACCGGCCTTCCTACGTCCGGTTCGGGTTCTTCTCCGCGGCCGCCGTGCTGGTGTACGCGCTCTACAGCGTGCACGCTAGCTACGACGCCGAGGAGAGCGCCGCCGCGCTAGACGGCGCCAAGGTGCAGGACGAAGCTTGCAAGGTGTAGCTTAGCTAGGGTGGAGCGATCCATGGAGCTAGTTCACTGCTGCTCTAGGTTCTCTTCATCCTTGACTTCTTTTTCTTTCTCTAGATTCTTAGTTGTTGGCAGCAGAGCAAAGGAGCTAACGAGCTGATAAAACGCGAAAACTGAGTCAAGATTGGAGAAAAGAGATTTTAACTCGAACTTGCACATGACACGCACAAGTTCATTGAAAGTGTACATGTTCTAATTTCATGGGAGACAAAATTTAGCTCAAGTGTACATGTTCTAATTTCATGGGAGTACATTTGTTCTTGTCGTTTCCCTGTCAACTTTTTGTTCTTCAAAAATCCAAAGGAAACCACACAATTTTGAGGCTATCTCATTTGGGGCCCTTTTTTTGGGTTCCATCCATGCTCAGCACACTCCTAAAGTCCTAATGGTAGATTGTTAGCACGGTATAATAAGTAAATTGCTGATATGACTGATATCACACCGTAATTAATGATGAACCTATCTTAGTTACTCCCCATGTTTCTTTTTAGTCCGCATATCAGATTTATCTTAAGTCAAACGTTATAAAGTTTGACCAAGTTTATTGAAAAAATTACTAATGATTGTAATACCAAATTGACAATATGAAAATATATTTCATGACAGGTCGAATGATATTGACTTGGTATTGCAAATGTTGGTATTTTTTTCTATAAACTTAGTCAAAGTTTACAAAGTTTGACTTAAAAAATCCTAAAATTGCTACTCATCCTGCATATCGCTCCAGCACGTTGCAGTTACACGGATTCGTCCCGGGCCGTAAGCTCCCAACCTTCGGACGAATCGACATCCTCGTCACTATGGAGGAATCAAGAAATTCCCGCACCGAAAAGCTGGAATTCATCATGGCGGCACAACCAAGCACCTACCACGTCATCCTCGGCAGGCCTTTCTTCGCCAATTCATGACTGTCTGCAGCTACGTCTACCAAAAGCTAAAGATGACCGGCCCAAATGGGTCATCACCGTCACCGCCGAACCCAGGCAGGCATACAAGTGTGAACAAGAAAGTACGCTCATTGGCGACACCCTCGTCGCCATAGCCGACTTTCAGGAAGACAAGAAGGTTGTCAAGGAAGAGCCCCTTGAGCAAAGGGGCCTCCAGCACCGCCTCTTTCCAGCCGGCGAAAGACTTGAAGACGGTGCTTATCTTCCCCGAAAACCCGACCAGGAAGATCATGCTCGCCACGGGGCTCGGGAAGAAGATCGAGGCTACGCTCATCACTTTCCTTCACGACAATCTCGATGTTTTCGCTTGGAAAGCCTTAGATATCATGGCGTGCCCCGGGAAATCGTGGAGCACTCACTCAGTGTAGTTGCCTCGTCAAGCCCCTCTGCCGTCGAGCAGTGTACTCGCCTCGTCGAGCAATCACGGAAACTGCCCAAATAAGAGGCGAGGGTATTTTTATAGGTCTCTAAAGCCAATGAATATTCACTGATTTTCCCCAAAATTTTGGTGCAGAAAAAATCAAGTAAAAATACAAGCATATCAAGTGAACATGTGGTGAATATTCAATAAATTTTCCAAGATTTTCTTGTGCAGAAAATAAATCAAGAAACAAATACAGGAATATCAAATGAACATATAATGAATATTCAGTTATTTTTCTTAGATCGTTTGTGCATAAAAAACAAGAAACAAATACAAGCATGTAAAGTGAAAATATAGTGAATATTAAGTGATTTTCCTAGATTTTTTTGTGCAGAAAAAATCATGTAAAAATAGAGGCATATCAAGTGAACATGTAGTAAGAAGGATCATATTTGGTATCTTCTGGTTCCTTGAGGACTTTTACGCAAAAACACCGATCCAGCGTGGCACCACGTGTCCGTTTCGGATTGTTTCGGACGGTTTTGTATCAATTTTGCACCCTGCTAACTAGGTTTTGTACCTTGCTAACACAAATTGAACATCAAATTGCAACCTTTTGTATGAAAGTGCACCCGATGGACAAGTTCTTGTACTGCGGGTGTAAGTATTGCTAAAAAATTCAGGACATGGCCGCTCGACACCTTCTATTTATGCCTGTTCTTTGAGCAAACACGGAAGCACCATCATTTTTATAATCAAAGGCACGAAATGGGGTTCCCTAAATCTCCATAAGTTTGATCTCAATAACTTACTGTCCTTGTTTTTACTTCTGAAAAGAGTGGACCGAAACACAAGTAGCCCTCCCATGCATGACTCCCGGAGCTTCCACAGCTCTATTCTTTGCCCCACATATCCTTTTGCATGTTAGCAATCTTCCAAGTTCCAAATATGATAACCTTATCAGTGTGTACTCGTTTTATTTTCTTTTTATAAAGACGAAAAAAACGACTATGCCGATTCACCAATGAAAGAGTAAAGGATTTTAGCTACAATATAGACAGGGCATGAAGTTCTCCACTATAGGCACTAGAGGGCCACAAAATGAACCAAAGCATTCAGAAAAGAAAATCCGGACATAGGTAGGAGCGATGCTCGAACATGGTTAAGGGGATTCACAGCTCCGTGCTCATACGGCTACACCCCAGGAGAGATCTCAGGAAGGAAACCCAAACATATATCACTTGTGTCGAATCACAAAGACGACAACATATACTTAGAACCAAATTAAAGCACCGACCACAACACAACAAGGAAAAAAACAGATAGTGCTCAAAGGCCCCCCACTCTGCCTGAGCACGACATCCTCAATCTTCGATACTTAGTTCGATGCGATGATGAAACACCAGCGTTGTCATGGTGATCCGAGAATCACCCACGCCGACGAGGTTAACCGAGAATCCCTCCCGCTTTTGTGCTTCGCCCTTTCCGTGGCCCCTTCTCCATCGAGGCGGCGCCTTTTGCTCATCTGGACGGATCATCCGTGCGGAGGTAACCTTTCCCTGCATCTTCCCGCTGTTTGCTTTTCTCAATCGAAAGAGATGGCCATTTCTCGCGCACCGATCGGCCGAGCTCTTGACACAACCACCAGTTTCTCGCCACCACGTAGCACCAAGTATGCAACCCACGCGTACTTCCGAGCTTTCATGCGACGGTGACGCAGAACCGCACCTGATGCCCTCTACGCTTAGCTAGCTTCTTGTTTTCATAGGTTTCAGAAAGCGAAATCCACTGCTTGTTGCATGCCTAGATCTTTATCTTCCACGGAACCCTGTATGGAAATTAAGCTTGGAAGCAGACATATGCAAAACATGTCTTCTGCCTACCGAGGAGGAATGAGTGACAGCTGAGGACTCGCAAGCAGCGAATTTCTAACACTACAGAGAGAGAGAGAGAGAGAGAGAGTCCGGTCATCATGCAGATCACTGTAGTGTCACTGTAATGGGTCTAATGGCACAGCAGGTCAGCCGGTTAGGTCCATCCACCATGGTTGAACAAGTTCAAATTGTTTACTTGTATGGTCGGCTTACATGCAAGGCCGAGATTGGTACCCAGCAGCTTGCAATCTGCAGCTTACGAATACGAGTGCGTGTGCATCCAGTATCGGACGCAAAAATGAAAAGTGACGAACAAGCGACCTGGTAGACTGGAGAATGATGAAGTTGTGGGAGATTGGAAGGAGCGCAATAGGTGGGCGTGTTGCGCTCATTTGTTGAATGTGGTTGCCTCATACTCGATGCGTTCATGCAGCGGGCATATACCTTCTCGGATGACCCCCAGGTCGCGGATAGCTTTCCTTTTTTTACCTCTTTTGAGGCGGTTGTAAATAACTTGCTTCCTTCTAATCAAACGGCTAACTGTGTGCCTCTGGTCTTAAAAAAACCTTGGGCTCCTATTGGACTGAGATAGGGTGTGCGCCGGGCACTCAGGATCGAAGCCTCGAACTGCCGATCGACCAGGATTGGATGTTCTAAGTCTAAGGTACACCCCATTCAGACGCTGGTTTTAAGATCATTATTCACGATGTTGGTAGCTAGCAGTATTCACAGAAAATGAGTAATTTATCTAAGGCCTGTGCCAATGCATCGTCTTTTGTGAGTTGTATATAAATGATTTAGTACTAATGCATACATATGATTGTGTTAGAAACACTTTTTGCCTATGGCGACGTGCAAGTGTTATATGTTAGCTAAGATACAACCACACTCTTTTTTTTCATTAACTATCATGCCACATCAGCAAAATTTATATGAAACCGTGATAGGAAACTTGCATTGGCACGGGCCAACCTGCAATTACAACAATATTTTCTTAAAAAAAAAGAAAATCCACGAATGTGAGCGGTGTAAGGAGGTGACCCAACCAATATAACGCACTCACTAACAAGGCGACTGCATTATTGCAAAAAGATAGGCCGGCCACAGGATTTTTTGGGGTCTAAAGCGAAAAACAAGTGCATGCACAGGAAAGGGCGTCGATCACTTGCCAGAAACGGAACCAACGCCCATCGACCATCACCATACCACTGCTCAGATAACACCGAATTGTCGGCAAACAGGACTAACGAACCCGTAGTCTCTGGAATATAAGTGGTTAGCTAGCAGAGCCCGTGGTGTACTTGTCACGCTGCACTTTCAGAGGCTTCCTAGCAGCTAGCTGTGGCGAAGAGAATCGGCCGACCGAGGTGGAAGAAAACGTTTTCCTCCGGCCGCCGGCCGCTTCTGCTCACTCAGTGGATGCTAGATTTGATTCCTTCCGCCGATCATCTCGGATCCAAGGATGGAAAAGGGAGAGGACTAATTGTCTGCGCATATGCTCGTCTTTTACTACTGAATGATTCAGAGAGCAGAAAAGTGTAAACATATCAGGTGGATCGCATGTCTGATCTATGATCATCCGAGGATCCGTGACACGAGCTGCGATTGCTGCGTTTGTTACTGCTTTTCCACTAACAAAGTGCGCATATCCTGGGAACTAAATGGATGTCTTTGTCTAGGCTGTGGCGTTAATCTGCTCGTGGCAAATGTGTGTCCAGTCCAGCGCACCGATCGTGGATTTTATTCTTGTGTGATTTGGCTCTATCGAGGAATCTGCACAAACGAGGAGTAGGTTTCAGTGGCATGTTCGCGAATTTTGAGTCCAGCTAGCACAAACTCGTGGGAAGTGAAGATGTGTATCTGTGATCGTAATCACAAATTCACAATGATTTTTTTCTTGAGTGCGAATAGAGACTTTAACACCTCGTTTGGCTCCCATGAATTGGTTCTACAGTTCTGGAATTAGAATTCGATTGCAGAAATTAAAGCGTTTGGCTGCCACAATACTAGAAATCGTAAATTTCAAACCCAGTTCCATAGCAAGCTGCTCATTCTCTCGGCTAGTCTGGGACAAGGTCCAGAGCAAACTGGGTGGCAATTTCCAGGCATTGACATCGTCGGCTGTTTCTGTCCGGGACCATTGCCAATCTACGCTCCACCAACTTAACCCTGAAGATGGTAAAACAAGGAAGTCTCATGTTTGATCTTGAAAGAAAGGAATGCACGGATCTTCTCGTCCATTGCAAGTTCGCCAGAGGTGGTCTTCTCCCGGATCGTCGACGAAGCGAGATCTGTTGGAACTCTGCCTCGCTAACTTGGCGAGGGCAGAACTGAAGTTTGGCTCGCGACCGGTTATGGGCGACGAGCCGCCTTCTATCGTCTCGCCAGGCGATGCGTCCTGCGAGGTGGTGTGCGAGGAGGTGGAGGATGAAGAGCAGTGCATCGCCGAGCCTGGAGCGGGCTCTACCTTGTTGTCCGCTCAGGGTGTGATCGTTGCTGAGAAGGTGGACGGGCAGCAGTTCGTGAAGGACTTTGTCTCGCCGGTGCAGGTTGGACCTGGGCTGCAGGACATGGAGGTCGGTGCAGCTCTGTGCCCCTTGTCGGGCTTCTTAGCCCGGATCATGGTGCCACTTGCGGCCACCGTATTGGGCACGCCGGCCACGCCGTTGGTCCACGAGAGGGAGGTGGAGGCGCCGTCTGTGTGGAGGAGCGAGAGACTCGCCAAGCTACACTCGAAAGGCGCCAACATTGAGCAGCTGGCTAGGGAGACCGTGGCGCGCCGTCTCGGCTCGCTGACCGAGGAGGCCCACCCCTCGGGGCGCCGGCGAGAGGACTTCTTGGCCTTGTTAGATGTCTCGGACCGGCCCTTCTTGGACCAGGAGGTGGCGGCCATCGATGACCTCGTCCTCGCAGTGAACAAGACCAAGAAAAAGAAGAAGACGACGTCAGGGACCAGGATGGTGCGGCAGATGCCGCCGGGGGAGGCCTAGATGATGAAGTTTCTGATGCTTGGACACTCCTCCTTGTAAATGCTGCGAGGAGGTGTTTTTTGTGTCTGTGGGGCACAGGGAGAATGGTGCGTTGCTGATCGAGGTTGTCTGTTGTCATGGCGAGCTCTTGTGGGTTCTTCACACGAGGCTAGGAGAGCGACTGGCGAAACCATCATCCACTTGCTTTGGCGGACAGGGAAGGAGATGAGCCAAAGGACCCTATGCAATGTGGCAATCTCGCCTTTGGAGGTGGCGGCTTTGGTGCGGGAGGAGTTGGCGATGCGGGCTTTCGCCCACACACAAGATCCTGGAGACTAGTTTTTATTTTTTTCCCTAGCTCGAAATTCTGTACATAACACTCTATTCTATCTAATCGAATGACGGATACGACTGTCTTAAACCTAAAAAAAAAAGGTTCTTTTTACCCACAAAATAAAATGGCCATGAAGATGGAGGAGGTAGGGCTCTCGTCGATGAGGGTATTGTGTATTCAGGAGACCAACAAATGTGTAAACATGTCATTTATAATGTAAGGATCTTGGGTTAGTTTGAAACCTTCTCTTTGTAATTCAATCTATACTCTATCTAATCAGATGGCAGAGCTTCTGCCTTCTTCTCAAACTCAGAAGTGAAACTGAGGGATAACTGGGGCCTCGGAGCAAAAGAGATTTTACCTAAGACTTGCATATGCAGTGTTCAAGTTCTTAGGGCAATTTGTTTTGTGTTTTAACATTTATTCTTGCGTGTAGAAGTCTAGGGTTAGGTTGTGCAATGCGGAATACTTTGATCTGTGCACTAGGCACGTATATATGGATACATGATGCGGGCCTCTACCTCAACTATACAGGAAAACTAGGAGGCGGGCCTCTACAATATACACGTACAAATATATTCAACACCCCCCCGCAGTCGAAGCGTCGCCAGAGACACAGTGACTGGATCGAAACTCCTCGAAGGTGGAAGTAGGCAGTCCCTTAGTCATCATGTCGGCGAACTGTTGCGCAGTCGGAACATGAAGAACCCGAGTTCGTCCAAGAGCAACATGTTCACGTACGAAGTGAATGTCGAGCTCAATGTGCTTCGTCCGGCGATGATGAACGGGGTTGGCGGAGAGATATACGGCAGAAACATTGTCACAGTAGACAACCGTGGCCTGGGACACATCATGATGCAACTCCTGAAGAAGCTGTCGAAGCCAGGTGCACTCAGCAACTGCGTTCGCCACTCCTCGGTACTCAACCTCTGCGCTAGAGCGCGACACTGTGGGCTGTCGTTTCGATGACCACGAGACGAGAGAGGGACCGAGGTAGACGCAGTAGCCGGAAGTGGAGCGCCGGGTGTCAGGACAGCCAGCCCAATCAGCATCCGAATAGGCCACCATCTCCATGGAGGGGGACGCCGTGAGGGTAAGTCCGAGATGCATCGTGCCACGGATATAACGAAGAATCCGTTTCACGAGCGTCCAATGGGAGTCACGAGGAGCGTGCATATGGAGACACACCTGCTGAACCGCATACTGCAAATCTGGGCGAGTGAGCGTCAGGTACTGGAGGGCGCCGACAATAGACCGGTAGAATGGAGCGTCGGGCGCTGGTGAACCATCCAGAGCCGAAACCTTGGCCTTCGTGTCAACAGGAGTGGCGACAGGATGACAATTTAGCATACGGCGCACTCAAGTAACTCATGCGCATACTTGTTGATGAAGAAAGAAGCCGTCAGGGCGCCGAACAACCTCAATGCCAAGGAAGTAATGAAGAGCACCCAAATCCTTGATGGCAAACTCGTCACGCAGCCGGAGAGTAAGCTGCTGAAGGAGAGCCGGAGGAGGCCGTGAGGATGATGTCATCGACGTACAAGAGCAAGTAAGCAGTCATGTCGCCATGGTGATAGACAAACAGCGAAGCATCCGAGCGAGTGACATGGAAGCCCATAGTCTGCAGAAAACCGGCGATACGTGGTACCAGGCGCGAGGGGCTTGCTTAAGGCCGTAGAGAGACCGAGACAGCAAGCACACGTGGCCAGGATGAGAGGCGTCGACGAAACCAGTGGGTTGCTCACAGTAGACCTGCTCAGCGAGATGACCATGAAGGAAGGCGTTAGAAACATCCATCTGATGAACCGGCCAGCCACGAGAGACTGCAAGCTGTAGGACAGTGCGGATCGTGCCCGGTTTAACAACCGGCGCGAAGGTCTCGGTGAAGTCGACTCCAGCCCGCTGACGAAAACCACGTACCACCCAGCGAGCCTTGTAGTGCTCAAGAGTGCCATCCGAGTGAGTCTTGTGACGAAAAACCCACTTGCCACTGATGACATTGGCACGAGGCGGCCGGGGAACCAATGTCCAAGTGCGGTTCCGCTGGAGAGCGTCGAACTCATCCTGCATCGCGGCAAGCCAGTGAGGATCCGAAGGGCTGCCCGGACGGATGCTGGAATCGGAGAAGGCTCGGAGGTGGATGCAGCGAGGAGATACTCAGCGCTGGAGTACCGCAGGCTCGGGCGATGCACACCGGTCCGAGACCGTGTCGTAGGGAGGGGCGGCACATTGGGCCGCGTCAGGGGGCGATGCAGCAGGGGCCCCGGCCACGCCAGAGGCCGAGGGAGCAGGCGACGCCGCGGTCGCGCGGATGACTCCGAGTCGGAGTCGGATCGGCCGGGCGACGAGGGGCGCGACCAGAAGCAGGGGTCGCAGCACGTCCCGCGTCGCGTGGAGCACCAAAGCCGGGGGCGGTCCAAGAGCTGAACCAGGCCGGCCTGCAGGCTGGGTCCGAGGGCCGTCTGTGGCCGGCGGCGAGGCGATGGCGGCAGGTACCTGCTGAAAAGGAAACACCTTCTCGTCAAAGTAAACGTGTCGCGAGGTAAACACACGATGGGAGACAGATCATAGCAGCGATATCCTTTGTGTTGGGTGGGTAGCCAAGGAAGACGCAGGCGATCGAGCGAGGTGCAAGCTTATGAGGCGCGGTAGCGGCGATGCTAGGGTAGCAGAGACAGCCGAAGATGCGAAGCTCATCATAAGAGGGTGGTGCACCGAAGAGAAGATGGTGAGGGACAAAATTGCCACGAGTGCGGCACGGGCGAATGTTAAGAAGAAGGGATGCAGTAGCAAGCGCGTCAGGCCAAAAGCGCGGAGGCATATGGGCGTGAAAAAGAAGTGTACGAACACAATCGTTAAGAGTGCGGAGGACGCGTTCAGCGCGACCGTTCTGTTGCGAAGTATAGGGGCAGTGAGACGAAAAGTCGTGCCATGTGTGGTGAGGAGAGTGCGGATAGCCAGGTTGTCGAACTCCTTCCCGTTGTCAGTTTGTAACGCAAGAATGGGACGCCCAAACTGCGTGGAAACGTAGGAGTAAAACGCGGCAAGAGTGGCGAAAGTATCGGACTTGCGGCGCAACGGGAAGGTCCACACATAATGCGAAAAATCATCAAGAATAACAAGATAATAAAGATAGCCCGTATTACTTGCAACTGGAGAGGTCCATACATCACTATGAATTAATTCAAACGGATAGGAAGCAACATGAGAGGAAGCCCGAAAAGGAAGCCTAGTATGTTTGCCAAGACGACACGCATGACAAGAATGATCAGCGATCTTATTACACGTGAAAGAAAAACTCCTAAATATTTGACGAAGAGTGGCGGGGTTGGGATGACCCAAGCGAGCGTGCCAAAGATCCACACCGGTGGCGAGAGCGACATGGGCAGCGGTGGAGGGTGTGGAGTGGACCGGGTAGAGATCGCCGGGGCTGTCACATCGGTGGAGCACCATCCGGGTACGGGAATCCTTGACAGAGAAACCAAACATGTCAAACTCGACGGTCACAGAATTATCACGTGTAAATTGTTTAACAGAAACGAGATTTTTAATGAGATTAGGGAGACTAAGACATTAGATAAAGAAAGTGGTGTGGACGTAGAAGGAAAAGATGCATGGCCTATATGAGTTATAGGAAGAGAGGAACCGTCGCCGACGGTGATGCGAGTAGAGGTGGTGACGGGAGAGGAGGTGTGGAGAGTACCGGGGTGGGCAGCCATATGAGCCGTAGCGCCAGTGTCCATGTGCCAATCGCCTCCGCCAGTGTACGTGGACGGTGTCGAGCAGAGTGCAGAGCTGCCAGTAAAGCCGGGTCCCAAGGCGCGGGAGGGGGCGCAGAGCCGGGGCCATCAGCGGCAGCGGTGGTGGCCCTCCTGGCTGCGACGGCTGTCCGAACGAGAGAGGCCCTAGGGCTGCACGTGCTGCTGTGGCGCCGCATAAAACGCCTGGTGGGAGGGGGCCGCGAGCCAAAGATGCCGGGAGCGGGTGCTCGCGGTACCGGCATGGAGTAAGCGTGCACGACGCCGGTCCAGGGGTTCTGCCCGGCGTACCACGGAGCCGGCTGGAGTGCTCTGCTGACGGACGACGCCTCCCTGCTGCTGCTGCTGCGGCTGCTGCTGCGGGCGCCCTCCGCGGCGACCCCCGCGACGGCGATTGTTGTTGTTGGCGGGTTGGGCCGGTGGCTGTGGTGGGGGCGCCTGCGGGAAGGCCGGCGGGTGCGGGAAGCCAGGCGGAGGGCGCGGCTGAGGGGCGGTTGGCGCCGGGCCACCGCGGGTGCCGGTGGTGAGGGCGGTGTGCGTAGCCCGAGCCCGCACCATCTTCAGCCGGCGCTCCTCGAGCTTGAGGTACGCCACTACCTTGGGAAGGTGGGCTCCGGGATGAGGGTAAGATTGGAGGCGGCGTGCCCGTAGTCCTCGTGTAGGCCGGCGGTGAGGGTGGTGATGAGCAGCTCGTCGCCGATCGTCTCGCCAAGATCACGGAGTTCGTCGGCGATCTTTTTGAGGCGCATGCAAAAATCGTTGATGGAAGAATAGCTGATGGCACCCGTAGAACTCGCCGTGAAGGAGAACCTTGCGCTGAAGTTTGTTGTCGGTGAAGAGGCCGTTGAGTTTGGTCCAAACAGCACGGGCGTCGTCTTCGTCGGCCACCACCGTGTGGAAGAGATCCGTGGAGATGGTGAGGTAGAACCAACGGATGATGGTGGCGTCGAGGATCATCCACTCCTCGTCGTTGACCATGAGCCGAGAGTCCACGGAGCCGTCGATGTGGCTGTGAAGGAGGAACTCGCGGAACACCAGGGAGAAGTACCGCTTCCAGGCGGAGTAGGACGTGGTGGATGAATCGAGGGTCACCGGGACACGTTCCGCGATGTTGAGGTCGCGGATGAGAGCCATGTCCGGGCCGGCAAACGGATTGCTGCCGGAGGAGATAGAGGAGACAGGGGAGGCCATGGCAGCGGTGGGGTGGAGAGGGCGACACGCAGCGGCGGCGGCTCGAAGTAGCGGCAACGGCGGCTCGAAGGTGCGGCGGCGGCGGCGACGCAAGAGGAGGCACTGCGGGGGCGGCTTAGGTTAGGAACGTGGAGGAATCTGATACCATGTAGAAGTCTAGGGTTAGGTTGTGCAATGCGGAATACTTTGATCTGTGCACTAGGCACGTATATATGGATACATGATGCGGGCCTCTACCTCAACTATACAGGAAAACTAGGAGGTGGGCCTACTACACAATATACACGTACAAATATATTCAACATTGCGGTTTTACATGTCAACTTTCTTTTGACATATTAGCAGAAAATTGCACAATCTTCCAAAGTTTAGCAGGAAAAATCCAGATTCTTGATTCACCTCCGATGGATGCGCATTAAAACTGATGATATGGTCACAATCTAAGTCATTTAGCTAGTACGGGATTTATTCCCAATTCAAAGGGTTCACATAAGAAATTATCTTGATTCAGAAATTTAAGTGAATTATCGGTATTTTTGCCCCAAAACTAGTAGTTCTCAATGAAAGTACTAAGACTTCTCTGGTGCTTGTACCGATCTATTCTTATAAGGGCATGCAAACTCTTTTTTTTTCATTGGAGGTTTCCTAACGGGTTGATCAACACATGGCATTCTCAATACTCCTTGTTTGGTTATGAACCGAATGAGATTCCAGATCTATTTCTGATAGGATTGAATTTGATTCTAAAAGATTCTTAAAGTTATTCATTTTAATCCCTATGTTTCTCTATACGAGACATCATCATACTTTTAGTTTTACTTTGACTATTAAAGCCAAAAAAATGTATGAAAAAAGGGAAAAAAATATTCTAGTATGTCCCCAAAACGAAATATAAAAAGTAAAATACAAAAAATAAAAAGGAAAAATAAGCAAAAAGGGAAATGAAAAAAAGAAAAATGAAAAAGAAAACAACCTGAATGGTCTGACTCCTGACTCCTGAGGACAAGGCGGTACTTCAAGGTCTTCAGCTCGCGTAGAGCTATATGTAGTGTTCGCACGTACACAATACTCTCCAACGGTCCAACCTAACGCGTGAAATAGTAAAGGGCGAAACGGGTGCCCAGGTAGTTTCCTCGCCATCTTCATTTCTGTTTTTTTTGTTCGCCTGCTCAATTTCAAAACAGTTCATGATAAAATGTTGATAAATTTGAAAATGGTTCATGAATTTGAAAAATGAATAATTTTTCGAATCTAAACCATTTTTAGAAATGAACATTTTTAAAATCTTAACCATTTTCATAAATAAACCATTTTCAAAAATGAAAAATTAGAAACTTTTTTAAAATGAACCATTTCCAAAAATGAACAATTTTTAAATCTAAATCATTTTCAAAAATGAACATTTAAAAAATGAACCATTTTGGGAAAAAATGAACCATTTTCAAAAATGAATAATTTTTTAATATGTGCCATTTTTAGAAATGATCATTTTTTTCAAAAAAATAACATTTTTCGAAAATATGAATCATTTTTAAAATGAACAATTTTTTAAAAATGAATATTTTCATAAATTGGAAAATATTCATGAATTTAAAAGATTAAAAACGAACCAAAAATATATAAATAAACAAAATTCACAAAAACCAGTAAAAGCAGAGAAAACCGGAACGTTTTAGAATCTTCCCAAAACCCGAAATTATCACGAAGCTGAAGCGCGGCGTGCACGCGGGGGTACGCGTTGTGTCCCCGACACAACGGGCGTCGGTTAGGATGACTCCAACGGGGCGACCCATCGAGTCCGCGTGCGTCCGTCCCTATCCGCGCGAGCCAAAAACACGGTCCAACGGGGTGACGCAAACGGACTGCGGTCCGTTTTTTGGTCCGCCGCGACGCATTCCTGGACCAAATTTGGGCCACCGATGCGTTGGGCCCGGACGCTCGCGGACCGTTCCTGCGTCCTCCCCGTGTCCGCCCTGGCCCCGCGTGTCATCGTCTACAACGGCCACCTACCCACAATAACTGTGGGCGGCGGAGCTGTATAAATCGCGCCGGCCGGCCAAACCCTAGGGCACACACAAACCCTAGCACTCCTCCCCAATTGCGCCGGCCGGCCAAACCCTAGCCACGGCGGCCACCATCTCCAAGCTCAGATCCACGCACCGGAATGGATCCGCCGCAGCCGCCGCAACATCTGGTGGACGAGGTCGAGCGAGCGCGTATGAGTGCGCGCGTGCGCTATCGCGGCAGCTTCTCGCGCCGGATGGCGACCAGCCCGGCATGGGCCGGCATGATTCCCCAGCCACCGCGTCCGCGCCTGACGGACGCCCAGAGGAGTGCGGTGGAGGCGGCGTTCGCGGACTGCGTCGACAGCGACGAAGAAGAGTACGCCGCCGGTGTCGCGGCGGCCGCTGTCGCGGCAGCCGGTGTCACGGGGGATGGCGCGCCGCCGGAGCCTCCCATTGGCGTGGGCGGCCCAGCTCACATCACGAGGAGAAGGCGGTGGATGCAGCCCACATGCAGCTGAATGCGCAGAGGGCGGCCACGTTCATGTCCGCCACGCGCGTCTATGCCGACGCTACAGTGGAGGACGAGATGAACCAAATGCGCCGCGTTGAAGAGACCAAAAAGCGCGCGGCGAGGCGCAAACGGCACCGGGAGGCCTTGGCGGCGGCCGAGGCCGCGAAAGGAGCAGGCAGCTCCACCTGATGTCATATCCCCGCCGGCGTGGCCGCCTATGTGCGGCTCATTTTCCACTTATACCGGCGTCCGCTACGTGTTTCGTAGCTACAAAATGATCAAAGAAGATTGAGTCAGCCAGCCATGTGCTGGCCATGGCCACGATGACGGAAGAGCCAGCAAGTCCGTTGCAGAACGGACATGCTGCGTGACGTTCCTCAAGGCCGGAGCCCCTCTTTGATCTTCCCCTTGCCGGCCGGTGGTCGGTTATTAGTTTTCTTCAAGTTTAGGTTTAGGTTTTAGGGTTTAATGTTAGGAGGAAGTTCTAGATTTACTATGTAATTTTAATTTCTAAAAATGTAATCCTAGTATTAAAAAAAAAGTTTGGGGAAAAAAATGGCAAGCAGACTCAATGCGTCGGCCCGTTGGGGGCATTGGCCAGAAAGGGGCGGACATGGGCCGAACGCGCGTCCGTTCCCCAATCCAAATGGACAAAACGCAGACCAAACACACGTCCGTTTAGGTTGTCCCGTTGGAGTCATCTTAGGTTTCACCGGCGGAAACATGTGGTGATTGGTTATATGCTCGTATAGGCCTTGTGGGGTGCTTGGGCTGCGGGCGGTTTGGTGTTAGAAATCGCCCGGGCGGCACGGAGCACTTTCCTCAGGTATGGGCCCGATTGCCCGAACCGCTCCGGCTCCAAACAGTTACAATCATCGGTTCCCAATCTCGAGCCTCGACAGGCGCAGTCTTCTCCGCCTCCCGGCCCCGCCTCCGCGACAGCAGCCGCCTCCGTCGAGGCTCGTTGGTACGGCTCCTCATCCCGCCGCTCCCCGGGCGCTCCTTCTACTACTCTCCTGCGCCTGGTGGCACCCTCTGCCCGCGACCGGGCGCGCCTGCGCCGCGCGCTGATGATGTTCGACAGAATGCCTTGCCGATCGATAGACCACCGGTGTAAGTACAGGCGCGCGCAAGCTCTTGTTTCATGGCGTCGTGGTCATCCTCATTCTGTGCGTGCGTGGTCGCGTACACTGCTTACCCGCATGATACAGATTTCTTGAACCCTTGATACGTGGACAATTGTACCCGATTTTGGATGTCATGCAAAATTAAGGAAGATACGAGGGATGATGCAATCTTTCACTTACTATCTTAGTTATGGTTATGAAAGTAGAGTTGGTCACAACGAGGTGTCGCAATTGCAATTAGTAGCAAATTTTTTTTCCTTTGACTATGTGCTGTGCTGGTGCTGCATTCTTTATAAATGTCTTGTCATGAAATCCTTATGTTAAATGGAACACAGTACTGATGCTGAAAGTTTGAAGAGAAACCTGGGGTTTAAGTTAGCTTTGAACTTCTACTACCACCAAAGTAGAAAGTACTATTGTTCACTTCCTAGGGCTAGTACCGTACAAGCCCCAGCTCACTATCGATTGATTCTCAGATAAAGGTTCACTTGTTGGGTCCTGGTTACTTCTCCCATTTGAATCAAATAGTTCAGTTTCACAAATCACATTTTCTTATGACTTTGTCATGAAACTTGTATCTTCTTACCTGTCCGCTTTTTATTTACAGGATCATATCTTTCGTTGTTGCTGACTTGCTGTTTCCTCCAGAGATTCTTATCAGAAAGTTCTAAAAGTGGACTAACGAGAGAAACTGTCATGCCATCCTGCAGAGGAGTGATGTGCTCTTAATAGCAGGCAAGCATCCGGGAATTTTCTTATTAATTCTCCCTTTCTGCGAGTCATCCGAAAACAGTTCAAGTTTTATTGGTGAAGGTCTCCTTTTTCAGTAATATTCTCAATGTATTAGTAGCTGACTTGCATGAATGGGCATTCGGTTGAACTACCCTGCCATAAATCAGTGTAGAAAATCTTTGAGTGTAGTATGCTCTGGAGTGCATCTTGCTGCTCGTTTTTTCTGTAGGAAGTGGAATCATAACAATTCCGTAAAGGATAAATGGATTGCCAGGATTGACAGGAATTTGGTTGATGTGTTTGCTCTCCGTGAACTTATGCAACTATGTGCAAAGAGGAGGTCCCTGTTGGTTGGGAAAAGCTGCCATGGGTTAGCCATTCATTTTGGTCTGGTTGCAGATACAGTCACATGCAATATTCTAATCAACTTGTACACAAAATGTGGCCAGAATGATTGTGCTCGTTATGTTTTTGATGCAATGCTTGTCAGAAGCATAGTCTCATGGAATACCATGATTGCTGGGTATACTCTCAGTGGAGAGGATGTACAAGGTCTGAAGCTTTTTTCAAGAATGCACCAAGAAGGAACACAGCTGAGTGAATTTACTTTATCCAGCACAATCTGTGCATGTGCTGCAAAATATGCTATCAATGAATGTAGACAATTACACACTATTGCACTCAAACTCGCACTGGACTCCAATTGCTTTGTTGGAACAGCAATTCTAGATGTTTATGCAAAATGTAATATGATCAAGGATGCCTGCTGGGTTTTTGAGAAGATGCCTGATAAAACTGTAGTTACATGGAGTTCATTGTTCGCAGGATATGTGCAGAATGGCCTTCATGAAGAAGCATTGCATTTGTTTCGGATTGCACAAAGGGAAGGAGTAGAATTGACTGAATTCACACTTTCTGCTATCATTAGTGCTTGTTCAAGCTTAGCATCAAAACTTGAAGGGACACAACTTCATGCAGTTATCGTGAAATGTGGTTTTCATGGGAACTTGTTTGTGGCAGCATCTCTTGTGGATTTATATGCAAGGTGTGGGCAGATTGAAAAAGCTTATGCAGTATTTTCTTCCATGGAACACAAGAATGTTGTCATATGGAATGCAATGATTGCTGGTTTTTCAAGGCATGCCCATTCTTGGGAAGCTATGATTCTGTTTGAGAAAATGCACCAGTTAGTGCTTTTTCCGAACGAAGTGACCTATCTCTCCGTATTGTCAGTGTGCAGTCATGCAGGTTTAGTTGAAGAGGGTCGTCACTACTTTGACCTGCTAATGTCTGATCAGACTGTTGAACCTAATGTCCTTCACTATTCTTGCATGGTTGATGTTCTGGGACGATCCGGGAAGACTGATGAGGCCTGGGAATTGCTTCACAAAATGCCATTTGAACCAACTGCTTCTATGTGGGGATCTTTGCTTGGGTCATGCAGGAACTACAATAATAGTAGACTAGCCAGAATAGCAGCTGAACAGCTTTTTCTACTTGAGCCAGACAATGGAGGGAACCATGTTTTGCTCTCAAATGTATATGCTGCCAGCGGGAACTGGGAGAATGTTGTGATGGCAAGAAAATATTTGAAGGATAGTGGTGCAAAGAAAGAACCGGGCAGGAGTTGGATTGAAGCAAAGGGAAAAATTCATGTCTTCGTTGCTGGAGAGAGAAAGCACCCAGGAATCACAGATATCCATAATAAGTTAGAGGAAATTTATGACGATATGAGAAAATTTGCTCGCAGCACCAAAATAGAATGCGATCTGCATGATGTTCGTGACGACCAAAAAGAGGAGCTGCTTAAACACCATAGCGAGAAGTTAGCACTTGCTTTTGGCTTAATCAGCTTGCCTCCTAATATACCAATTATAATACACAAGAACCTTAGGATCTGTGGAGACTGTCATTCGTTCATGAAGGTTGCAGCCCATATCACCGAACGTCTAGTCATAGTCAGAGATACCAATAGATTTCACCATTTTAAGAACGGCTTATGTTCTTGTGGGGACTTTTGGTGATTTAGGACTGAATGGAGAATGCAACCATCTACCAGTGTCCAGTGGTAGTCTCTTCATGTAGCAAATTATTGCCTGTCAAGTGGCACTGCCACACTAAAGATCCATTTAGGACTGATTTCTTGATAGCTTTGCCATTCAAGTCAATAATGTCATGCTGCTGGCCCCAATGGATGTAATATCAACACTATCATCTGATCTGCGCATAACAAATGGAAGCAGATGCAACTCCGTGATTAACTGAATAAACTGCGTCACCTATCCTGTACACTGTAATTTTTTCATACATGACGGGCCACGTTAGTTGCTGGTACAGTAAAGATATACATGGGGAGTGGATGCAAGATCTGTTCTTGCAGAAATAGACGTGGCAAGTGGGTTTATTCTCACCTCGACACTTGCTGATATCGGTGTCTGAAGAAGTCTGCTATGCCACTTACTTGGTACTACCAGTGTAATTATTGAGAACTGTACCAACGGATGCACATTGTGGTTTCTGCTCCTTATGATCGAATCTTTCACATCATTCTTTCCACTTCAATAATGATGAACTCCGGAAAGCGGTATATCTTGGTTTCCTTTGCCAGCACTGCTCCTGTCATATTCTATTTCTGAAACAGTTTATTCTGTATACTGTATTAAACATCTTGCATTTGCACATGATTTGCGCTGGGAGTTTTTGGCATTAAGAAATTTTGTGAAACATATTCTTGTAGCAATTAAATCCAATCATCCATATTTGTTGCAGGTTACCATAACAAAATGCTGTTATAACATAATTGACAACCAAATTTCCCCGGAGCTTCGATCATGTTGGGACAACTATACCTTTTTGCGTGCTTTCGATTCACAAGTTATAGTAATCTTCCATTCTAGCCTTTGCGCGTGACAATGAGGATAGCATTGGCTATTTTGGAAATAACACCAAACACGATGCCCCCCTTTGAACCAATCTCCTGAGGGTTTCTCTGTGCAGCACTGAAAAAACTTGTAATGTATACTTCATCTTCCTTTTGACGGATCTTGTCACTTAATATTATTCTCTTACTGTCACATTCTCTTGGTTGTGTTTCTTAGTTAGTCTAGAATGTTGCTATTTTTAGGCATACTCCATCAATAATCTGTACATCTTTTCATCTCTTTGTACTACGGTATAATATAGCAGAAAGTATCAAATTATCATTACAGAAGATGTCTGTCCTTGTTCTCGAAAAAAAGATGTCTGTCCTTGTCATTTGTCATCCTTGCGAACTTACTAGCTGTGCATAGTTTTTGCATCGTGGTACAACCAGGCATAACTTTGGTTTTTTGCAGAGTCCCCACTTCCCATCTGCGCATGTTACATCTGTTTCTCAAGGAAAGTACTGTTTGTGTACAAAAGCTGGCGTCTAGAACCACTAGCAGGACCCATGGAAAGGGCAAATAATATATGAGAGAGGACCATTCATCAGGTTAGCCACTCTTTGTGGACCATACATCATGAACTTGATGAAGACTGCAGCTTCTTGTAAAGGAAAAGCTATCTTGTGGCTGATGCCTGATGGGTATATCATAGCATTCTGTACGTTTAGTTTGAGTTGATCCCTACACGCCAATTTTTCCGGTTAGGCCTTTGGTAATCGAGCATATCGTTGTCGAATCCGGTGGCGGTTTCTGTTGCTCGCCTATCAATTTACTCTCATTGCATTGTCATGTGGTTATAGCTGTCAGGTCTCATGCTCTCGATCGGGAGCGAAAGTTTGCGTCACCAAACTCTGGCAACTTCGATTAGAGTTGGCTCATGCTTAATTTGATGCCAAAATTTTAGTAATATTGCTATTTGTTTATTTTTTGGATGAAACTGGACAGCCAATTGGGCACCTAGATTTTTGCAACACCACAATTTGGCGTGGTTCCAGACTTTCAATGCTCTGTTGGGCACAAACCAAAGTGGTCAAAACCTTCCTATCTGATGATCTAGCTTAGACAGTCACATTGAAATGAAACTTGAGCTTTAGCTGTATAATTTTACATTGGTAACGTCTGACGTGATTAGTTTGTACTTGGTGGTTGCACCTTTGACAATTCCTTTCTTTTCCATTAAAGAATCAATCCCTCTTTCTTGGTATGTGTTAAGTAGACCAGGTGAGTGTCTACTTTACCATTATGGCACTCACATGACTCTTTTGTACTAATGTTAATATAACTTATTTGGTGTTCAAAGGCGTTAATCATGCAGCCCTGGGGTGCCCCGGATAAGGTTCATTGTCATTAGGGAAAGCCCCGCTGCACATGGCTCCTGTTCTTGCTAGCAGACAGGAAATCTTGCTGCTGATACGGTCATTAACCTAGAAGTTGAATCATCACTACCACAATTTCTGCGCGAGTTCCATTCAGATGAATCTGAAGCCTGCATCTCATTTGTTCTTTCACCGAACCAGGTCAGTACTCTATCCGTACTGCATTTAACAATTGCATACTAAGATGTGCTCTTACACCAAATAAGGTGACCTAGGTAACACAAAGTTTTACTCTAGATTCTTCAGCTACTTCGGTTTTTAGCTTTGGTGTGTGATTCACGTGGACACGACTGCAAAAATTGTTTTACAGCTAGCTGCTGTTTGAGCCTTGTCATGAGCTGATAGCGCCACGTCAGTTTAGTTAGGCCATGTTTCTCCAGGCATCTACTAGCTACTTCCAATAATTGACGGCCGGCCGGAACAATAACATGTAGTTTGCCTCGTACAATCCTTTCTAACATAGGCAACAAAAGCAGGAGACATATCTCCAATATTTCCTTTTGATACTTGCTGCGGGGAATCTTGTTGATTATTGGAGCCTAGTGACTTTCTGTGTCTGAAACCTGCCTCTTAGACCATCAACTTAGCCAGCCTTTTTCTTTGTATCCTATTAGGGCAATTGAGCCCACTTGCACGCTTAAAACTTGTGCCGAGCCTTTCCTTCCCGAGGGAACAAAAAGGCGGAGACCGGCTATTAATAGAATAGTAAAAGATCAGGACATGGACATCCCCAGGTGTCGGCATCACTTGTGGTACGTCCATTCTTTAATGGTCCTTCGGCATCTGTCAATCTTCGCTAGTATAACATTGCCCTCCCTACTGTTCAGAGACAGCGAGAAATGCATTGCATTATACTCTCACATTTCACGTACGTACACTCACTCATTGCTTATGTTAGGTGAATGAATGCATTGAAATTTTAATAGAAGACAGGGTGAATGCATTGAATCGACTTGAAAGAATCGAACCAATTCGATTGCATGAGGTGTAGAACAACAGTACAAGAAGAGGTGAGACTGTAGAGAAGGGAGAGGACAAAATCCCCATGGGGGATATTACTTTGTTTCTTCAGGAGGCAGTGGATGTTACATCAACTTCATAGTTTGTTCTTGGACCCACTACATACATACAGATGACACATACATGCTTGCAAGCATGTCCTTTTGGTTTTCATGTGTGTCACCATTTCTCACTCCCTCTCCTTTTCAACCTGATGTTTCCTGAAACCTGCCACCTACTAAGGGCCCCCGTACTGTGATCGAGTAGGGTTTCTGGAAGACAAGAAAGAAACATAGGGAAAAAAAAAGGAAGATTGCCCGGGAAACAAGGGATCTCCCCACTTCCTCTTCCTTCCAAGGGTCAATTCAAGCCTGTCACTTAGTCCAGAGTAGTAGCCTAGTAGGCTGATAGTAACTAGTTTCACTGCTGGTTGTTAGGATCCTGCAAGTATGGCTTCAGATCTCATCATCTTATGAGCTACCCCTGTTGTGATAAAATGTATTTATTTTTAGTTTCAAGGAATTGGGTGATATGTCTAAATAACTTAATACAGTCTTGACCCGCAAAAAAAACTTAATAACAATATGTATGAATGCAATTGAACTTGGGTGATGTTTACAGTACTGACCAGTAAGTTGGCACCGCGGCCACTGCAGCGTAGGGGCTCTGGTGGCTGTAGCCGTACATTGGCGTTGTTGCTTCTGCCTCTGGCTCCGGGCCACAGTCGAGGTTGACGCCGAACAGCCGGAGATGTCTCGACGGCGCCACACTGCTGCTCTTGGCGTCTGCCTCTCTCTGCGACTCACCTGCAAGAATTCACCAGAGATCAATGGTGTAAGAGGTGTGTAGTTTTGTTGCATGTTACCACAGTGCTTTGTTCTTGAGTGCTGTTAATATACCTGCATGCAGCATGTCGCTGTGATCTTGCTCCACCGAGCGGAGATAGGCGTAGGAGCTGGCAGGGCTGGTAGGGTACGATCCCGACGTGCTGTAACACATCGGGCTCCAAGGCTGCTGCTCCCCGGCGTTCAGAGCAGGTGGAGGCACGCGCACAGGCGGTGGTGGCGCACTCTCGCCACGGCGCCTGCAGCCGATGAAGAGCCTGTCACCCGTGCCAAGGCCGCGCACTCTCTCGAAGTGCACGACGTCGCCAGCTTCGAGCTGCTTCTCCTTCACGTACCGGCTCCAGCCCTTGGTGAGCACGTAGCTCTGGCTGCTCGTCCAGTACGAGTACCGGAATCGCCACGGCTTGCCGGCATCATCCTCGAACGACAGGAGCAGGTCCTTCTCGCTGGGGGAGTCGCCGCTGTTCAGGGGGAAGTACCTCTCCGCGTGCTGCTTGGGGATCACCAGCCTGTTGAGCTTGCCCACATCACTTGGCGTCAAGGGCTTCTCGAACAGGTGCTCCCTCTCGTACTGGTGGTGGTAGTGTAGGTTCGTGTACATGGCTACCCCCCATGGCCAGGCCTGTGGGTGCCCCTGGGAGAGAGGGTGCATGGCCATTGCTGCTCTGGAGGAAAGCTACCTAGAGGTTTTTGTCTTTGCAAAAGTTGGGCGGTGGAGAGAAGAGAGGAGAGGAGAGGTCGGCGATGGTGTGTTGTGTAGACAACCATGCATATGTCATAGCTAGGCATTTATAGCCTCCCAAACTGTACACGGCTTGGAGGTGTCTACATATAATAGTATATTGGTATTTACGCAAGAAGGACTTGGTGCATTTGATCTTGAAGATCAGCCAAGTACTAGTATTTAACCTAGCTAGACAGGAAGAATCAAACTGAAAGGGCTTCAAAGGTGCTAAGGTTAGAATATGTAGTTCCAGTGTAGCTGATGAGGAATGATCAGGTGGTGGTACTTAAAAGTTGGTGCCTGGCCATTGTGGCCTAATCACAGCCATCCAGGCCAGGGGGCGCAGGGGGTGGTAGGCCCTATCATGGCTTTCCATGTGCCTGGGTTTGTTAGGGGCCTATGCAATGTGATGTAGTATGACCACTGTCCTTAACTTCTCATTTTAACCTTGTACAGGTCCAGGTTTCTGGTGCTGCAGTGCAGTGCTGGACATCCAATTTTCTTCTATCTGGCCTTGGGACGGTCCAAAATGTCCTGGCTTGTTTAGAATTTCAATTTCCAACGAGAGTCCATCCCATTTGTAACTTGTGTAGACATGGAGGTTCCCTAGGGACCGATAGATTGGTACTAGCGCTAGTTCTTAAACCTGTTGTCCACTTGGGGTAGCTGGTAGGCAATAACTTGTTCAGGGTAGTAGTGGTCTTTTGAGATGTGACACCTGAGGTGTATGGGCCGTGTGCTCTTACTATGATGCACTATACTAGTACCAGCCATTTTCTTGATATCAGATTCAACACAATCAAGGGTTTTGTCAGGCCTGTCTCATTCAATGGCAGGGCTGACCACCTCTTAAGAGGTGGCAAGGCCTCCCAGCAAAATAACCAAGCTGTTTCCTTTGGTTGGACTCGTACACAATGAATTGAATTGAGTTGTGGCCGTAAGATATTATTTCTATTCAAACCTTTGGCGGAGGACAACCTGCCCAGGGCACACTGGGCAGCTTGCGTGGGGGTAAAGCGACTGTCCATTACTCTGCTCCTCTTGTTAGATGATGCCGTTTGGAGATTAGTGCTTTTTTATCATGCATTAGGCATATGGGAAGCACCTCTTGTTGTTGGCACAGTGGAGCACATAGCATTTAGATGAGCTGTTTTGTTATAACTTTAGTGGCAGATCTGTATCAGACTCCGTAAACTATTGGGGATAAAACGATCAATGTCGCTTTGTTTGCTTCTTTGGAGACCGGCATTCGATCACATGGTTTTGGATGGCATTACATGACTAGATTCATTGTGTGTGTGCTCACTAATACATGTGATTATGTTAACTACATGGTTATTCGGCTTGTCAGCCTTTGGAGCAACCGGAGGGGCCAAGACCGGGCGATTGTTATGTCAGCAGGTCTTCTTCAGAATCAAATCATAACGGTGATTTAACGGATCTCGTTATTAATCGCCATTCATCGCATCAGTTTCTTTTTTTCTTGCATTGAACCTCTTATTATTTTACTTCTTCAAAGTTGATTACTTAAATGATTTTCTTGCTATTTGCAGTACTGTACTTGGTTGTAGTCTCGCGTGGCCATGGCATTTTTTTGCCCGCCCTGCTGTTATATGCAGCTAGAAAGCTCCAAGTTCCCAAAGGCCGAAGTATTCTAACACCGAAATCGGAAATAGGATCAAGATTGGACCTGCGCACAGATCCCCTCTTCTCCAATTTACAACAAGTTCGGGAAGAATTTTGTCCCCAATTTCTTCCTCCCCACTCCTATGTGTAAGATCCCTTGGTCCTTGTAGTTCCTCCTGTTTCTTGCTAACCCCTATAAACTGTTATGTTGTTTTCTCTGGGCATGCATGCACATAAAAGATACTCAATAAAAGATGAGTATCTGTTTCTATTGCAAAATAATTTATACTTGATTAAATCACTGATAACTCTAGGTTGTACTATATATGAAAGTGCATGGTTAGCTCCAATGTTCATTTAGTTATGGAATCTTGTCAAGAAAGCCATCAATGTTACTAGTTTGCAACTCCGTGCAAATAATGGTTTATGAGTTTCTTTCTATACTGAACTACATACTGGTGCATAAGAAAGAATTTTACTTGTAGACTCTTGTAAAACGAAGAGATAAATAACTTTGCTAATAGATTTTTTATTTCGTTGAAAATTGCATTTCTAAGCTTTGACCAAGAAATGTACTCTACTCCCTCTAAATCAGAAATTTCACAATGCAGGTAATTTTTTATTCTGTGTTAGCCAAAATTCGTTTGACCATCAATACAGGGAAAATACTAATGCACATACGCAATACTCTCCGTTCTTTATTACCATGTGTTATGGGTTTAGTCAAAGTCTACAAAGTTTGACTAAGTATATGGTGAAAGTATCAACGTCTATAATAACAAATACATATAATATAAACATATATTTTATAATGATTGTAATAAATTTAATTTTATATTGTAGATGTTTTCTACTCCCTCCAATCCAAATTATAAGTTGTTTTGACCACTTCAATGTGGACTAAATACAGACTGAAATGGGTGTCAACACACTAAAATACGTCTAGATACGTACGAATTAAGAAAAGTGTAAAAAGGTTTATATTTAGAAACGGAGGGAGCCAATTTGATTTTGACTAAACGTAGAACGAGGGGTAATTATAAACGTAGTGAGTACTGGATCTATAGAAACATAATGTATTCTTTGTTTTATATAAACCAACATATTATTATGAAAATGGATGGTCAAAATGATCTTGGAAACCGTGTCAGTACATATAATCAACGTTCTACATTGTGCCCTTATTTGGGGAAAATGGCAAAACGCATTGGATCACAATAATCACTGCACTGGTACGGCCATCTTGCAACATGCATGCATGCTGGTTGGTTGTGAGTTGTGTCCAAGTGTAGCATATTAAAGAGTAAAATGCATCTATAGTCCTGGAAGGCCATGTCCATAATGGTCCTGGAAGTTGCAAAATGCTCCATTTCAGTCCTGGAAGTTGCACACGATGTCCACATACGGTCCTGGATACGGTATGAGCTGACGTGGCTAGTGGGCGAGCCCATGATGGCGTGGAGAGAGGAAGCTAGCGGCGACTGGGGCCTACCTGTCAGTGGGTCGGAAAATAAACAGATAAATAAAATGCCTAACTGGGATTCGAACTCAACACCTGCAGCTCCGCGCGCATGAGACAGGCGGTCGACCACTGCGCTACAACATCCTTTCTGAAGTATAATAGGATACCGCGAAAATGTACAATCATCAAAGAGCGCGTACGTAGCATTTGTACATAAGTGATTGCCTTATAATTTATTTTCTTTCATGTGCAGATTGCACAAGAGCGAGAGAGAGTTCTTATTTGGATGGAAGAGTCATTTTGACGAGGGAGAGCGTGTTTTATAATGGTGCAGAAGTGTCAAACTTTGTGTATTCTGAGATGCTTTCAAGGCAAAAATTGGGGTATTCCAGAACTTGCGAACCATCGGGTATTTCAAGGCAAAAATTGACTGGTAGGCTACCTCTCCACAGGTGTTATATTTGTACTTTAGTTACAATAACATTTATGGGAGAAAGTAGTAATGGGAATTTAAACAAATTTCATATGCTTGTACGCGTATGGTGGAAGTAGACGGGTGATCCATGTGTAAGCAAAAAGGGAATTGAACCGGACGCTGAGATAATGAGTGCTCGCTTTGCATGTGGAGTTTTATCTTTTAAATGCAGTTAACTGATGGTTAATGGGTCTTGTCTACGTATATAAGAAAATAGATTGATAGGAACCTCAACCGAAAGAGGTGAGAGGAGGGCCCAACGTGCAAAGATAAGCGTAATCACTTATGTACAAATGCTACGTACGCGCTCTTTGATGATTGTACATTCTCGCGGTATCCTATTATACTTCAGAAAGGATGTTGTAGTGCAGTGGTCGACCGCATGTCTCATGCGCTCGGAGCTGCAGGTGTTGAGTTCGAATCCCAGTTAGGCATTATATTTATCTGTTTATTTTCTGACCCACTGACAGGTAGGCCCCAGTCGCCGCTAGCATCCTCTCTCCACGCCATCATGGGCCCGCCCACTAGCCACGTCAACTCATACCGTATCCAGGACCGTATGTGGACATCGTGTGCAACTTCCAGGACTGAAATGGAGCATTTTGCAACTTCCAGGACCATTATGGACATGGCCTGCAACTTCCAGGACTATAGATGCATTTTACTCCATATTAAAACCCGGCCACGAGGAGGGAGCCACGCAGCTTAGGCTCTTAATTTCCCATGGCTCAATCATGCAGCTCACCTGCCCAATCTTTCCGATAATTCAAGCAGGTTTGGTTCTCTCCAGGCACATGAGCCGGTATCTCGTGGAATTGAATATGGGATCACTCGAGATAAGGGGACACACATGCTAATGCAATGCCCTTCATTATGCTATTCGATCCCGTGGCGCGATGTGTTCCTTTTCCATGAGGCCACGTATGTCTTGCCAGGTTCAAGCAGATCAGCGGCATGATGGACGTGGGGAGCATATGCTTGCTATAGCTAGCGCGTCTTCAGGATGATGGTAAGTATTTTAAAATTGTACCAACTTTGATATGTTTGTACGCTCTCTAGTACTGCTTGTCTAGTGTGAGTTCAGTACAACGTATATTCCCCATTTACAAATACTCACATGTCTCATAAGGACATCCGGATCAAAGAAATGAGCCCCACAACTCAAATTCGTAAAGTTCCTAGCAAACGGACCCAATGCATACTATGTGTCTTGCTTTTACTTATTTTCTCAAAATTGCCTTCACAATTCTTTTCCTCTTTCATATAGTACGATTCAGGATACATAGACTACAATTCAAGTTTTTTTTTCTGGCTTTTGCTTCGTTTAATTAGGGGGATTATTGCCATAATTTTGATATGGTCTGAACTTGTTGCGTGAGGTTCACAGGCTAACTTGAATATCCTGGTGGTTTTGGTCGGCACCATGTGTAGAGCCACTAGACGCTACTGTTATCCTGCAATTGTTTATACTACGTAGCTCTGCCTAAATTTCTGTACCAGCTGCGAACTAAATTCGATATCTTTTGAGCAGATCCGCGTGTGTGTGTGTGTGTGTGTGTGTGTGCCGTGGGAATGAGGAAAGGAGAGGCGCAGGCTGGAGGCGATCTCTGGATTGAAGCTTTTCTTCCCTGCGCACTCAAGACTGACTTGATAGAGAAGGTCTGGCTGGCCAGGCCAGGAGAGAGAGAGAGAGAGAGAGAGAGAGAGAGAGAGAGAGAGAAGGAAGAAAATTTGGTATGTTTTCAGATGCCTTTTCACCGTCGCAGGGCCTGCATGGTGTCATGTTGGTACTCGCTTTCGGTCAGCATAAAGTTGGTCGTTAGTGAAGGGAGACAAAGTGGAAGCAACGGCTCCTGATTACCACGAGGCTCCTGAAAAGGATGAACATACTACTGAGTAGTTGGGACAAATAACATGCACAGTTACACTTAGGATAGTGAAGAATATAGGCCTTACCTAGTAACGAAATTGGAACAAAAATTACAATGCACAAACGAGATCAATACATGCATTGTACATACTTTAAGATAGGCGAGGCATTATTTTAGGGTGACGTCAAGGACTGAAGTTTTCATGCTGGGAAATAGCATCGAAATGACACTCTTTCACTTTCCGATTGGAACCGCACTTTTTCAGCAAAGAAGCTAGTACCACTGAAAAAGAATCTAACTTGATATCTAGTGATTTACTAGGAGAACTGGGACTCTCCTACCGTTTGAAGACGAGAACCCATCTTTTGCTGAAGTGTCTATTTACGGGTATGCTATAGATATCGACGCGGCACAAATTTATCGCCCCTTTTGCATAAAGACCATGCTAGGTGTTGGCCTTTGGAGAAATCCCAAGATCGGCCGCCTCCCTACCGTTTGATTTCATTAAATAAGCGAAATATGGCCTTTGGAGAAATCCCAAGATCGGCCGCCTCCCTACCGTTTGATTTCATTAAATACGCGAAATATGGGTAGCCCCAATGCAGCATATCCTCACCCACACAACTGGTTTTTGTACATTTAGAGCGTCTTCGCAGAATTTAATACAGCGGTGTGTCAAAATAACGCAAAAAATGTTGCAAAATTTGAGAAAGACCAAAGGAGCAAAAAACAACAACTGTATGCATCGAATACCCATTTGGAGTCGTAAAAGAGTGCGGTGGCGAACGATTGATGGAGGGCAGTGTGGTCGAAGGCGGAGTAGGACGTGTCGAGCAACTCCGGGGAGTGCTAGTCGACCTGTCGAAGAAGATCCATCTTGACACGGCTCATGCAAATGGCACTGGATATGGTGAGGGAGTTTTCTAGCTAGAGTCATAGAGGTCAAGCTGAAGAGGTCATGGGCGGTTGTGGCTACGTTGATGCTTGCAAAGGGGTGGGTCGAGGTGGAGAAGCTCCATCGGCTGCTTCGAAGGAAGACCGAGTGGGATGCTGCGGAAGAGGGGGTTTTGACGAGGCTTGCACCGGAGTTGTTCCTCAGTATCGTGTTGGAAGAGAGGAAGGAGCAGGGCGTTGGAAATAAGATGTACGATTTGAATATTGTGGTTGTTGCGATGGATACGACTGACGAAGTGAAACTTTGTGATTTTTGCATTGAAGCAACTCCCATGCTTGTTCTTGACCTGGAGTTGAAGAAAGAGACGGTGTAATAGCATTGGGTGTTGGAGTTGTCCTGATCGAAGTCCTTGATGCAGGATCATAAAAACAGGGAGTTGTTCTTACTACTGAAGTTGTTGAAGTGGTCCGAGTTCAAATTTTTACAGTTCTATATTTACATGAGTCAGAATTACCCGCAGCTATGTCTACTGGCCGACCGCCCCGAGCCGGCGCGTCAACATGGAGAGAATGCAGATACGATGGAGAAAGCCATCGGTGGTGCACGCGGTGGAAAGGAGAGGATGCCATGGGAAAATTCAGCCTGAATATCAGATTAACAACCGAACTATCAAATTGACATTCTATCTCAGTATCAATATCAAGCCCTTGAATGTCTAGATCCAAGCAGATCATATGGATCTCTTTGACTCGAATGATTTTTGTATAAATGTTGTGGAATTGGAAATGCTTAGTAGTTCCTGTGTTGCTTGTTTGATTTGCGCGAATTGAATCATACGTGTATTACTCAATATACATGGATTAATTTTTGTCTATTTTTTAAATCTTCAAAATGTATTTTTTTGAATAGTGGGAGCAGATACCGTAGTGACCCAAAATAGATTTCCGCGCTACACGCACGGTAGTGTGATGATATGGTACAGTAGATGTTACATCGGTCGCACTCGCACCTTTATCTAAAAAAAATCTCCACGTTTCAACTCTCGACCCATGGTGTTGTACTAGTAGTATCTGACGACGAGCTGAGGCTGAGCTCGCATATCATGAAAACTGTAGCAGTACCAAGAAGAGTCACCTGCTCGTCCTCTTGGAAACAGCTGCCGCATGCACCACGAAGGAAAGAATTTGCTGACATCATCACACAGTAACAGTAGGACGTTTGTAATTTCAAAAAAAAAAACAGTAGGACATTTGTTTTCGGTCACGTGCAGGCTACCTAACTATAGTACTCCATCATCGTCTCGCAAGCTGCAGCGCCTGTTCGCATCCAGAGCGCGGCCAACAGTGCGCGTGATCGAGGGCGGGTGCGTCGCCAGCAGCACAGTGCACGCGGCCGCAACCGCAGCAGCAAGATGGTCCTTGAGATTGGCCGTCTCATCGATCTCGTCTTCCTCCCCCACCCCCACAGCACTGTTTGACACAAGGTTTTCTTCGAGCCCGGCCCTCCCATGCATGCCCCTCCCGTTGTTAGGCGCGCCGCTGCCATGCCGGGGTCCTGGCGGTGCCCACGCGTCCGGCGGCGAGGGCAGGGTCCCCTCGGCCTGGCTGGCGTGCCGGCCGGTGTAGCCAGCGTGAGGGATCAACAGTGCGCTGCTGCTGGGCGAACAGAACAGCATAGTAGATTCATGGTGGATCCATGGTGCATGGGTTCAACAGCGGGAGCTCTTCTCTTCCGTTGCGCTTCCTCGTCTGATTGACACCGCATGCAAAGCTTCCATGCACGTACGCGTGTGGGCTACCACTAACAATTTGCGTTGTGTTTTCTGGTTCTCTACTGCCACTGTTCACGCATGCAGGGCAGGACACCCACGTACAGACCAAGAGACATGCATGCGTCCATGATGTATGATCTCTTCTTGCACAACTAGTTGGATCTTGTCAGCTGTTTTATGGTATTGTATTGTGCACTGCTGCACCTCAGCACCTTCAGGCTGCAGCGCAGATCGACAAACCAGCTAGTAGTACCTTGAGTCCTTGAGACATGTGGCGAGCAAGTAAGTGACGTAGTAGATGATAACCCAAAGTCGAGATAATAATTATATACCCGCTTGCTGCAGGGAGAGAGGGCCTCCTCCCCAATCAGGTGACACCTGAACCCAGTACCTCGTGTGCCAACTGCGTGCCGACCTGCTGCGGAGCTCCCCCTCTTTGCGTCGAATTGGGGGCAAAAACCTTCTTTCGATATGTTCATTACTTGGGAAATCTAGAAGGAATGGAACGCTCATGTTTTCAACAAGTCATCGATGCCTAGACTAAACCCCTGATGAGTTCGTCAAAGTTAATTTCGATGGCGTTTTTCATGAGGCCACAAAAGATGGGGGCTGGGGATATGTCATTCGTGACCAGGCGGGCGATTTTGTTGCTGCTGGCGTGGGAAAAGCAGTGCACCTAAGGGATGCACTGCTTTCTGAAACTGTCGCTTGCTTAGCGGCCATTGAGGGAGCGATCAGCATCGGGGCTAATCGAATTATCTTCGAGTTTGACTCCTCCAACCTGGTGAGCGCTTTGAAGACCAGGAATTCCGACAAAGCTCTGATCGGCGTGCTAGTGAAGGAGGCGAGAAGTTTATGCATTTTACAGTTTGATTCCTACGAGTTTTCTTTTAGTAGGCGTGAGTGTAATTCTACTGCCCATGAACTTGCGAAATTTGGGGTTAGTAGTGAGTGCCAGGACTCGCGTTGGGTGGATGAGGCCCCCGAGTGTGTTGTAAGCTTTTTAGCCAGTGACATTATGGCTGAGGTTTAATGGAATTTCTATTCCCGTAAAAAAAAGTCATCGATGCCGCCAGTGCTAATGCAGAGAATTAAAGACGAGAGTAAGAACTGAATCCTTCCAGGTGCTAAGCATTTAGCCAAGATTACCGCTTAAACTTCTTTTGTTTTCCCTTTTTCGGTTGGCCTAGGTTTATAAAGGCAAATATTTTACCTTATTTTGAAAAACAATTTGGTGGCGGCTCACGCTGTTGGGCCAGGCCAAAAAATCTCACTCGCTCTCTTTGTTTTTTCTCACCCATTCTTGTAGGAAATATACTTAATGAAGACTTTATGACTATACTGGAACACAATGTATATAAATATGCTGAGATTATACCCGGGAGTAATATAGAGTGGAAATGCAGATTGTTCATATGGCTTTATAAATTGATTAACTACTGTGATTCAAATTCGACACGTAAGTCACACAGTGTGCTCGTGTGACTAATTACGGAGTGATATTCTTAGATGCTTACTAATGATCATGATTGGTTTGGTTAACCTGTGGCTTCTGAACAATTATCGGTGAAATTAAGGTTTATATAAAACAGGAATTATCACTATTTCAAGATTTATAATCAGTAGGCTCAACTTAATCATTGTGAGCGACATCACGGTCGGTAAAGAGATAGAGGAATAGAGTTTAGACTGGATTTACGCTGGTTGAGGGTTTCGCGGGCGCCCACGCGTCGGGCGGCAACGGCAGGGTCCCCTCGGCCCGGCTGGCGTGCCGGCCGGTGTAGCGATCGTGAGCGATCAACAGTGCGCTGCTCCTGCTCGGCGAACAGCATCGTGGATTCATGGTTACTTGTGTTATCTGGTACGTACTGTATGCTGTACTCCTCTCTGCTGCCAAGAGAATGCGCGCGACTGACGGGGTGACGACGCGATGGTAGTCGATACAAGCTACTACCCCTGCATTTTTCTTCGCCGGCATGCATCCGTGCATGATCCCCTTGCTTGCACAACTAGTTGGACTGCTGGTTTATGGTATTGTATTTGCACTGCTGCAACTCAGCACCTGCTGTCTGCAGCAAGATCGACAAACCAGCTGGTACAGTAGTACAACGTACCTCGACTCATGTGGCGAGCAAGCAAGTCACGGCAGTGTTGCCTTTGTTTCCTTCCTCTTTTTCCTCGTGTATTTGGGCTTGTATTTGTTCTCTTTCTATGAATACTAGTATGGAAAATGCAAAAAAAAAAAAAAGATGATGATAAGCCAGAGTCGAGCTATAATTATCTACAGTACCCACTTGCAGGCTTGCAGCAGCAGGAGAGGGAGTTGGCCATCCTCCTCTCCACACCTCCACACCTGGACCTCGTGTGCAAACTGCGTCCCTGCCGACTTGCTGCAGGTCGAACCAACCAAGGCTGGGTGACGTCACCGGGCCTCCCGAGTTTTTTTTTTAGAACAACACCCCCTTTATTTCTTAAGTAATAATATTAGTACAAACTCCATCTGGTGGATTCAGGAACCAAACATGCCTTCCTAGACTGAAGAGAATGAAACTCCTAGCTAGGCAGTGGGCATCACCATTTGACAGGCGTCCTTCGTGGACAAAATCGAAAGTTTGGAACTTCTCTGCCGTTTCTTCAATCTCCTGTACCAGCTAGCCATATTTTCCCAGCTTGTCTCCTCCGTTAATCCGACAGATCACATTCTGGCAGTCACTCGCCAGCTTAACCCTGGTTAGGTGCAGGTCCTTTACAAGAGCCACACCTTCCCTGCATGCTTCAGCCTCCATAGTTTCAGGGTCCATGGCACCCTTGATCACCACTACTGAAGCTCCTAGGAACAGTCATGTACCGTCCCTAGCAATGGCCGCCACCGCCGCCACTCCACCGTTCTTGGAGAGTGTCGCGTCTACATTGATCTTTGTCACGCCAGCCGGTGGTGGGATCCACCGCGGTGCCGCCCTAGTTGGTTTCTGAACCTGCTGTGCTGAAGGTTTCACAAGAGCGAGATCAACGATGAATCTGTTGACAAAGCTGAAAGTCGATAATGGACTCTGAAACACTTCCTCATGAAGCGCTTTCCTCCTCGCATGCCAAACAACCCACAGTGTGACCACTGTTAGAGTGAGCTCCGCATGCGATAATGAGTTGGTTATTTCAGCTAACCATCCCCTCGCATCTGGCTCTTGAATGTTCATTATAACCTCGACTAGCTCTTCCGGCAAAAGAGCCCAGACACTCCGCGCCATGTTGCACTCCATAAGTGCATGTCTCCATGAATCTTGCATCCCACAAAATCCACATGTACTATGCGGTGCCATATGTCTGTGATGCAATGAATCAGCTGACGGGAGCGATTGCTTCGCCAGCCTCCACAGGAAAATCCGAAGCTTCGATGGTACTTGCACATGCCATAATGCTGTCCAATCATTTTTCTCTCCTTTTGTATCCGATCGACCGGCGGTATCTTCGAGCCATGCTGTCCTGCGCTCCCGCGTGCAAACCAGCATGTTATACGCTGAACGTACAGAGAATAAGCCTCGCCGATCATAGTGACACGCCCAACATTCATCTTGTTGTCTTGACGGAAGCGGAATATTCTGAACTATCTCCGCATCCATGGGTGCCAAGAACATCTGTACTTTGGTCATATCCCAAGACCTGGTATGAGTATCGATCAACTCGCACACACGTTGAGGTGGATCATCGTGAGCACAACAAACCGGCCGGAGCAGACCATCTCTCGGAAGCCAGTTCATATTCCATATGTCCGTCTCTTCCCCGGTACCAATCCGGCGAATTAGCCCCTGTTTAAGGACATCCTTCCCTTCCATAATCGGACGCCACACCCTTGATGGTGCAGCTCTAACCTACGCATCCAGGAACTCACCCGTGGGGTAATATACCGCCTTCAGAATCCAAGCACTCAAAGTATTCGGTTCCTGCACCATCCGCCATGCTTGCCTAGCGAGGAGGGCGAGATTGAAGAGTTCAATGTCTCTGAACCCCAAACCTCCAAGATACTTTGGCTTTGTCATCTCCTCCCATGCTACCCAGCATGTCTTTCTCTTGCCCTCCTTGCTCCCCCACCAGAAGCTTCGGAGTAATCCATTGATGTGCTCACATAAATCTCTCGGTAACTTGAAACATGACATCGAGAAGGTGGACACAGCTTCCGCCACTAATTTTATTAGTAGCTCTTTCCCAGCTGCCGATAACAGCATCTCCATCCATCCTTGTACTCTCTTCCAAACTCTATCTCTTAGATAATTGAAAGCGCCATTAGTAGAGATTCCCACATTGGATGGCATACCTAAGTATTTCTCACTTAAAGCTTCGCTTTGCACATCCAAAATGTCCTTTATCTCTCCTCTCAGAGCCCGACTACACCCTTTAGCAAAGTGTATAGAAGATTTATCAATGTTAATCCTCTGACCTAAAACTTGACAGTAAATATTCAAGACTTCCTTGATCTCCTCCGCACTCTCCCTATTTGCCCTGAAGAACAGCAGGTTGTCATCTGCGAAGAGTAAGTGGCTAACCGTCGGTGCCGACGTTTCCACTTTAATTCCACTTAAGTTCGATGTCTCACTTCTTGATTTTAGAAGGCACGAGAGGCCCTCTGCTGCCAACAGGAAAAGATAGGGGGAGATAGGATCTCCCTGGTGAATGCCCCTCGAGGGGGTGAAACTTTCTGTACACTCTCCATTGAAAAGGACTAAGAATGAGACAGAGGTAACCAACCGCATGATCATGTCCACCCATAATCGATGGAAGCCCATACGAAACATAATTGCCGCAGATAACTCCACTCCACGCGGTCATATGCTTTCTTCATATCCAACTTCAGAGCACAACACCGCAGATTTTTGGCCCTCTTGCGCTTCATAAAATGTAAGCACTCATATGTCGTGATGATGTTGTCCGTGATTAACCTCCCAGGTACAAAGGCTGACTGTTCCTCAGATATGATCTCCGGTAAAACCATTTTCAACCTATTTGCCGCCACCTTCGATGCAAGTTTATAAATTACGTTGCATAGGCTAATGGGTCGGAACTGTCCCAGCTCCTTCGGTGTTGCCACCTTCGGAATGAGGACTACAAAGGTGTTATTTATCATGGCAGGGTCATCTTCCCCCTTCAGCACCCGCAAGACAACTGCGGTCACCTCAGCTACACATAAATCCCAGTATCTTTGAAAGAAATGGGCGGGAAACCCATTCGGGCCTGGTGCCTTTTGTTGGGAACATCTGGAACAGCCCTTCCTTCACCTCGCTATCTTTAAAAGGGGCGAGTAACATATCGTTCATACCGGATGTGACCTTGAGGGGTACAGTCTCGAGCACGACCTCCATGTTTTCCGTCCCCTCCGATAGGTACAGCTGCCTGTAGAACACAGCTGTCATATCCATCATCTCATGCTCATCCGTCGCCACTTGACCACACGGTTTCCTCAGCTGAGTAATTATGTTCTTCTTCTTCCTCTGGCTCACTCTCATATGAAAAAAATACTTTTGTTCTTGTCTCCAGCAGCGAGCCACTGAATCGGAGATCTCTGCTGCCACATAATCTCCTCCGTATGGTTGAGCTCCACAACTCGATCAGTGATTTTAATTTCTGCACGCGAGGGTCCCAACCTGTTCCGATCGGCTTGTAAGACTTCTAGCTCTTCCTTGAGCTTCTTTAGCTCAAGTCTCGCGTGGCCAAACGTCGTTTTGCCCCACCCCTGAAGGTGATTTGCAAAGGACGACAATTTTGCTTGCAGTTCGGACAGGTTTTGCGCCACACCTTCCTCCTGCCATGCTTCAAAGACCATGGGTGTGAATTCCTCATGGTCCTCCCACATAAGCTCGTACTTAAACCGGCCCTGGGCCCTCCTTCGATGAAACCCTTCATCATGTCGCCATTTAAGCAGAATGGGTCCGTGGTCCGAAGCTGCCGCCGTCATATTCCGTACTGTCGCGAGTCGGTAGCGTGTGCTCCAATCTGGCGTTGCGAACGCGCGGTCAAGACGCACTCGACAGTACGTACCTCCAGTAACCTTCTTCTCAAATGTCCAGCTGCACCCCTCATAACCCAAGTCATTGAAGCCAGAGACATCCACCATCTCTCGGAAACCTGCCATTTGAGCATTGCTCCTTTCTTGCACGCCAACATGTTCCGAAGGATGTAGCACTTCGTTGAAGTCCCCCATGCATACCCACGGGAGATCCGATGAAGCTTTGATATATGTCAACATATCCCAGGTTTTAAATCTTTCCCTGGTCTGAGCCTCCCCATACACGCAGGTAAAACGCCACTTCGACCCATCAGCCTCAGTGATAATCGAATCAATATGTTACTGCGCGTACGGTAAAATTTCCACTTTTATTTCATTGTTCCAGTACATTCCAAGCCCGTTGCTGTGGCCCGAGCTACTTATAGCAAACGCCTGATCATACCCTAGCATGTGCCTAAGTCCTTCTACCCTGGTTTTGTGCACTTGAGTTTCTAGAACACACAGAACCGAGGGGGCAAACATCCTCGCGAAATCACGAAGTTCCTTCATAGTCGCGACATTGCCAAGTCCACGACTGTTCCAAGTTGAGGCACTCATTGCTACTAGCGGCACTCCTCTTGGTAGCCCGCTTCAGCTGTTGACTTGTCCTTCCCATTATTTGCAGCCTCCTTTTTCTACCGCTTCTTTTCCTTTGGTGGAATATACACTGGCGGTGGTGGAGGCACCATGTCCAGTGCTGACCCCATGTCCAGCTGCTTCTGGGCTGCCGGTTTCTCCCCTTTCCGCTCCGATCCCTCCAACACTGGCTTCAAAGATCTGGTTGCCGTGTCCGCAAGTCCATCCTCAGCTTCCTCTTCCAAGCTAGCATCCCCTGAGGTACGTTTCCGGGGAGCCGTGATAGCGCTGGTCTGGTTCTCCTTCTCCTTCTAGACCCCTCCTCTGCCACCACCCCGAGCTCCACCCTACCCGATCGGCCTCCAAAGCGACTGGCCGTGCGACCTCCGCGATCTCCCATCGGGCCGCGTCCCTCACGTGCACCTTCCCCGGCTGGGGCAGAACCCGTGGGGTTGCGGGGTGCCAGGTGACCTCCGGTGCCAGCATCCAACTCCCAAAGTGCAGGTATGCATCCTCATATTCCCGAGTTCCACATTCAGTGTATTCGTGGCTCATCTTGCCACAGAAGAAACAGAACTTAGGAACCTTCTCGTATGTCACTAGGAGCATCATGCTTTCACTTCCCTCCGGTGAGAACGTCACCACACGAGGCAATGGACTGTCAGCAATCAGCTTGACTCGTGCCATGTGAAACTCTCCACTGCCACCTGAGACAGCCTTCATCTCAACCCGCACCACTTCCCCAACCCTCGAAACCAGCTGCTTAAAGATCGCCTCCGTGACTCCGTCCTAAACAAAGGGGGGATGCGGTGTATCCGAATAACCAAGGTCGGTTCAATCTTCCTGAAAACCACTTCACGTGCTGCGTTCCAAGCCGCCCGCATCATGTTCTCCAGCGAGTGCTCACTGAAGCCTCTGACCGTCAGAAGTTTGGCCACGGCCATCCACTTCACCTCCGGCAGATTAACCCTATCCGCCTTCGCCATGAACTCTCCATCTTTCTCCTTCTCGCTCAAGTTCAGATTCTTGAGCAGTTCATCCACCTCAAAAACCCTAGCCGGTTTCGACGATTCCGCCGCCATGGTTTGCGTCCTCCAATCCAATCAGATCACCACCCAATCGCCCCCCACCAAGGCCGGGTAGCTGTGCTAGACAGTCCCCTGATCAGCTCGAGTGGAAACAACAATCGGAGTGCAGATCGATCGGGAGCAGAACCTTCGCCGGTGAAATCGCCGCCAAAGTCGCCTAAACCCTAGGTTTCCTAGGTCCTCCGGAGGGAGTGCACTATCAGTTTGATTGATCACCAGGCCTCCCGAGTTGGACTTCGCTGAGTGCCGATACATACTGGAATGTTAAGTCGGCCAACTGCAATGGGCCGATCCCATTTTGAGGGCCCTCACAGCTGTCTGGCTCTTCAAAAGGGAGTTTTTTTTTCTTCGAAAAGTCCCTTTGTAGCCCGGGCTACATGTAGCCCGATTTTTTTTTTTTTGAAATTAATATTTTTAAGTGTCCAAAGATTCCGAAAATAATCATAGAGCTGGAAACGACGTACCTGCAGAGTTTCAACTCGAAATATTTTGTATACCGGCCTAAACAAAAATAACAAATTTTTGACAGATATGAAAATTTGAAATCTGCACTGTTCATCATCTCAGATCTGAAACTTGTTTTTTTACACAGGAAAAAAATACAGAATATTCCGCATTGAAACTTTACAGTGTGATTTTCGAATTTTTTTAAAAACGGGCTACATGTAGTCTGTCCTACAGAACACCTCTCTCTGCTTGCTAATTTGTGCTCCTTATTCCTTTGATGGTCCAAATTTAGTTACTTTTTCATCTCAATGTAGCCACATAGCAACTTCTTGATGTAGCCACGACAAAACCTGCAACGACCTTGCAGATTCTCCTAAAGATCTAAAAGCTAGGAATTTGAAGTTTGAATCTCCAAATGGTTTTAATGTAAATGCTGTCACAGATGAACTTGTTCAGCATATTCAGATATGTGAATGCATCGAGCTAGTTGGATTACCAGTGGTACAATGGCAGAGTAGATCGAGGAAGACTGTAAAGCGTTATCAGTACCTGCTAAAACATCTGTGGATTTCGCCTGTTTAGAGACGACGACTTTGATTGTTTTTACGTAACTTTCTATTTTATCGGACATCTTTGTTGTTCACTATGTTTTATGTTTCGATCTTATGTACAGTAGTTTGGTTATCTGATCAATAATATCGGACATCTTTTATGGAGCTGCCCTTTTGCACAAGAATGTTGGAACTTTGTTTGTCCTGAAAGAAACAACCATAACTCTACCTTGGAAGAAGTTAGTTGCTGATATGAAAAGCAAACTGAACAAAGACTTTGCAATGGAAATAATCATCTTGGCAGCATGGGGTATCTGGTTGATCAGAAACAACAAGATTTTCAATAAGCAAAGGCCCAATATTCAATCGTGGAAAGCAATATATTTCCAAGATCTGGCATTCCACAGCCATAGAATCAAAAATAAGTTCTTAGATAGCTTTAATTTCTGGAGATGTAACTTAACTTAGACTTTTTTTTTTGCCATACTTTGTACATATCTTTAAAAAGTTATAAAAATTGCAGTGGGAAACTCTCCCACTGTTTTGCCTCACAAAAATAAAGTCAAATCTTTTTCTCAAGTGAAAAACAAATCAGAGCAAGGATAACAATAGAGTCAACTACCGATCATATGTCATTGCCATGTATTTATAGCTAATTCAGTAACCAACATGTATAGAAGTTAGCTACAAATGTACTAATTTATTAATATTTTCATCCGAAAAGAAGGATAACCCTCCTCATCTGCATCTTGATGCACGCATATTCATTATTCAAAACCTAGGAGTCGAAGAAATTCGATCCAGAAAAGAAAACCCGATGATTTATGCATCGCGAACGTAATTTCACGAGGCAAACCAAAACCCTTCGAATTGATGCCTGCATATTTTATGGGGCTACATTGACAAATTAGTTCAGGCTCTATTCCGATCAATCTTCCCTTCATCTGTGTTACCAAATACCAGCAAGTCCTTTTCGTTATCATCTCTTTGAACCGTTGCATATATCCATCTCACCTTTGTTTGTTTGGAGTGTTGATACCTAAAAATAACTCAATTTACAAGTATATACCATGGAAAATTATCTAATAGTGTATATAAGTATCCTTCTTTCGTGCTGTATGAGATTATCAGTTCATGACATGCAACATAATTTCTCATTGTAATTTCCTCCAGCTGCCACTTGGATACCATTGATGAGACTTGTAAAGAATTATAAAAATAAGATGTGCAGTTGTATTGATAAGATATATTTGTCCTCTCATGTTCCCATTCATTCATTGACGTGGGGATAAACCCTGGGTTACCAAAGTCGGCGACTCGACAAGAAAGCAAGACAACAGTCCGGCTGCCCGACCCCGGCTGGCGGCTCGGGTCTGGCTGCCCGACCCCCATCCGCTGCCCGACTCTGGCTGGCGGCCCGAGTCTGGCTACTCGACTTCTGCCCGGCTGCCCGACTCCGGCTAGCGACGCCAAGTCCGGCTGGCCGCTCTCCGTCCGGCTGCTCCTCCGAGTTGTGGCTGGCAAGCCACCCCGACACTGCTGATGAATAGCAAGGAAGAAGACTATTGGCGAATAGCGCGCCACTATGCATGCAGCACCGCGGGCCGCCCGTGTCCCCTCGGCACAGCTGGGCCCCCGCTTGCCCCCTTGTCTCCCGAATAGTGCTAGTTAGGCCCGAATAGTGCATGTGGTCTGCCTCTTGTCCCATGGGATTCCCTTTATAAGGAGCACCAGGGCTGCCATGGCGAGGGAGATCGATCCCTCACTCCACTCTCCACTCACTCACGTTCTGGTTCATCTCCAGCTCAAGCTTCCTAGCTAGCAAAGAGCATGAACAGCCCAAGGAGCAAAGATGTAGCACCCGATATACTCCACCATATATACAGATCAGTGCAGGATGTAGGGGTTTTACCTCCTCACGAGGGCCCTGAACCTGGGTACATCGCATGTTTGCCGTGCCCGAACACAATCTCGCCGGAACGCCGTCGCTGCGCAGTAGCTACCCATCAAATAAGCCACCCCGTGGCATATGCTGTGACCGAAAGCCACGTCATTTGGCGCCCACCGTGGGGCTAAGCGGTGACCGGAGTTCCATTCCGGCGGGACCACTCGTCGTCGTCGTCGTCGCCGTCTCGCCATCGCCGAAGAAGCCCGGAGGCTCGGCGTCGTCTCCCGGAGACTGGGCGTCACCTCCCGGAGGCTCGGCGTCGCTTCCCGGAGGCTCGGCGTCGCCGGTCTCCCGTGCTCGTCGCCATCGCCCTCGTCCAAACTGCAGCGGCGCCAAACTCCTTCGCCTGGCCGCACCCATGCGTCCGTGCGGCCTCAACCCTGTGCGCCCCGGCGTGTCCGCCGCGTCCGCAAGACCTCCTGCCCCAGTGCTGCACCGACCCGTCGGCATGCTACCCGTCCGCGTCCACGCCAACCTCCCCTCCTGCGCCCGCGGCCGCCTCTCCTCCGACTCCGGCACTGCACCGCCACGCCGAAGCGCTGGCCCGTCCGAGTCCGCACAGCCGCTGCGCCTCCTCGGGCCCCTCCTCCGCAGCCGCTCGCGCGCCTCCGCGCAGGCCCGCGACCGGCCCCCCTCCGTCGACCCGTGCTGCTCCCGTCGAGCCGAGGCCGGCCATGCCCAGGCCGGCCGAGCAGCACCCGCGTCACCCCCTCGCGCCCGTCGGTGGCCGCTGCCGCCTGAGTTTCCCCGCCAAGCTCCTGCAGCCTGAGCTCCTCCGGCTCCCTCCAGTCGTCTGCGCCCGACCACGCCTCGACCTCAGCCGCCCTCGCCATGGCTGGCTCCGGACCGCCTCCGCCTGCTCCGCGCTCGGCTGGCCCCGCCTCGCCTCCGCCCGGCCGGCTCCGGCTGCGCCCGACCTCCCCTCCGCCTTCTGCCTCCCACACTGGCCCTGCCTCGGCCGTCGTCGCCTCAGCTCCGGCTACCTCCGCCCCGGCCGCGCCCGACTTGCCATTCCCCGGCTCCCCGCATCTGTGCCTCCACTCGCCAGCGCGGGCTGGCCAAGCTCTGGCTGTGCCTCCTATGCCCGAGGCCGGAACGGGCTGGCCGAGCTCCGCCCGCCTCCTCTGCCCGTGGCCGGCTCCGGCGCCCCTTTCCTCCATCGGGCCGGCTGAGTCGATCGAGAGAAGAAAGAAAAGAGAGAAAGAGGAAAAGAGAGAAAGAAAAGGAGAGAAAGAGGAAAAGAGAGAAAGAAAAGAAAAGAAAAGAGAAAAGAAGGCGTACCGGCTCATTCTATTTGGTTGACTGGCCGGCCAAGCCCCAATCCGGCTGGGGCTATCCGGCTGCCCTCGTTGGGTCGGATGGCCGGCTGCGCCACGATCCGGCTGCCGCCGTTTGCCTGCATGGCCGGCTGAGTCCAGGCCGGCTGGAGAGGTCCGCCCAGCGAAAGCGGCCTTTCTTCTTCGGGCCCCGGCTGGCCGGCTCACCCCGGCTCAGCCGGACTCGAACGTCCCCGCTTCGACAACTCCGACTTCATCCCCGCCTGTGACATAAAAAGCAGCTAAGTGATGCTTTCGCCTCCAATTTCCGGCATCCTTTACCTCCTGTACAACTGTGGCTAGCCGGCTACCGACCCTCGCTTACGATAGCTAAGTACCGTGCCCGGCTCCAAGGCTAAACTCTCGGATCCGGCTGCAGAGTCAGCCGGCCAGAGCACAAAGCTGGAGCCACACAAAAAAAGCAAATAAGAAAGGAAAGCTTTTCGGCTCGCGACAGAAAAACCGCGCCTTCGCCGAGTCGCCTTTATCCAGTCTCTAGATCTAAGTATTGTGCCACGCTCGTCGTTCTGGCATCTCTTCGGATCCGGCTGCAGAGTTCAACTGGCCAAGAGCCTGCGCCGGACGGGTTGCACACGAAAAAGATCAAAGGAACCGGGCAAAGGCGAGCCGGCGTCAGTGTCTCATTTAACTTCTAGATCTAAGTATTGTGCCACGCCCGTCATTCCGGCATCTCTTCGGATCCGGCTGCAGAGTTCAGCCAGCAAGAGCCTGTGCCGGACGGGGTGCACACGAAAAAGATCGAAGGAGCCAAGCAAAAGCGAGCCGGCGTCAGCATCACATTTAGGCATTTTGTTTGGCGTCCCTAGTATTTTACTTGTCACCGTTGCAGATTCAACTCGTTTTTCTTGATGTTACAGGCAATGCACGCAGGACTTCGCGCCCATCGGCCGGCGGACCTCGAGTCCGCATTTGGCAGGACTCGACGCCCGCGACCGCCGGGCAAGCACGACCACAAGACAAGAAGAAGAGCCTTCGCCCGACTCTTCGAGTCACCCGGAGGCTCGGAGGCTAGTGACGTGGGGATAAACCCCGGGTTACCAAAGTCGGCGACTCGACAAGAAAGCAAGACAACAGTCCGGCTGCCCGACCCCGGCTGGCGGCCCGGGTCTGGCTGCCCGACCCCCATCCGCTGCCCGACTCCGGCTGGCGGCCCGAGTCCGGCTACTCGACTTCTGCCCGGCTGCCCTACTCCGGCTAGCGACGCCAAGTCTGGCTGGCCGCTCTCGGTCCGGCTCCTCCTTTGAGTTGTGGCTGGCAAGCCACCCCGGCACTGCTGATGAATAGCAAGAAGGAAGAAGACTATTGGCGAATAGCGCGCCACTATGCATGCAGCACCGTGGGCCGCCCGTGTCCACTCGGCACAGCCGGGCCCCCACTTGCCCCCTTGTTCCCTTGCCCCCTTGTCTCCCGAATAGTGCTAGTTAGGCCCAAATAGTGCATGTGGTCTGCCTCTTGTCCCCTGGGCTTCCCTTTATAAGGAGCACCAGGGCTGCCATGGCGAGGGAGATCGATCCCTCACTCCACTGTCCACTCACTCACGCATGAACATCCCAAGGAGCAAAGATGTAGCACCAGATATACTCCACCATATATACAGATCAGTGCAGGATGTAGGGATTTTACCTCCTCACGAGGGCCCTGAACCTGTGTACATCGCGTGTTTGCTGTGCCCAAACACAATCTCGCCGGAACGCCGTCGCTGCACAGTAGCTACCCATCAAATAAGCCACCCCGTGGCATATACTGTGACCGAAAGCCACGTCATTCATGTTTTACCTTATAGCGCACTTTCAGTACATCTAGGTCACACATCTTGATTTTGATATATAACAGTTTGACGTTTCCTATTGTACACCCTAGCTTGGTCACCTCCATATCTATGTCGATCCCTCACTGTACCTCGCCCACTCCATGTGGCACCACTGTTAAACTGTGTTTGTGCAAGACGTTGGCCTTGGGTTCAGTTTTCTGTTCATGTCTTATGGAGTATATACCAATTTCCGACATCTGTTCAAAGAATTTTTGTTCATATGCTACAGTTGGTGCTGCATCTGCATGAGTGGTAGAATCTGATGATACCAACTTGAAATGTCTTGCATTACATGGCTGAAGACATGTACCTGAGCTCCAACCTAATAAACACGAAAACATTCAGAAAAGATGGTGGAGTAACTCAATGTGATATGGCTGTATAGTTTTTCAGGATACATAGCACTTTGATGTGGAGGAGATGTATGCATCATTTTGGAGTGATCCAGTGAGGTGGACATTCCATTTCATATGGGCAAGCCCTCCAGGATATACCAGCATATCTGGCACAACATTCCGATTTGCACTGCAAGATGTTGCCGAGCGGCTCGGCGATCTTGGTATCGAGATCCAAGGCGAAGTTGCCAAAGGCAGCCATGGTGAAGACAAGCACATTACTCTTGTCGTTGTACCACACAGCAGCTTGACGCCCATGTCGTCAGAGTCGTCGGCAGTCGACGAGCCGAAGCCCAAGGCAACCGAGACCACCATGCGCAGGTCAATGTCGCCGGTCGGGCACCACATGGGTATGTCATTGTTATCGCGCCTCGTGCTCAACCAAGCCCACATGGTGAGCTTCAAGCGGCGCTCCGCCAAGGTGAAGGCACAGAGTTGGCCGTCGTCGCGGCAGCCGAGCAAGATGCCCAAGTCCCGGTACGGGCCATGCTGTGAACGGCTCTCGTTGGGGAGATCGAGCAAGCTGACGACGTCACACATTGGCCCACGCACATCCAACGCCAGAATGACCCGTTCGGTGCAGTCGCAGGTGCACAGCCAGCAGATGCTACTGCCGCAGACGGCTGGGGGCGTCCTGGGGTGCATCTCCAGATACGTCCATGGTCGGCCAAGCGAGTTGCCCGACCAATAGTATGGAGCCATCTCGCTGTCGATGAAGAACGGAGAGATCTCGAGGCTGTGTTCGGAGCTCCATTGCGTCGTGCGGGAGGAGATGTGATGTAGTGCAACCTACCCTAAGCAACCCAACATATCCCAAGTCACCATGGACATCAAAGGTGAACTCCTTCCTCTTTGTGAACCTCGATATGACAGTTTGGAATGGTATACTACTTGACCATCGTCACTTTGTATTGCTAGTCATGACGAGTATGAGTCCACGGAAAGATGGCCAAGACGCAAGAGGAATGGAGTCCGACAAGACGGTGGCTTGGAAACAGAGAAGGAAGAAGAAACTGCATCAGCCGGCACGGTACTACCGCGCCCACTACCGCGCCAACTACCGGATCTTCCAGGAGCTACAGGTATCATCAGGTTTCATCCCGGTAGTGACCCCGGTACTGGCCCGGTACTACCGCACGCCCGGTACTACCGGGCTCCAGCCGGTACTGCCGCTGCGGGCGAGCCTGCGTGCTGAAAAGGCCACTGTGCCTTGTAATCTTATCCACCCACCTACCCCTTTGGTCAACACTATAAATAGGACCCCCTTTGCTCAGATTTAGGATAGACTATGTTTTGAGATTAGAATAGAGCTAGGCTCCCCACCTCAAGACGGCCTCCTTCCTCCCCTTACGGGGATGGTTCCTCCCCTTGTGGAGAAGATCCCTTTGTGGATTCAAGACCTCTACTTGTAGTTTGACTACTCGTCAAACTTTCATCTTTGGGTGACTTTATTGGAGCGGTCCGGTTGACCGTTGGAGAAACAACCATCCAAAATCCCTTCTTGTATCTACTTGCCGATCTCCCACCTTCGTGTGGATTCTATTGGGCCAGTTGGACCGACCGGTAAGGGAAACAGTTCTTGTATCTTGTGTGTGTTCTTGTGTTCGGGGCGTTCTTCTTGGTGTTTTTCGTGTTCCTCGTGTTCTTGCGTGTGTTCGTCCACATCCTCCGTCAATCTGTGAAGATCGGGCCACCCTAGTAGTCCCGTACTACACCATATGGTATCAGAGCATGGTTGCCACGGATTTGACTTGTGTTTCCACCCCCAAATCCACCAAATTTTTCTTTGATTTTGAGTAATTTCGAAAATTCCACCAAAAATAGCCCCAATTTGCTTTTGGATCGATCTGAGATTTGAGTGCGTATTTGTAGGTTTTGATCCATAGATCTATTGCTATACTTGTTGATCTACCGTCCTTTGCGTTCCCATAGCCTAATTCCATCGATTTCCCCTTCGATTTGGCCATTTTTGAGCCGTTTTTCCGCCAAAATCGCGCATTTTCGCGTCTCGGGCACGAACAGCAACCCGACACGGTACTACCGGACCACGTGCGGTACTACCGCCCTTACTAAATACTGAAATATCTGGAAAACGGTTTTGGCCATATCTTTTGCATTTGGACTCCGTTTTTGGTGTTCTTTGGCTCGTTTCGAATCTACAATCAAGGCCTACGTCACCATTGCGGTTGCTCCATCATCCACCACCACCATAATCCGTGGGCAAGCACGAAACTTCTACAACAAAGGGTGAAGAACATCGACGAAAGGTATAACATTGCCAACCTTTACCCCTTGCCATTCCTTTGTGAGCCACATTATATCTTTGCGATTACCATGCCCTATTGAGGCTAGCTCTTGATGATTGCTTGGGCTTTACACATTTGCACCGTGTAGTTTTCGAGCAAAATTGCATGCGCTAGTTCTTCATATATCTTGTGTTGGCATCAAAGAAGTGGGTGTGCAAAAGAGAAAAGAAGCAAAAGAGAAAATAGAAAAGAAGCAAAAAGTGCCAAATCAAGAAAAAGAAAAGAAAGAAACACCACTTGCCATATCTTATAGGAAGCGCGCAAGCTCGATGAACATCTTGTAGGTGGTACATTTTGTGCAAATCTTGTAGCTCACCAAATAAATTGCAATCGAGCTAGTGGCTCTCCTTGTACTTGTGCAACACCGAGCTTATAGTTTTCGCTAGGATCATTTGGTTCTTTAGCTCACTTCTTGGTTGCATAAGTCCAATTTATCTCTTCGTGCGTGTGTTTCCTTGAACTACATTCCTATCTTTTGAGATTGACTTGTATTTGCTTTGTGATCATCGTGGTTCTCTACTTGCTTTGACAATATCTTGGTTTCCGGTTGGTTCAATTTGCTTTCCTCCTACCATACCTACCTACCAACTTTTAAGCCGTGTGTGTTTTGGAGTTTGCTTTGGATACTTGAACACAAGCATTTTACTTTGTGATCGTTTCCCTTGGTTGTCCACGACGTCCAATACTATCTACAAGGTGAGAGGTTGTGTTCAAGTTCTTTCCACTCCACATATATACACTTGTCTTGTGAGTTAACATGTATAGGGAGAGTGAATGCCACTATGGAGGCCAAGATGAGCATGACTACACAATCAGAACAATATAATCCAAATAACTTGGCTTGAGAGAATAAACTTGATGAAGATCCCTTAATTCTTCATGATGTAACCAAGTCTCCAATGCCCTCCATCAACACCTATTGATCAAGTTTTAGCTTGTTGGTCCCCAACCAAGTTGGGTCCTAAGAGGTTAGTCACAATAGGCTTGGCAACCCAAATGGTGCTTTTCTTGACACCACTTTGAGTACCAACATATTTGGCAAACACATTGCCAACCTTATCCTTCCGAAGAGAATAAACATCATCAATAATAATGGGGTTGGATAAGGTACCATTAGTGCATGAAGAAGCAAAGTGGCCCTTCTCACGGCATATGTAGCAACATTGGCTTCCTCCTTTCTTCTTAGTTGGAATCTTGACTTGAGAGGGTAGCTTGATTCTTCTTGGGAAGGGCCTTCTTTATCTTGAGGAACTTGAGGCCGCTTCCCTTGTTGCTTCTCACTAAGAGGCTTCTTCTTCAAAGGGCAAGATCTAACATGGTGCCCTTCAACTTTGCACTTGAAGCAAACAATCTTGGCCGAATCTTTAACTTGTTCTTGGCCCTTGTTCTTCTTGATAGACTTGGACTTGTTCTTGTTATTGGAGTTGAATCCAAGTCCACTCTTGTCATTGGGGCGTCTTTGAACACTCAACACATTGTCAAGTGTGGACTTCCCAACATGACGCTTTTCCAAGTCTTTCTTCAAAGAAGTGACTTGGGCCTTGAGCTCTTTTAATTCCTCTACATGGTTAGTATCAACAAAACACTAGAGGAAGTAGATGCTTCATTGTTAGAGCAACAAGGCATGGAAAGTAATTCATCACAAGATTTAGCAATAGTATGTGATGTAGAATTACAAGGACTAGCACATGGCAATAAAGCATTTAGAGAAGTAGTGCCATTGTCCACATGAGGCTCACAAGATGTTACCTTTGTAGTGATAGCCTCATGAGCTAACTTTAGCTTCGCATGGGATGCTAGAAGATCCTCATTAGAGCTAGAGAGCTTTTCATGACTTTCTTCCAATTTCCCATACTTGCTAGTTAGCAACTCAAGTTGAGCCCTTAGCTCAACATTCTCCTTCAAAATAGATGCTTCACAAGAAGTGGAGTTAGTAGCACAAGCATCATTAGCATTAGAAATGGAAGAAGACAACTTGGCAAGCTCATCATTCAACCTAGCATTTTCCTCAATAATATTAGCATGATCACATGAGGAGTAGAGGAACTAGGCACATCATTTTTAGATAGTTGAGTTTGGAGTTGATCATGAGACTTGGTAAGGAGAGAGTGTTCACTTTCCAAAGCCTTAGAGCTTTGTCAAGTCTCTCTATATCCTCAATTAGTCTAGCATTGCCAACACCAAATTCAACTTTTCCTTTTTAAGCACTTTATATTTAGCAATAGCATGATCTCTTTCCTTAATGATTTTAGCAAAAATAAGATCATTTGTTTCATCAAGAGATTCAAGTTTCTCCTCAAGAGACACTCGAAGCTCATGCTCTTCCTCAAGAGCATTTTCTAAGGATGCTTTTTCCATAGCATCCTCTCTTTCGATCCTTCCCTTTTCTTCAATGATTTCCTTGCACTTAATAGCATAAGTCAAAATTTCACACAAATAAGAGCAAGCTTTACTACCTTTAGGGAGAGCACTAAAAACCATCTCACTCTTTTCTTTTAAGAGTCAATATCATCCTCTTTTAATCCATAATAATCCTCATCCTCATCATCACAAGATGTAGAGGGTTCCAAAGGTGGAGATACCTTTGAATCCCTAGCCATAAGGCAAAAGTGAGTAATGGACGATGATGATGAAGAATTGCTTGAAGCACCATTGAGTCCATGTCTTGTTCCAACAAGTGTTGGGTTTCCTCTACATTGTTAGCCACACAAGTACTAGAGGAAATGGAAGCATTGTTTTCATGGCAACAAGACATAGAAAGCATATCATCATGAGATTTAGTTAAGCAACTAATACATGATATGCAAGGACTATCAACACTAGCATGTAGGACATTTGAAGTGCTAGAGAGTTTAAGTCCAAAGATAGAACATTGCAATGAGATAGAGATGAAGTATAGTCAATAGAATATTCACCATCAACAAAGCAATTTCTATCACCACTCACCATATCATTACCTTGTGACAAATCACATGTTGGTGGAGTGGAAGAAGTTGTGAACTCATCACGGCCGGAGGTGGAAGGAGAACAATCATCCTCAATAATGTTGGACACTTCATATTTATCTTGAAGCTTGGTCCAAATCTCATGAGCGTTCCGAAAAGGCATGATTGATGCAAGAACTACATCGCTCAAAACACAAATGAGACCATTAGATACTTGAGTATCGAGATGAGAGTTTTCCTCATCCTCTAAAGATAATTCTTGGGAATCCTTTGGAGGAGAAAAACCCACATCTACAATACTCTATAAATTTGGACCCATGGCCCTAAAAAGATTAAGCATGCGAATTTTCCAAACATCATAATTTGTGCCATCGAATATGAAAGTGGGATCGTGCACTAATTCTCTAAACGACATCTTTACTCTCTAGGCGGTAAAGCCCAAAAAGAGAGCCCAGGCTCTGATACCAATTGAAAGGACAAGGATGTCGCCTAGAGGGGGGGGTGAATAGGCGATTTAAAACTTTTCCGGTTTAGGCTTGATAATTGCGGAATAAAACTAGGTGTTTAAATTAACAAGCCAACAACCTAAATAAACTAGGTCACCTATGTGCACCAACAACTTATGCTAAGCAAGACAAGCAACAAGGTGATAGCAATATAATACTTCAAGCACGAAGGCTATCACAATGTAAAGTGCATAAGTAAAGAGCTCGGGTATAGAAATAACCGAGGCACGCGGAGACGAGATGTATTCCCGAGTTCCTCCTTTTTAGGGGAGTACGTCTCGTTGGAGGGGTGTGAGTTTCAAACTCAAACGCCACAAATGGCCTCACCCTATTCTCCGATGAACCTTGCCCAAAAGCTCGGTTCACCTTCCACTATTGATTTCCTTTTGGGCGGAAATCGAGTCCCTTACAACAATCTTGAGGCACAACCCACAAAAGGATTGGGAGCTCCCAAGTGACCACAAAAGGCCTCAACCGCCACAAAAGGCGTCTAGGGTCCAAAGACCCAAGAGTAACAAGCTCACGAACTTTCACTTCCACGAATCCTCGTGGAGAGCACAAACCGATGCACAAAAGCAATGGCAAGAACACAAGAAGTGCTCAAGTCCTTCACTCTCAAATCCCACCAAAAGCAACTAATGCTTGTGGGGGGAGAAGAGAGGAAGAAAAAGAAGAATCAACAAATGAACTCCAAGATCAAGATCTACTAGGTTCCCCTCACTTAGAGGAGGATGGATTGGTGGAATTGTAGATCTAGATCTCCTCTCACTTTTCCCTTAATGATATGCAAGAATCATGGGAGGGATTGAGAGGGAGGCAAGCTTTGCAAGGTCAACAATGGAGGAGAGAGAAGGAAAAACAAGCTCAAGAAGATGGGGAACCGTTGGGGAAGAAAGCCCCATTTTATAGGTCCCCAAAATCCGACCGTTTGGGCCAGATTTCGCGAGCCCGGCCTGGGGCCGGCCTGGCCGGCCTACAACCTGAGGAATCCGGCCTGGGGCCGGCCTGGCCTAGGCTGGCCAACAAACCGCAGAAACACCCAATACGAAAACGGCAAGAACTTTTTCATCCGTTCTCCGATTTCGATGAACTTGGGCTCGTTGGAATCACAACGAAGAGCTTTACAAGATCATGCTGAGAAACATCATAGTCCAACATGGTAGGATAAAACCAAATGTAGAAAGGTAAAACCTCTCTATAAAAGATGAACCGGCAAAACCTCCAAAACCGAAAACACGGCAAGTTTTCCATACGAAATCCGTTTTCGGTGAACTGGAGCTTGGTATGGAGATGGACACAAGCTCTAAATTCTCACATGGATAAAAGCCAAATAACAACCAAAAAAGATGATATGCCAAGTATGCAAAGGTTTGAGCTCTCCACAAAGATGCGATCAAGTTACTCACTTGAGAGCCCCTCTTGATAGTACGCCGTCTATCCTATAACCCGGTCTCCCACTAACACCATGAGACCGGTAAAATAGAAAACCTATCAAGATCATATCTTTGCCTTGCGCATTCCACTTGAGCTAGATGAAGACGATCTTGACTCTCTCAAGTTGGAACACCTTTCTTGATTGTGCTTGCTAGCACATGCTTGATGAAGAGTTCTTCAAATACTCCCCCATACTCCATTATGGGAGAGCCTTGCTTAGCTCCATCTTCATGTATCCACTGGCACTCAATCTCCTTTTCCAAGCCACTCTTGCAATAAGCTCAACTCTAGATGACCATTCTTCATATAAACCCTTGGATAGAAACTTGGTCATCATATGGACAAGATCTATAAGAATATCTCAATGAAAACATTAGTCCATAGAGATTGTCATTAATTACCAAAACCACACATGAGGGCTCATGCACTTTCATCCCCACGCTGGGGCCATGTTTACTTCCATGGTGGAAAGTATTCTGAATTTGTGAATCCGATCCTCGGATTTACCTATTTCTACTTGTATTTTCGTTGTACTTCGAAGAAACTAGCACATGGCATAAAACTTTCATACAAAGACAATTTAATTAATCATATGTATTTAGCATGTAATAGAAACATGCTTTTACCCACATTCATTAGTCGGCATATGGGGTTGTGGTAAAAATTCTTGTTTGTACTACAAATTTCATTTTCATGGCACACACTTTTCCAAAATATGAGTGCATGCTCTCATGGTTGGTTATTAATAGTTATCTTAATGATAGGTAAGCAACTATAGAGTAAATAGTTACTTTTTATCCAAACTAATCTGAACCCATCGGTCTGTGCTAGAAAAGCATGTCTGAACCATAAATTTTACTTCGTGACACAGAGTTGCTTTTCAAAACTACTAGTCAGAAGATGCAAATATGGGATCTAGTTTTGAAGATCTCTGCATTGGTAAACAAAATGGTGAAATCGAATATCGATTTGAACGCTCAGTTTGAAAGTAATGCATTTTGAAGTTTCAGAATAGGTTTGCATGTCAATGAAGTATCTGTTTTCACATGACTATGGTCTATTTTATCTGTATATGAGTATGAGCTGATTTTGTAGCCTTCATTGCACACGAAGCGACAAATTGTCTTTATGTGCGCCAAGGTTGTAAAAGCGCACACGCGCTGGGAAGCAATCAGGGAAAATACTAAATGTGATAAAGATTGTCGCAATATCACAACTAAAGAGATAAAATGTAAAGAGTTGCTCTCTTTTTTATATGATCCGAAACAAGACATGCAACTTTTCAAAGTCATCTGCTCCTTCCTACGATTAGTGTGAAGGATGACGGATCAGTAGGGCTAAATGATCTCTCAACTATTGGCCTTGCTTTCGTGAACCGGTTTTTTTATTCTTACAAAAAAAACATTTTCAATGCAACATTCTCAAAGTATAGTATTGTGGATGCTATTGGGTAAGAGTTAAAATTTTATAATAATTCTACATGTCACAGTCGACTGGTTGAAGAACTTGACTCAGTTTAGGAAGAATAATTACATGAAACATGCAAAACAATTTGAATCTTTGCACAGAGCAAATCAATAAAAATAGAACATTAAACTCCAATTGAAACAAGAAAAAGAATGAAAATAGAAGAAAGTATTCAATCAAGTCAAGCCTCTGCGATTTGATCATTAAGAGACCTGACAATGGTTGCCGGACGCAAGGGCGCCCGTAACGGCGCGGTTCTGATTTAACTTGAAAGGACCACGAGCAAGCACCACACTTTGTGCTTCTGTCGTAACTAAGAAGTGTAAATGTATGTCGGAGAGGGTGGCAAGCATCAAGCATATGATATCTTAAGGTTACTTCTCTTGAACACTTGCACTTCTCAAGCTTGATGACGATCACCACTTGATGTCATCCTTCATGGGCTATATGAAATCTTCATTTGATGCAAACCCATAGAAAGATACCTAACCCCACATAGAAATGCCACACACATAGCATGGGTTAGTTCATAAAGCTATATGGACAATTGCTTACCATACCAAGAGATACATGATCCCACTTGGTACATCTTGTACCTTTATGTGTTGATCAATATCTTGATCAACCTTGTATTTTTTCTTCTCTTTTCAATAGATGATGTCTTGAAGATAACCATGAATGATCACATAATCCTTTTCTTCAAGACATACTTGTAATATGCTCAACTCACATATGACCAATCATCGGATAACTCTTCGAGTAACAACTTGGTCATCACATGCTCTTCTTCTTGATCATATCAAATATATATCTATACACCTCGATGATCTTGATGCCAAATACTTCATTATATCAATATATTCATGGCATCATCCTTGAATCCAATCATATGGAGTTCAAGCATTGCTAATGTACAAACACTAAAAGTATAACTCAATGCAACCATTAGTCCATAAGGATTGTCATTAATTACCAAAACCACACATGGGGGCGCCATGCCCTTTCAATAATTATGACAAACATTCAAATTTATCAAATTCTATGCATTATGTCAAATAGTTGCGGAAACGTGATATTGCCCCGCACCACATGGATATTGTCCATCCAGACAGCTACATTGTCATCGTAACTTTCAGGGCCGGGCCGACAAAATTTGAGGCCCTGTGCAAAACTCTAAAATTGGGCCCCACCTCCGTAGAAAAATAGAACTAATAAATTATAATAATTTATGGCCCATAAAATGTTACATGGAATTAGTCTATACTATGAATAATTCATTCCAGTTCAACATCCACGAGCATATATTGTAGGTTTTGTACTGTGACCACACCCGTGCCCTTGCGTAAAGCTCCACATATGCAACACGGGTTCAGAGTATAATAAAACCGGTCAACAAAAATTGTGTAACCAATGAGACTGCAGCTTTGCAAGCATCTTGTACGAAGACAGTAGAACTAAAATCGAGAATCGTTCAGCCAAAAGTAAACATGTACCTATGGATAGATAGCTTTTTTCAACCCAAAAAACACCCAGTAAATTTTGCCACCTAATCCCAAAAGAGGAAAAACAATAGTTCAAGTAGATCATGCTGAGTACACATTCGATTGAGTACACTCTTGATTCCATACAGTTAAGAAAAAAAATCATTGTATAGGAATCAGAGGAGCTTGGAAGACAAGGGGGGCGGGTGTGTTTTCGACGCCTTGCGCCGGCATGCGGTCGCTGTCCGGCGACGCCATCGACTGGCCACTGTACAGATCAGATGGAGGAAACAAATTGGCGTCTGCGCGGAGGAGACGAACCGGCGGCCTGGCGACTAGCCCGAGTCTATCCCTCTCTATCATTTGCCTGATCGATCGGTAGCCTTTTTTTAGGGAAAAATATAGTAGTCACCCGAGGATCCGAGCTTCCCATCCTCCGGGTCCCATACCAACCACGTGTCCTTTCTTTTCTGTCCACAATCCCGCTTTTGCTACGGTAGCAAAAAAATATTCCCGATTTTTGCTACATGTAGCAAAAACTTTTCGGTCCAAAAAATAGTCCCCCAGAGCCTATTTTTGCTACGGTAGCAAAAAAAAGTCTCATTTTTTGCCACATGAAGCAATATAACTTTTATTTTTGCTATTATTGTTATCTGGTTTTGCTACAATAGATCAAAAAAATTGATACTATATATATATCTCCGGCGAGGTCTCTGGCGATGTCTCCGGCGGGAGTCTCCGGCGATGTCTCCGGCGAAGTTGATTTTGCTACAATAGATCAAAAAATTTGCTACTATTGTTATCTGGTTTTGCTACAATAGATCAAAAAATTGCTACTATATCTCCGGCGAGGTCTCCGGCGATGTCTCCGGCGAGAGTCACCAGCGATGTCTCCGGCGATGTCTCCGGCGAAGTTGATTTTGCTACAATCGAACTTTTTTTTTGCTACAATAGCATAAACTTTTTGCTACCACGTGTCCGGCGAGGTATCCGGTGAGGTCTCCGGCGAGGCTAGAATTTTCCTTTCATGTTCTGTGTACGAACTGTTTTTTGCTACAATGCAGCAAAAGTGGGACGATTTTGCTACAATAGCAACTTTTTGTTGCTACAAAATCTCCGGCGAGGTCTCCGGTGAGATCTCCGGCGAAATCAGTCTTTTATTTTTCTGTATTTCTAAGCGAACCGTTTTTTGCTGCATAGGAGCAAAAGCGGGCGATTATTTGCTACACCGTAGCAAAAGCGGGATTTGGTGGGATTTAGGATAAGAGAGGAGGACACGTGTTGGCAGGGGGACCCAGGTGATCTTTTCCCCAGATCCCCCGAGGGACGCCTAGTCTCCTCCTTTTTTTAGCGTTTCAATCGGTAGACGAGAGGGCCTCGATCTGTTCCGGAACTGGGATACGTACACGATCTCCACGAGTTATGGAGTCTTTGGCCTGGTAACTTTGTGTGCATCCGTCTTATCTGTTTGGAAACATTAAAAAAAAACTTGATACATGTTGTCACAGTAACACTGCTGAAATAAATTTTCCGACTCACTCCATCAGTTTGGAATTTTGATTGAGTTGGATAGGGCACCAATTTAATATGGTACTAGATTCCCTGGCGCGGCTTGCCGCGCGCCACCCGCCGTTGACACTGGTTTTCGATTTGCAAAACGCTATGTTAAACATTCTTAATATGACACAATAGTCAATAATTACTATACACAATTATAGTTTTAGAACAAAATACACTGCTATAAGCCTCTTACATACACAAAGTTATAGACTAATGGAAATAGCATCTTAAGATAAATAGGTCTTTCATTACAAAGTCTACGAAATATCAAGTAGTTTGCAGACTAATGGAAATATAGAACATAGTACGCTAAGTACACATTAAGACATATACTATTGGTACCCTTCTAATTCTTTTTTTTAGAGTAGCGGAAAAGTGGCAGGTAGAATAGGCTCATAAGAGTCATCAGCATGACCATCTACGGGTAGAGGTAGTCCACAAAGCCCCAGAATCGCTGACATATATGACCTCGCCACATACCATGAAGTGGTGAGGAGAAGGACTTGGATTGTAACCTGGAAACTGACACGGCCTCACTTATGGCCTGGACAGAGATAACTTCTTCAGGGTCTCCTCAATCAGGACAGTCGCCAGCCTCCATGTGAAAGGCTAGAAAATATTGATGGAATCAAGTCATTAACAATCAGGTGACATCACATAGTAATTAAGAAGATAACAGCAATGCAAGTCTATATGGTTTACTTATGTCAGTTTTGCAATAGTTGCACCATCAGATATAGCTTACACCATCTGCGACCACAATTTTTCCTTCCCTCACGGAGGGCATTTAGGCAGGCCTATCATACATCGATAATGCAACTATTGTGATCAGTGTACAACAATAAACATATACAACAACATTTATTCATTGATTAAACTTAATGCTTGCCTGCCAAAGATAAATTCTTAAACAGGGGTCAAATGGATGCAAACCAACAAATACCCACTTCGGAACCCAATATTATAATATTTTAGAGCTTTGCATTAATGTCTTTGAATTATACATGAATCATCCATAAACTATTTTTAATATCACTATAGAAGATAGAAACGCCAATGTACAATTTTACTAAAGCTGAGTTCTGAATTCCACAGAGAAAAATCTAATTTGTATCCTTTATTTACAGCATTCCCTGCACGCCGAGAGAAGTTGCTCTTAGGAGAAAAATGAATGTATAGAGAAAAGGATATCGGAATGTTGTACATGGAAAATAAACGTAGCATTCAGAATGAAAAAGATAAATCAGAACAAAACTTACTTAGCAAAAGGATGTAGTCCCATGTGGTAACATTGTTCCCATTCAATCCTGAAAAATGGAACAATTGGCTATAATAATCACTGTATATAATGTAACAAACCAGCAAAGGCAAATATGTAGGTATTAGCACAAAAGTGGTTCCCTATCTTGCGATTCCTAAGCTGAAGATGAACAAATGAAAGAAAGAAAATATTACCTGGGTCTTTGGATTGGCGTGAGCAGTAGATGAAGAACGTTAGGTTTCCTACCCAACCTGGCCACACTCTTCTCCCTTTTCTGAATCAGCAGCCGCCAGAGCTGCCTCACACAGGCATGCACCACCTCATTCACTCCTTGTCTTTGAGTGAGAGAGAAGAGACAGTCTTCTCCGGCGTGGATCAGGTGAGAAAGATTTGTCCAATCTTAATTCAATTCCTTCAGACTGCAGATAAAATTAGGATATATAAACAGTCATACAAATATGTAATTATTTGGAAGCTGTAGCCATCCAAAACATAACGATATCATGAAGAGAAAATAAAAATCAATATAATTTGTGCATCTATTCTTCCCAGAATACGTCTGCAAATGCACAGAGGAGAAATTATGGAGAAATTATGGAGAGTAGAAGAAAGAGGGTAGAAGCTAAAAAAAGAGGGAAACGATCTGGTGGCAGGACAGATCGTACCAGAATGAACGATACATAAATCTAAGCAGAGACGGGGGTGGCTGGACAGATCGTACCAGAATACGTGAGGAGAGAGAGAGGGCGCCCAAAATCCATCTATTCTTCCCAGAATACGTGAGCGGCTTCTTCTCTTCTTCCCAAAATCCATCTCCCCTGTCTGCTTCCTCGTCTTCCTGCCGACTATTTCACTGGCGGCTGCACAGCACGGCCGGCCTGCTGCAAGCACAAAGAAGGGGTTAGAGTCCTAGGAAAAGGCACGAGCGACTGTTGAGAGAGAGAGAGAGATAGGAAATAGGGATTAGGATTTGGGAAGGTACCTTTTTTATGAGGAGGTGGAAGAACTCGCCGCATCAAAGCTGTGCAGGACGGACGAAGCTCCATCACCCGCTCCTATAGCTGGATCGACGCCTCGCAATGCCGCCTCGGCCGCCAATCCCTGCTGCTGAAAAAAGAGAGCGAGAAGAAGCAAAAAAAAGGAAATAATACAGAGAACGGGGACGCAGCCATAGGGAGACGACCTCACCTGCGTCAGCGTCGAAATCAGCGGACGGTGGCGTGTGCACCTTCTTCCTCAATCCCCCAATGCTCAAAAATGAGAGTGAGAAAAAGGCAAAAAAAATTGAAATAATATGGGGAACGGGAATGACATTCATAGGGAGACGACCTCACCTGGCCATGGTCGAGATCCAGCGGACGGTGGCGCGTGTGCCTTCTTCCTCGATCCCCCGCTACTGAAAAGAGAGTGTGAGAAGAAGCAAGAAAAATGGAACGGGGAAAGCGGTGACAGGGGAGACGACCTCACCTGGACGACGGACCTGCTACTCCCGGCAACGGCATGGCCCGTGACAGCGGTGTGCCGCTCTTCCCGGCGACGAATCGGCAGGGGCGTGGAGAGCCAAGCCGGCCGCCTCTTCCTACCACGGAAAGTGTAGGACGAGGGGAGCTCCACCACCTGCTCCTCCCGTGACGGCACTGTGCCGCTCCCGCTAGCCTCCAGTCTTCCGGGCGACGAAACGGCAGGGACGTGGAGAGCCCAGCCCGGCAGCAGGCGGCGGGCTACGCTGCTCCGTGGTCCTCCTACTGTTAGGGAGGAAGAGGATGAGAGGATGTAGAGAATAGGAGAAAGATTTGGGCGGGTAGCCAGTCAATCGGCGGCGTCGTACCTGTCTTCCTCGTCTCCGTCTTTGTAGTGGCGGCAATAGGCGAAGCACCGGCTCGAGCGACAGCGGTGACTCCCCCGCCTGTGGAGCGCTGGAGGAGGATGGAGAGGGCCACGCGGAGCAGCGGCGCGAGCTCGTCGTCGTGGAAGAGGAGGCGGGAGGGGCAAAGGAGGGTGGCGGCGGCCGGAGGCAAAAGGGCAGAAAGACGAAGCGAGGCGGCAGCTGATGGTGGGAATGCGGGTCTCTCACGCGGGATAGGGTTTCCACTGTGAAATGTCGATACTACCCCTCAAACACACACCACGACGGCGCTCCCAGAAGTGAGTTTCTACCGCAAACGGACGGCTCAGATGACGCGGCAGCTGCCCGATCCGACGGCCGGCGTGCGTCGATCGCTGAGGAGCGCCCGTGAGGTCTCCCGGTTTACCTGTGTGGATACGCTAAGAGATCTCAAATTCAACACGCTGCCAACGGAGTATAAAAAAAAAATCTGCGGCCTACATCAAACTTACGTCTAAGCACTAAGATAGTCTCTCTCCATTAAGTTAGACCTTTGATTGAGTTGGATAGTGCATTAATTCAATGATCACAGCTAAAAAGGAAAATGTAACGGATTTTTTAGGATAGAATAAAAACTGCCCCAACTAAGTGGTACAAGTGAAAAATTACTCTTTTTATTCATTTGGTCGGAATCAAGACATGAAGCTGTCCTTTACGTACTCCACTGCATGGTACGTACTTCCTTCTTTCAACGTGAAGGTTCTTTTTTTCCAAAGTGGTAGGTTAAACCGAAGGCTGAATGATTGGTATAGGGCTAGATGCTCTCCTCAACTATCGGTCTTGCTTGCACAAACCAAACATTTTCGATGCGGTTACCTCTCAAATCATAACATCGAGGATGCGATTGGGTAGGGAATGAGACATGTTTATCCCATTGCCACGCGTCGGACGAACGATATCAGGAACCATAATCTTTACTACTCCTAAATGGGAGTTGGACGTACATTGGTGAAACCTCTGTTTTCTGCCTCCATGTTCTGCCATCCGTCGATCGGCACTCCCGCATGGGCGAGCGGACACGGCCCATATGCTGCTCTCATCGCCCCCGACTCGATTAGGCTGTTTCCCATCGCCTCTTCTCCTTTGTTCCCTGGCTAGGGTTCCAGGGCCCCCACACCATCGCACCGCGCATCCGTCGCGCTGGCCGCCCACGGCCGCCGCCTTGGGATCTCCATTGAGGCGCCCCTCGCCCACGCATCGGCCGCCCTGGCCGGTGCAACAAGGCCCACCACCGTCCCCGCCTCGATTGAAGGTCGCCGCCATCGTCACACAACAGCGCCTACCACGCCTCCTCTGTAGCCCTAGCACCCCGCCTCCCTCCATCCCTGCTGAAATCGCGGAGGTGGACGCGGCCCTAGCACACTGGCGGCGGTGCGGGTCTTCGCCGCCCTCGCGCCCTCCTCCTCTTCAGGCGATGTTGCAGCGGAGGTGGACGCCGGCGGCGTGGGTCTTTGCCGCCCTCGCGCCCTTCTCCTCTTCCGGCGAGCTACGTTGCAGCGGAGGTGGACGCCGGCATGGACCAGCAAGAATTCTCAACTAGATCGGCGTCGAGTGTGAGCACTGCACCCTTCCAGATAGATAAGCCAGAGAGTGAAGTACTTGATTTTCTCTCCAAAGGAAAAAGTAACTTAGAAACGCTAGCAGGATTTGTTACTCTCGCTGTAACATCTGAATGTGTTGCCGGTGGCGCTGCTTTGCCACAAGGAAAGCCATGCCGTTTTGGTAGCCATGGTGATCAAATAAAAGTACTGTAGAAGGACTCCAAGTTTAAGATTGACGTGTTCTATTCTTTCTCAGACTTTAATTTAGGGAATAAGTTTAATTTCTGGGATAGGCAGAGGCTGAGGTCTGAGGTAGAAGATCATTGTAACGTATAGAACCATATTTGACATTTTGACAACTTTCAGTAAGAAGAGCATTGTACAGATAAATCATGGTTTCCTCTAATTCTGAAGGTCACGCCATAGATGTCGTCGCCCTCTTGCTGGTGCTTTCCCGTCCCATCCTGTACCGAGCAACGCCCGCCGCAGACGCTGTAACTGTCCCCCGACGAAGCCACGCAGGTTGTTGCAGCCGTGAATGCCGTAGTATTCGACTATCTGTTGGCAACGGGACTCTTGCCACAGATGACATCCGTCCGTCTCCATCAATGCAAGGGGCTTGAGAAGGAGGCATCAGTTCAGCTCTTCCACAACAACTAAGAGGGCGAAGGCTCTACAAAGGTACATCCATGAATCGTGAACTTGGAGTTAACATGTTCATCTACTCGAGATTTGACATAGTGATATGTTTTTATTTCAAAGAATTCTAGATGTGTGAAGTTATACAGGGCATAGACGCTTCACAATATTGGCAGACCATTTTGATTTGCGTTGGGTATATCCATATATGTACTTGTGATTTTACATCTTTTGACTTAACTCTGTCTAAATCTCATTATATATCAGGTGCACCATTATTGAGAAAATGTTTCTTGGCTTATCTTTTGTTTTCGAGTGCCTTTTCAATAATTTATCTCTAGCTTCTAGACTGAAACTCCCTGATAATCAAGCCATTTCATTTGTAATTGTAATTGTATTTTTTAGTTTTCAGATGCAAGCTCTCTATTTTGTCAAGTAGTTTACTGCACATTATAACTTGAAACTGAACTTTGTTGTTACTTTTGTTCAACATTACAGATATGTAAATGTCTGCAAGATGTACTTAGTGGCACCTTACATGTTCATGCTTCACTATATCGCTGTACTATAATTTTTGCTTTGTCCTATACTTTGATGAAAAAATCCGAGTTGACTGGAAGTTCTGTTTAGCCCATGAAATAAAGTTCTCTTTAGATCACTTTTTCTGAAAGAACATGCACCAGTGGCTTGACATATTCTGACTTGTGCCACATTTTTAGATTTCCAACAGAAAACTATAAGAGGAGAAGTTACAGCAAGCATAAAGAAAAATATCCTCAATTGCTCATTATTTGATATCCTTTTCAAGGTACGTATTTCTGGGATTTCATCTTCCGTTTTGCTTCTGGGATGCATTGCGTAGCTTTTGTCCTGAAAATGCACAAGGATGTACATTTTAGAAGCTTTTAGACATGAAAAATATTATGAGCATATATGCTGGCTCAAATTTTCATGCATATTTTGGGACGGGAAGGCTTATCCTGACAGTGCTACCATTAAACCTTTAGTACCTTTCTTGTGTAGATGGAACCCATTAAACTTACAAGTAAGCGGCGTGTGCAACTATCACTGAAACCCCGCCGACCCCTAGGTTTATGGATTTTGATGAGATTGAGTTCCGAGATACCCTTGTCTACGTAAAGTGGAGTATTTCGTCCTAATAAATATGGTGACAACATTTCCTTTATGTAAGTACCAAAAACTTGTTGATAATTTGCTAAAATTTCACCTGTCATTTCCATGATAAATCTTGTGCTTTAAATATTCGGTACATCATGATTCTCAAAAGTAAATAAATTTTGCACTATCATTATTGTTTATGTGTACTGTTGTTCAAATATTTGTAACGTATTTTTCATCCATCTAGATTAATGTACATATGCTTTTTCTTTGACCAATGTAGGAGTCACAACAAGAACTAGGTGGGCAAATATCTGTTGTAGGGAATGTAGCACTCTTGTAAGAGTTTTCCCTCGCCTTGGATGTCCCAAGTAGTCTTCTTAATATCAACCTGCTCTTTGTAATTAGAGTAAAAGAAATTTTTGTGGTATTTGCTTGGACAAAATTCGCATATCGGTGACACAATTTTGTGTGTGACATATTCATACATAATACACATATTGTTGCTGACACACTCATTCATAAACAAATATGGTTAATCATTTCCCTATATAGTTTTGTTTATTGCTACGGGCATTCAACTAGTATATACAATAGGAACGTTGGACATCCCAAGCAATATGAATCTTTGCACACAAAAAGAAACCGATCAGACTAGCAGGCTAATCTCCAAATGAAACAATGGCAACATGCAGACCGAAGGAAGCACCCAATGTCCCAATCAAGTCAAGCTCGGCCGATTTGATCAGTACTTGACGCTACAGCGGTCGCCGGAAGCAAGAGCGCCGCTGACGCCGAGGCCCTGATCCGGCTTGACCGGGATGGTGAGCGAGCACCACACCTTGGGCTTGAGCCGTATCTTGACCCCGTCGAACTTGTACCTCACCCGGGCGTCCACCGCGACCTCCAGGGTAACGGAGCCCTGGCCAATCTCCTTCTGCAGCTCGCCGGCAACGTCGCCCGGAACGGCGCCTACGCCACTCCCGTCGAACTCCACCTTCACCGTCTCCCAGCTCTTTCTGCGCTGGTAGAACTCGGCCGGGGATGCCGTGGACTGGCCGCCGAGCGATGCGCCACGGAAGCGGAGCTCGGTGTCGAGCGTGTCGTAGTAGATGCCGACACGGAGGCTGGGGTTGTAGAGGTCTAGGCTGATGGCGAGGCGGTAGGAGACGACGGATGATACGTTGGTGACGGTGAGGGCAGTGAGCGTTGCGGAGCCGACGGTGGCGTGGATTTGGTGGGGCTGGAAGATGGCCCAGTAGATGAGGATGGAGAGGCCGACGGAAAGGAGGAGGAAGAACAAGCCGCGGCAGCACCTGAAGCAGTCGCCGCAGAGAGAGGACATGGTGTGCAGCGCCAGGCCGGGGGCGATCGAGCTCTGCTCAGCTCGCCTGATAGGTGTTCGAGTTTGGTCAATTTGGTGAGCGCGTCGTGTAAGCGAGTGGCAATGGCCTGTGGGGTTTATCTAAACATGGCAGGTTTGGGACTACTCTAATATGTCTAATTATCAATTGACCCTGACTAACCAAGTCCGTTAGTGCATGGTCGGAAGACGCGTCCCTTGCCTCGTTGGAAGCATCGTCGGAGAAGAAGTTGTAAAAACCGCGTGCGTCAACTCATGTTCCCATCTTAATCAGTGTCATTTGGAGAGGAGACTTGGCCACTTGGATGCTCCAGTCATTGTGTAGCTCGAGCCTTGCTGTCAAATTTAACATTTGAAATTATTTTTAAATACCCTAAAAAATAAAGCACATATAAAAAAGAATAAGAATAAGAAAATAAAAAAAAAACTCTAAATGGGCCGGCCCTCCAACTGCGCGAGCAGGTTCCGCTCCTAAAGGCGGCAAATAGGATTTGGCAAGCTCGTCCAGAAGCGAGCCTACGCGTACCCTTGGCCCATACATATATGGTCATATTCGAGGGTCTGTTTCTCTCTTTTTTTTTTCTCTTTCGTTTTGGTATTCTTACGTACTAACATTTCGGTCGTGATCATCTACCCTGTTAATTTAAAAATAGTAAAATAAAAAAGTGTTTCCAGAATAATAAAAAATGACGAAAAAATGTTATGAATTTGAAAATAGTTCATGGATTTAAAAAATGGTTCATGAAAAATGTTCATGAATTTGAAATGGTTCATAAATTTTTAAAAATGGTTCACAGAAATAAGTTCATGAATTCGAAAATGGTTCACAATTTTTTAAAATTATATTTTTAAATATGTACCAATTTTCATATTAGATGCTTTTCAAAAACAAATAATTTTAAAATCTGAACCATTTTTAAAAATGAACATATTTAAAAAAATAGGAAAATGTTCATGAATTTTAAAAGAGTAAAAACGAAAAGAAAAAACAACCGAAAACATATAAAACAACCGAAAACCAAAAAATAGTAAATCAGAAAAACCGTAACAAAACTTTGTAGAAACTTCCCAAAACCAGAAAATCCGAGCTGAAGAAAAAAATGGGCCGGCCAAATAGTGGCATCAGGTGGAACATGTATACGCAGGGGAACGCGTCGGAGAAAGGAACAACGCCAATGAGCATCCCTTAGGATACCTAGGATTTTCCGCGAGCTACAAGTTGACGACCTGCACGGATGGCAATGCACTCCGCTCGCTGCTAGCGCTGCACATAACTGAACCGCAACCGAAAACTGAAACCGAAAAAACCTAATCATGACCGAATTCCGGTTTTTATGGTTAGTGGTTAAGATTTCGGTTAGCAAAAGTGCTAACTGTATGACCTCCGATTAATTCGGTTTATAACCGAAAAACCAATGATTTAACCGAAAAACCGAATAGCCCAGCCTAGCAGAAAAAATCACGTTGGTAGTCCAGCCCAATATTACGTAATCAATTATTTAGTACATATGGTGTACTGCTATCAGTAAAGTCTACCCGACATAGTAGTTATGACATGCAACGACCTGTTTCTAGCAGTAGGACATGAGTTCAAGTCCCAGTTTTGTACATTTTTTACTTCGGCTGAAATTTTCTGGTTTTTCTGTCTCTCTTTTTTGCAACACATCTAGTTTGGTCATACAAAATATAAAACTGAAATATATTGTCATAGCCTTTATGTGTTGTTCAAAAATTCGTATCAACTTTGGCTCGGTTTCGGTAATAACCATATTAACCGAACGCACAGCCTTACCCACTGCCCTTCCTTCATGGGCCGCTCCAACCACGGCCCAATAAAAAAGGTATTTTTTTTTACTTTTTTTATAAAATGAAAATTTTCTAAATCATGAACATTTTCAAATTTGAAAGTTTTTTCGAAAACTGAATATTTTTTAATTATGAACATTTTCAAATTTCAAACAATTTTTTAATTGCGAACATTTTCAAAAAAGTAAGCATTTTTTAAAATTGAACTTTTTTGAAAACTAAACAATTTTGAAATGCGAACAATTTTTAATTATGAACAATTTCAAAATTTGAACATTTTTAAAACTGTTTTTTAGTTCTATATATTTTTCAAAAACTGAATAATTTTCAATTCTGAAACATTGTTTTTAACAGAAACACAAAGAAACAGAAAAAAGAAAGCGGAAAAGAAAAAGAAAAAGAAACTCAAGCATGAAAAAAAGCGAAAACAGAAAAAAAAAAGTCCAGATTGGAGGTACTGGGCCGGCCCACGGCACTCAGGAGGGATGTGCGGGAGCTCTGACCTATGCGGCAAATCCTATAATACGCGTACCGCGTACGTTACAACCGTGCGCGTACCCCTCCCCCCGCACCCGACTCCACATGGGCCTGGCCCAGTTTCCCCCGACCCTAGACTAGAGTTGGGAGCGGTGGAGGCGCGGCCGCTCTAGAGTTCTTCTTTTCTCCTTCGCGCAGAGGAATCTCGACCACCGCCGCGCTCGCGAGATCTCCGTCCTCCTCCGGTATTATTCCCCGTAAGCAAGCTGCCCTCTACTCCCCGGCTCTCTTACCCTGCCACCCTACTCCTTCCTCTTGCGTAGTTGCGACCGCCATGCTTAGATTGGTGCGCTTTTGGTTCTGTGCAGGTGAGGCGTCGCGAACAATGGCTGCGAGCGTAGGGGGCCGAGCGACCTGGAGAAGGAACAGGTACGCGCATCGATCTTGCTTCCGCTATTTCGCCCCCTTCTGGATTTCGAGTTTGTCCCGAGGTTAATGGTGGTGCGTTGGTGCAGATGTTCAAGATGGCGGAGACGGAGATGGAGTACAGGGTCGACCTCTTCAACAGGTGAGTGATGGCCCTTGTGAACTACTCTACTGTACTACGGCCTGGGGCTTGTGGGATCAGATCACTGGTGGATGGCGAACCGCTCTGTACTTGTAGTTACTGTGAGATACCATTGTCTGGTAGAGTAGGAATTGCTTTCACTTGAATTGTGGTGCTAGGGCTAATCTCCACGGCATGCTAAACTGATATGAGTAATTATAAGCCTGCAGTTTAGTTATTTCACTGCTTGGTTTCTGTTATGCTCTGCCTGGTGGAATTCTGAAAAAATCTCTTTGATGAACCGAGGATAATGATATCGTTAAGCTGCCTAGTATAGTGGTCTTCCCTGAACTCGCAAATAATGTGTTCATACTTCTTGTTACTGTACTCTTATGTACCACCTATACTAGTCTCATTGATCAAGAAAAGAGATATCATCACATCATGAGTTGAGTTAGGCATGTTGGCATGTTAATTGTAAGCACCAAGAGTCCCAGACGCTTTGTACCTTGCTAGTATTAGTATTATTTGGTATCAATCTTTGCTTCTTATTCTGAACTAGATTAATGAAACAAATAAACCGAAATTTCCTGTTTCTCATACATTTGCCTAGATAGTGTGGTTATATTTCTATACAAGTCGTCCAAAATGTCTGACATTATTATGAGAATGATATATATTAGCAACCTCAACATGGCGTATCATCCTCTCTCTATGCTTTTGCGAGGAGATTGTAGGATTTCCCCAGATGACTCCATCCTGAACAGTGTTTTATGTGCAAAATCTGATGCATTGTGTCAATTTTTTTTATGCAGGATGACACATAATTGTTTCGACAAGTGTATTGAGAAAAGGTACCCGGTCTGCCTAAATTGAATTCTCTTGCCATTTTGTCAACACATTCTTTTCCAGTCTGTTGTTGTGTATACTTGTATAGAACGTGTATTCAAATTGCATTGCAATTTAGTATTTTACACATTTTTCATTTGCTAAGATGATAATACATTATTATAGTTCAACTAATGTGGCCACAATTGTAAAATGGCGTCCAACTGTCCATCAATCCCTTTTTTTTCATTGTAGCTCATTGGTGTCAATAATGATTTATTATCTGCTTAACTTAACCATGTCATTTTTCTTGTGATTTTTTCTGTTTCAATAGGCATAAAGAAGCTGAGCTCAATATGGGAGAGAACAGTTGCATTGATCGGTGTGTCTCAAAGTACTGGCAGGCAAGTTCACTGATAATATCTGTCATGTTTATAGCAAATAATGTATCACTGCCTTTATCCTGCTTTTAGCTGGGGAGAAAACACTATTTCTCGTGCTTTTGATCTTAGAGAAGATACACCTTTGCCGTGCTAGTTTTGATGTGATACTGTTGATACTCAATTATGTGTCGTGAATGCACAGTTTCATATTTATTATTCTTTTTCTTAATCTTCTTTGCCTAGAAATATGTCCAATATTTTAAACCTGCTTGTGCGCGTTTCTTTCAAGTGCTTTGATACACTGCTAACTCCCAATTGTGTGTAATTCTTTTCAGGTGACTAACTTGGTCGGTCAGATGCTCGGGAAGCAGTAGTTGCATGTTCTGCAGCAGAGTATTGTCGCTGTGTTTCTCCATTTTAGTTTTAGAATGTTGGCCACTTGCTAAGTAAAAGCATGACTAATTCGTATACTGTCGGGGATGTAATCCCGGGTACCCCAGAGTTGATGATTAGTAGTTTGCCTCCATTTCCACTCGCGGGATAGGCAGACAAGATTATATGATATGAGATTCGGTTAGTGATGTTTATTTTTAACCTGCTACGGCTCTTCAGCCGAGGCTGTAGAACCGCACCAGTTTCGGGGACTACTGTCGGGGGGCTGCCCCCGGGTAGGGCAAAGATGATGTGTTATGAACAGTTAAGGTCTAACCGGATCAAGGAAAGAAGAGCCGGCTAAGTTAGCCGGGTCACTTGGGCCGGATCTCAAGGCGATTCGGTCGGTCCTACTTCAAGCCAGTGAAAGAAAAGACCAAAGGGGATCCGGTGAGGTTTAACCGGATCCAGGAAAGAAGAGCCGGCTAAGTTATCCGGATCGGTCAGGAAGGACCCGGGTAGGGCAACTCGGATGATGCACAGGGCCAAGTAATGTCAGTAAAAGTCACGGGCACTGTAAGGTTGCTGACCGGGGCTCAGAAGACAGCAAGGTGCTGCCACAGGTTTTCCGGGTCACAAGCCCCTAGGCGCTGACTCGGCCTATTCGGGAAAGGGGCAGTGGCTAGGCTACTGTGGTCTACACTGCCTTAAGCTCAAAGAGGAAAGATAAGCCTGCGGTGAACAGAGGGTGAGCTGGGCTGAGTGACAGTGGCCAGTGTTTGTCCTGTTCTCCTTGTCCATGCCATTGTCCTCTGCGGCCAGGGGCAAAAGGGTAATTCGGTTACTGTATATAGGCAACACCACCTCCTCCTGTGGAGGATCGACCATTGTGAGCATCATTTCCCCCCCAAGCTTCATCTTCTACCTGGAGCTCTCTCCATTGTTCATCATACAGCTCAAGGAGCGCTTTGTACTTGTAAACACTTGAGATATAAGAGAGTAGGCTAGAGCTGCAGTAGGGGTGTTACCTCCACAAGAGGGCCCCGAAGCAGGGTACATCGTGGTGTTCTTCGCTGTTCTTGGTTTGCTTTGTTCTTCTTGTTTGGTCTTCATGCGTGCTTCGTAGGCACGCAAACCCTCCCCGGTTCCCCCAACGCCCAAGCGAGCCCACACTTAAGCCATACCCATGGCATCTGCCGTGACACCACCACGACAGTTGGCGCCCACCGTGGGGCTGAGTGGCGCTTGTTGGGTTAATTTCGGATGGGATCTTCATCATCAACGCGGGGACTCGACATCGCCATAGTCCTCCGCGATATAGCTTGCAGCAGCAAGCAGAGGTGGGCGCGGCCTTCGTCAACGACGTCATTGGCAGATCCCAGATCTGCCCCTGCATCGGTTGCGCGCCGGCAACGCCGCGCCTCGCCGGCTCGCTGGCCGCTTTCCGGCCGCGTCTCCGATGTCCAGGTCTGCGCCGGCCGGCCGTGGATCGGCCTTCCCCGCGCATCTGCGTCCGTGCCTAGCATCTCCTCCGCGTTGTTCGTGCTCTTGCGGGTCGTCTTCACCGCTGCTTCGTCAAGCTACTGTGGCCGCCTCTTTGTAATTCGGCATGTGCAAAAGCTAAAGCAAGCACGCAGGCAGGTGGATCGTTGGAGCGTGCCTGTGTGGCTAGTGGCCGTGCTGCGTGCATGCTTGACCGAATCTGCTTGCATGTCCAGCTTCCAAGCAGGCACGCAGGTAGCTGGAGCAAACAGTCTAAGCAGGTTGCTGGATGGTTGGTGCGTGCGCACGTGGATGGTTGGTGCGTGCTTAGTGCATGCATGACCGAGTCTGGCTGCCTGACACAGAGATCCGTTTTGTGTCTGACACAGAGATCCGAATTAGTGCTTTGTGTATGCATGTGGATGGTTCGTGCGTACCTGGTGCATGCAGACCGAGTCTGGGTACTCCGGGTTGAACCACACTTCGGTTAGCTCGATGGGCCGGAATCAGGTGGGCTGGTGCACTCCGGCCGGCCTCTCCGCTAAACACGGTTGGACCGAGATGCGCTAGCCTCGGATGGGCTAGCGGCAGCTTCATCTTGGTTGGACTGGAACCTCAGATCGCTGCTTCGACCGAGCTCCTTGCCTCGGTTGGGACAATGACGGATGGACCGAGCTCCTTGCTTCGGTTAAGCCGAGTCCACTGCCTCGGCCAGATCGACTTCTGCAGGCGGGTCGGCGTCAACAAGTCAATTCCTCCAGCCTCTGATTGGTGCGTCAAGGGGCGGGCGCTGCAGGGACATAAACGTTGACATCTACCCGGCACCGAAATAGCTACGTGAGTATTTATAATATATTAAGATGCTTGTTGTTTAGTTATTCGCAAAAGTTACTCGGGGACTGCCCCTTCCTGCCATGCTTAGTTGTTTCCCCCCGGGAACAAGATGTCTTGACCCGGGGACTGCCTAGCCAATGTTTTACAGTGTCTTTTACTTAAGAAAAATAACTCGGGCACTCGGTTGAGTCTAGTTTGGATCTTTGTGCATAGTATCTGCTGCTAGATTTACTTTCCGTCATATGCTACAGTTCATTGCCTCCGATAGACTTGCTGTTCTCTTTGAATGTTCATGATAGGTGTGCTGGAACTAGCTTGTACCTGCTAGGTAGAATTGTTGTCCCCGTTGAGTATTCTTTGTATATATATGTGCTGGACTAACATTGAAGGGTGAAATTTGGATCATGCTGTATCCGGATCACGCTCTTATCCGGGTTATACTGAAATCCGGATCATCCTAAAATCCGGGTCATCTTGGAAATCCGAGTTAAGTTTGGAGATACGGCATATTGGTCAGATCTGACATACATGTGATTCAAACTGGGATATTGATGTTCCGGCCGGTATAATTATCTTCCTCAACTTCTCCAACAACATTGCCTTGTGAGTATCATTTATATGTCTGTGTCACTTTCTTGCATAGTCTCAAACAGTACTCGGGGACTGCCCCCTCGCTTTTTGTCTAAATGTTTTACCCCGGACAAGATGTCTTGACCCGGGGACTGGGTAGCCAGTCTGTTTTACACCACCTCCTAGATAAGAAAAGTGGCTCGGGGACTCGGTTGAGACCGAGTCTAGTTTTTTGTGCATAGTATCTGCTGTTAGATTCGTTATTTGTCAAGTGCTATAGCTAGTTTGCCTCAGCTAATATAATTGTTGTTCCCGTCAATTATTCTTCATGATATGTATGTTGGACTAACGTTGAAAGGTGACATCGTTTTAATTGAGAATGTCGTTGCTGAAGTATCCTGGAAATCAGAAGTGTTCCAGAAGTCTGTGTTGTATTGGTTATCCGAATCACATTGGTAATCCGAATCACATTGGAAATCTGGATCCTGTTGTTATCCGAATCACATTGAGAATCCGGATCAGAGTGGAAATCTGGATCACATTGATAATGCGAATCATATTTGTAATCCGGATCACATTGGTAATCCGAATCACATTGGAAATCCGAGGTATCCTGGTAATCCGAAGTGTCATGGTTATATTGGTTATCTTAAATTACCCAAGTTGTCGAGGCATTATCGGTATTCTCTGGATTGCCGTTTATTTCGGCTTGCCGCAGTATCACGGCATCATTCCACATCACAGATCGCCGTTTATTTCGGTTTGCCACAGTATCACGGCATCATTCCACATCACAGATCGCCGTTATTTCGGTTTGTCACAATATCATGACATCATTCCATATCCCTCATCGTTGTTTATTCTGTTTGCCAGCGTATCGTGGCATCATTTGCATACCAGATCTTTGTTTATGTTTGTTAGCCAGAGGCAACCTTTGAGATATGTTTTTGCAGGTTGTATCAGTCCAGCAGTGGCTGGAGGCATCTATGTCGGTATACGCCCGGAGTGGCTAAAACCGGCATTTGAGACATGATTACGTCAAACCAGCAGTTGCTGGAGACATTTATGTCGGTATACGCCCAAGATGGCTAAAACCGGCATTCGAGATATGCTTATGTGAAGTCCAGCAGTGGCTGAAGACATCTATGTCGGTATACGCCCGAAGTGGCTAAGAACCGACATATGAGTTATGCCCAAAGAGGCCGAGGTACCGAGACATGTGTGATATGCCCAAAGAGGCCGACATACCGAAATATGTGATATGCCCAGAGGGGCCGAGGTACCGAGACATGTGTGATATGCCCAAAGAGGCCGACATACCGAAATATGTGATATGCCCAGAGGGGCCGAGGTACCGAGACATGTGTGATATGCCCAGAGGGGCCGAGGTACCGAGACATATGTGATATGCCCAGAGGGGCCGAGATACCGAGACATATGAGATATATACTTGCAGGTTTAAGTCGATCCAGTTTACGCTGGCGGCATCCAAGTTCGGTAAAAGCCAGGAGGGCTAACCGACGCTGGCGGCATCCCAATTCGGTAAAAGTCAGGAGGGCTAACCGACGCTGGCGGAATCTCAGTTCGGTAAAAGCCAGGAGGGCTAACCGACGCTGGCGGCATCCAAGTTCGGTAAAAGCCAGGAGGGCTAACCGACGCTGGCGGCATCCCAATTCGGTAAAAGCCAGGAGGGCTAACCGACGCTGGCGGAATCTCAATTCGGTAAAAGCCAGGAGGGCTAACCGACGCTGGCGGCATCCGAGTTCGGTAAAAGCCAGGAGGGCTAACCGACGCTGGCGGCATCTCAGTTCGGTAAATGCCAGGAAGGCTAACCGACGCTGGCGGCATCTCAATTCGGTAAAGGCCAGGAAGGCTAACAACCGACAGAGAATGGTGACCATGCAGGCGGTGTGCAGAATTGCGCAATGTCGGCAGAAACATATATGTATGGCCATGCCCATGCAGTCAACACGTTTCCAGTGCAAACTGTCCATCTCGTTGTTGATTCGGGTGAGCTCGTTCAACCGGATGTCACACTCGGCCTGGAGGGCATGGCTAGACGACCGGCATACACATGCCTATGCGGGCAGCTTGAAATTAGCTGTTGGTGATGGCTGTTGTTGGCATCAACTCTGTGATACTTGGTTTTTATAAGTCTGTGCGCGACTCTGCGAGTCCCCCACAGTCTCGGGGACTACTGTCGGGGATGTAATCCCGGGTACCCCAGAGTTGATGATTATTAGTTTGCCTCCATTTCCACTCGCGGGATAGGCAGACAAGATTATATGATATGAGATTCGGTTAGTGATGTTTATTTTTAACCTGCTACGGCTCTTCAGCCGAGGCTGTAGAACCGCACCAGTTTCGGGGACTACTGTCGGGGGGCTGCCCCCGGTAGGGCAAAGATGATGTGTTATGAACAGTTAAGGTCTAACCGGATCAAGGAAAGAAGAGCCGGCTAAGTTAGCCGGGTCACTTGGGCCGGATCTCAAGGCGATTCGGTCGGTCCTACTTCAAGCCAGTGAAAGAAAAGACCAAAGGGATCCGGTGAGGTTTAACCGGATCCAGGAAAGAAGAGCCGGCTAAGTTATCCGGATCGGTCAGGAAGGACCCGGGTAGGGCAACTCGGATGATGCACAGGGCCAAGTAATGTCAGTAAAAGTCACGGGCACTGTAAGGTTGCTGACCGGGGCTCAGAAGACAGCAAGGTGCTGCCACAGGTTTTCCGGGTCACAAGCCCCTAGGCGCTGACTCGGCCTATTCGGGAAAGGGGCAGTGGCTAGGCTACTGTGGTCTACACTGCCTTAAGCTCAAAGAGGAAAGATAAGCCTGCGGTGAACAGAGGGTGAGCTGGGCTGAGTGACAGTGGCCAGTGTTTGTCCTGTTCTCCTTGTCCATGCCATTGTCCTCTGCGGCCAGGGGCAAAAGGGTAATTCGGTTACTGTATATAGGCAACACCACCTCCTCCTGTGGAGAGGATCGACCATTGTGAGCATCATTTCCCCCCCAAGCTTCATCTTCTACCTGGAGCTCTCTCCATTGTTCATCATACAGCTCAAGGAGCGCTTTGTACTTGTAAACACTTGAGATATAAGAGAGTAGGCTAGAGCTGCAGTAGGGGTGTTACCTCCACAAGAGGGCCCCGAAGCAGGGTACATCGTGGTGTTCTTCGCTGTTCTTGGTTTGCTTTGTTCTTCTTGTTTGGTCTTCATGCGTGCTTCGTAGGCACGCAAACCCTCCCCGGTTCCCCCAACGCCCAAGCGAGCCCACACTTAAGCCATACCCATGGCATCTGCCGTGACACCACCACGACATATACTGCTTAAAAGGAACACCTCGTGTTTGTTGCCCTTTCCAGTGATGTACCTTGTCTCCGAATTATGATCTGAGGCACGCACATGTCTTTTTTACGGGTAAATGGCCAGAATTTGTGCGTCCGTGTTACTTTAGAGGTGACTGCAATTTTGCTCTCTGCTTGTGAGTGTGAACTGTCAGTTCGTGCTACTCCGGTGCGGTCATGTATGTGCTAGATTAGGAAGTCGGTGGCTTTGGAAGGATTTCTCACCCTCATGGGTGGGCTGAACAGGGACTGGCAATAATACCTGCACAGTTCTGTACTTGGCAATTTAAAAATGGATCCGAATTAAAAATGCTTCAAAATTTAAAAATCAGGAGACGTCAATCAAAATGGTTACAAAATTAAAAACGGTTCCAAAATCAGGAGATGTCAATTTTGAAAATGGTTCCAAAATAAAAACGGTTCCATTTTGAAAATGGTCCAAAATAAAAATGGTTCCATTTTGAAAATTGTTCCGAAAATAAAAATGGTTCCATTTTCAAAATGGTTCAATTTTGAAAATGGTTCCAAAATAAAAACGGTTCCATTTTGAAAATGGTTCCAACATAAAAATGGTTCCATTTTGAAAATTGTTCTGAAATTAAAAATTGTTCCGAAATTTTGAAAATGGTTCCGAAATTAAAAATGGTTCCATTTTTGAAAATGGTTCCAAAATAAAAATGGTTCCATTTTGAAAATGGTTCCAAAATAAAAATGGTTCCATTTTGAAAATTGTTCCGAAATTAAAAATGGTTCCATTTTGAAAATGGTTCAATTTTGAATGGTTCCAAAATAAAAAACGGTTCCATTTTGAAAATGGTTCCAAAATAAAAATGGTTCCATTTTGAAAATTGTTTCGAAATTAAAAATTTGTTCCAACATTTTGAAAATGGTTCCAATTTTTGAAAATGATTCTGCAATTAAAAATGGTTCCATTTTGAAAATGGTTCAATTTTGAAAATGGTTCCAAAATAAAAATGGTTCCATTTTGAAAATTGTTTCGAAATTTTGAAAATGGTTCCGAAATTAAAAATGGTTCCATTTTTGAAAATGGTTCCAAAATAAAAACGGTTCCATTTTGAAAATGGTTCCAAAATAAAAACGGTTCCATTTTGAAAATGGTTCCAAAATAAAAATGGTTCCATTTTGAAAATTGTTCCGAAATTAAAGATGGTTCCATTTTGAAAATGGTTCAATTTTGAAAATGGTTCCAAAATAAAAACGGTTCCATTTTGAAAATGGTTCCAAAAGAAAAATGGTTCCATTCTGAAAATTGTTCCGTAATTAAAAATTGTTTTGAAATTTTGTAAATGGTTCCAATTTTTGAAAATGGTTCCAAAATTAAAAATGGTTCAATTTTGAAAATGGTTCCAAAAAGGTTCCAATTTTAAAAATAGTTCCATTTTTTTTTCATTTTGGAATCATTTTTAAAATGGTTCCAAAATTTAAAAATGGTTCCAAAACTAAAATCGGAACCATTTTTAAAATCGGAACCATTTTTTTCATTCGGAACCATTTTTCAAAAAGGAACCATTTTTCAGTTCGGAACCATTTTAAAAAGGAACCATTTCAAAAATCTGGTCAGACAGCCGCAAAATCTGGTCAGAAAGTTTTGGAACCAGTTTTTCGGTTCAGAACCATTTTCAAAAAGGAACCATTTTCGAAAAATCGGAACCATTTTCAAAAATCGGAACCATTTTTTCGGTTCGGAACCATTTTCAAAAAGTAACCATTTTTGGGTTCAGAACCATTTTCGAAATATCGGAACCATTTTTTTCGGTTCGGAACCATTTTCAAATAGGAACCATTTTTTGGTTCGGAACCATTTTTAAAAGAAACCATTTTCGAAAAATCGGGAACATTTTTAAAAATCGGAACCATTTTTTTATTCGGAACCTTTTATTCGGTTCTGAATCATATTCTAAAAAAGGAACCATTTTTTCGGTTCGGAACCATTTTCAAAAATCAGAACCGTTTTTAAAAAATAAGTATTTTCCAAAATATGAACCATTTTCAAAATAAGCGAAAATTAGAACATAAAATGGAAAAGGGAAAAAAGTGAAACAGTAAAACAAAAAACAAAAAAAAAACTGAAAAAGAAAACATAAAAACGTAGCGGAAAAAGAAACCAAAAAAAGAAAAAGAAAACGGAAAATAAAAAGGAAATGGAAAAAGGAAACAGAAAAACGTTCCCATGAAAACAATCCACGAAACAGAAGCAATACAAGAAAGTACAAAGTGAGCTAGGAACGGGATTGGAAAATAGCAAAAAGGCAACGCGAAACGCACCAACGAAACAGTCCAAGACTCGAAACATGCACGTCCTGCGATGAAACAGTCAAACGTGACCGTGCGGACGCAATTGGGCCGGGCCCAATACCACGTAGACCATGCGAACACAGTAGAAGCAGGTACGCGAACGGGATGTTCCACCCGCGTACCGCGCGGTATAGGCGGTCCCGACCTATGCGGCAACTAGGATTTGCCGGTGGCAGTGGGATAAACGCGGCAGTGCACTTGTCGTCGGCCTGCTCTTCTGGGCCCTGGGCACAGGAGGGACGATTACGGGCTGGAGGCAGACAGTTAATACGCAATTTAACTCAAAAAAAGTTTAATACGCAATTTCTTCTACTGTAAGCAAAGCAGGTTTCCAATGACACCACGGCCGGCGAGTGAGTTCGATCAGGCCGAAGGCTAGCCGATCCTACTCCTTGTCGCCGGATTATGGCCTGGGGAAATGGCGACAGAAGTCCTTGAGGAGGGCCACCGTTTCTGGGCTTGGGTAACGACGACGCTCATGTTTAGGCCCCGCTTGTATGCCGGGTATTTTAACCAATAATGTCGTATACTTTCACGGAGGTGGTTTGCTCCTCCTAAAAATCCGGCGAGTTGAGTGGCACGCCAGGATATTTACACAGAGCGGAAATCTAAACTACACTCCAAGCGAGCCCTTAAGGAGTTTCCACGGTGAATATATTTGGTTGGAAACGTGTGCTGGGTTCCGTGTGATTGTACATTCTACTAGTACTTAGTAAAATTCGCGGATAATCGTAGCAACAAGAAAGAAATCGGAGGTCGCGGCTTGCAGCAGGGATCGGGACTGCTTGTATTTGAGGTGAAAATTAGCTTTGGTCCTGCTCCAAAATAACGGTTGGCTGCGCGGAGTATATCGGTCCATTTCTGCCGCGTAGGATGGGAGGATAAGGTTCTGACGAGCGTAGAGTGGATGAGATCAGGCGAGAGTGGACAGTAGAATTTTGCTTAATCACGATGTTCGGTGGCTGTGGTCGAGCATGATACTTTGCAACAAAGTGAGGAAATGCACCACACCAACTGAAGCGAATGACTCTTAGCAATCAACTCCGTTGTGTATGTCAAACTAAGACAGTGCCACCAATCACCATCATGACAAACAAGCAACTCCTCGAGTTGGCGTTGGGGCTTGCTAACAGTGCCTACCCAAGGCCACATGGTGCATGCTATCAAGAGATGGTAATTGTTCACTGAATTTCCAGGGCTCCTCGGTATTCGAGAGCTTGTGCTTCTCCAACATACCTGGTGGTGGCGTCCCGTGCTCGTTTGGTGAGCACCATTTCATCCTTTGAGCTTAATTGTAATTCATCTGGTTGTGGCGCTTCTATCCCTTCTTTTTTCTGAGGAATCACATTGTAAACCTTACTGTACATGACGTTTATGCATTTTTCATTTTGAAATGGGGAACATAACTCTGGCTTCGATTGACATAACCCTTTTACTGCAAAGTTCTAAAAGATAAAAGATAAAAGTAAACAAATCTGGTAGGAGTAGCGACAATTGTCGATAGGAAGATGGCTTTGGACTAATTGATTTATTACTTTGTAAGCCTTGTTGAATAACTAATTAAAATGTTGTGTGCATCTCTTTGATACATATGCCAGGGTTTCAACCTCGTTTTTGGAAGAAGAAAAAAAGCATCGTCGGAAAACCATATAGCGGTCAAAACAGTAATAGAAAGTACTCCCTCCATTTCACAATGTAATATGTTTTAGGTGTTACACATGCATGTCTAAATTTCTATTTAAAAATAATGGACACATGCACTTAAACGTGTCTAGATACATGTGTGTGCATATGAATGTGGAAAAAGACTAAGAGCATCTCTAGCAGAGCCTGCAAAACGCGAACCCGCAAAACAGTTTTGCGGGTCGCGGAACGCGCGTTTTATGGCTCGAAACGAGGCGCGGCGGAGCAGAAACCGTAAACTCAACCCTTAAAACAGAATATTCCTGAATATTCCTCTCGATTTTTTTCTTCTCTTTTTCCCCATCTTCTTCCTCACAACATCACTGTACTAGATAAGCTAGAATCGACCGATCGATTCATTGATTAGCTAGCTCGTACCAGTAGAGGCCCTCCTGTGCGTGCTTGGGCCAAAACGAGGCGCACCTCCGCCGCGGGCTGCTCCTCACTGCCGCCGCTGCTGCTCCTCGCGGAGGCCGCCCTGGCACCCAACGACGGAGGCCCCCCGGGGCGCCGCCGGCGTGGAGCCTCCCCGACATCCAGCTACGGAGGCCCAGGGGCGCGGCCGGCGGCGCGCGCGGTAGCCGGCACACGGAGCCGCCCCGGCGTTCAGCGCAGAGGCCACCTGGGCGCGGCCACTGAGCCGACGAAGTCCCCCGACGGTCAAGTTCGGCCCGCCGCAGCGAGCAGGCTGCTGTCCGCTCCAGTTTGGTGCGATTCCGGTAAGTTTAGCGGAAGTTTGCCAGATTCCGGCGAGGTCCAGCACGGCGGAAGGTCACCGGCGGCTCCTGAATATTCAGCCCGCCAACGTCTCGGGCGGATACAGGCCGCGAACCTCAAACGGCACAAAAACTGCGCTTTCATGGTTTCGAGGGCCGAATTCACGGCCCCCGCAAAATCGTTTGCGGGTCGGTGAGTTTTGAGGGTTCTGCTCTTAGCGTTTTTGCGGTTTTGAACCCGTATCAGACATTTATTTTGCGTGTTTGACACTTTTGCGGGCACTGCTAGAGATGCTCTAAGGCCCCGCTTGGATGGCTGAAATTTAACCAAATCCAGGGTATAATGTCACGGACGTGCTGAGGTCCGTCGCAAAATACCCACCGATCGTACACGCGTAGAATCCGGCGGAAATCTGCCTGACCTTCCAAGCGGGCCCTAAAACATCTGAGGGAGTACCTCTTTTCTCCATGTTGTACTGACGAAGAACGATCTACTAAATGCAAGTCCACGCAAACAGCATGTCATGGACAATCGGTTAGGTACAGTGGTTGGGTACATCAATTGAATGATCATATCACAACTCGAGATCTCCTCAGTTTCAAGATGACCCATACCAAGGCTATCAGTGGCACCAAACCGATACTAGCTAGCTAGCCAGAATGCAACCGGAGCAAGCAACGCAAGCAAAGGAAAAGTGAGAGTGAGCACTGTACATGCATGCGGAGACAAGAATATATCCATGGCGACTTTAATTGCCAATGCAACTACTTAGCTTCTAAGAGTACATCTTTCTCTTTGCTCATCGATGTCTTCTTAAGCAATACTTGCTGAATTAAAGGTTTCAAGGCATCTCTGATGGAATCATCTGCACTGTCATCTCACATCTTTCTGAAGGCAGACACCATTATATATTCAGTCAGTGCTCCATTAGTATGCTGCCTAAAAGCACATGTTTTCTACACTGTGTCCGAAAGCAAGTGAATCCTTATCATTTCGAACGAACATGGGCCAGCCATACCCACAAAGAAGCCACTATCTCAGCATCAGCATCAGCATCTGTCGTGTAAAGCTCTTCGTGAAAACGTCAGAAAGAAAATACTTTACAAGAAAGATGTTGATTTCAAGTAAAATATAGTCTGCAGTCTTTTCAGAAAGTTCGCATGGGTAAATTCAGTTATATTACCTGGTGTAAACCCTACATATCGACTGTAGTTTCTCGACTGCTGAACTAGTTACTTGGGCAGTATATATGCAGTAACCTGATTCCAAAGTCAAAGTTCCTACTGCATTTTTTAAACCAAGAACAGATGCTTCCACATGCGCATGACAGAGCATGCATTGGCAATTGGCACACAGGGATTATAGTAAACATAACGGCTTCCACAAACTAACACTTCTGTTCCCAATGTTTCTAATGATCAAACTCCATGTGTGTGAGAGAGACTATCCAACTACTTTCTGTTCTTCGACTTCGGATCACAAACAGAGAGTCCCCATGTGTACTTTCTCACAAGGTTGGACCAAATCTCAAACCATGAGAGAGCTGCCTAGGATCTGGTTGTTGCCACCAAACCAATATAGGGCCCAAACAGGAGTCCAGAATTCTTGACTACTATTCAGTTAACAACATCTCCTATGTATTGTCGTATCCTTATCAAATGACAAGTTACCATGATAATTCATTAAAAGAAAGCAATCATGGATCATGTATATGTAATAATATGACATGGAAATTCCGGAAGAGAAATTCTCCACAACAATAAATATTTTTTTGCTCCAAATTGGGCCACAAAAATGTTTATTGACAATTAAACTTTCATAACAGAACTGTAACCAGCTAATGAAGGCGGCATACAAGTGTTAACTTCCCCTAAGTAAACAGTAAACCATGCACCGCTCCTTTACATTTGTATATATCCCCACATAAATCGTGTCGAAATTATTACCAACGATCTGCGCCTCTGTTTTCACTATGAACACAAGCCAACGCCACCCCAAGAAGAATCCTACCTCTCGCAGGCCGGCGGGATCACCGGAGCTAGCCGTGATTAACTAGACCTCGACATGGCAGTAGGTGGTTGTCTGGAACTTGAAGCCGCTGGCCCCGGGGGCGCCGTTGCCGCGCTGGTGACGAGGAAAGCCGGGCAGGTGACGAAGAGGTGGTAGTGGCCGGAGATCCAGCTGCCGACCTTCCACCTGACGCGGCCGTCGATCTTGACCTGGAGGATGAGGTACCCAGCCTGGCAGTCCTGGGAAATGGCACTGGCAAGGTACGGCGCGAAGGGGACGTTGGGCCCGTCGAGCACCGGCGACCAGACGTCGACGTCGCCGTGTCCCTGGTAGACCGGCGGGAGCGAGGAGGCGACGGTGATCTGCTGGTACTTGTAGGAGGCGTAGACGTCGAGGCGGTCGTAGTAGACGCCGACGCGGTCATTGGGGTTGCGGGAGGCGACGGTGACCTGGATGGAGGTGGAGAGGAGGCTGGAGGCGTTGGAGAGGTCCAGCTGCCGGAGGGAGGCGTCCTGGAGGTAGAAGCGCGGGTGGGTGGGACGGAGGACAAGGTAGACGATGAGGGAGATGATGGCGACGATGACGGCCAGGAACAGCAGCACGGCAAGGAGCCGCCGGCAGCCGTTCCGGAAGTGGTCGTCGCCGTGGTTGCCGCAGTCCTTTCCCATGGCTGGCCGGTGCTGCTTTTGGTCAGTCGATGACCTCTTCTTCTTCTTCCTCTTGGCTGGTGTTGCTTGGGAGGGGGAAGAGGGATGGAGGTCTGAGTCTGAAGCTGTAGTGTGGGGGGAGTGTGGTGTCTACGAAGCAGAGTAAATGGGGCTGACGGGTCACGCAATTAATAAGGTCTCCACTGATTCTGAAATCCATGGTGGACTGCTCTGCTCCTGCCAGCGACGTGCGTACTAATTCTCGTTAGACAACCATAACGTTAAACAACACCACCCCCCCCCCCCCTTTTTTCCTACCAGTATGCTGAAGGCCTCTTTTGAGTGTATTTTTACACTAAAGGCCCTCTTTTGGAGCAATTTAGATTGCTTACCAGTTGAAGATTGGACTCCCTTTTTCTGTCAAAATTGACGCATTTTTATATCAGAATTGCTAAATTAATTCTCATTTGACTAAAATTTAGCCACACCCTTTTTACATACGTGATGGTCAAATTTTTTAGTTTCGACAACAGATACATAGAAAATCACCAGCATTTGAAAGTATCAAAATGATTTACTATAAGTAATACATATAATAACTTAAACTGTAGTCAAATTTAATACCTTTTTTAACAGGGGACTTAGAAGCTTTCATTCGTAGTGTGGCATCAAAATACAAGAAGGACCATACAAAACTGCAAAAGGACAAACAAGTCGACACAATTTGCACAAAGAACACTAGATCTAAAACTGAAAACGCCATCGAGTCCAGCTCCGTCGCCCCGGCATCGACGCGCCACAACACGGCAAGATACAACGCCACCGGGGAGGTGTCGGGAGCCAACTGCACTAGAGCAGAGGGGCCTCCATCTTGGCACTGAGGTCTGGAGGTTGATTTTCGTCATCTGTCGCGGTCGGAGAGAACCGAAGCCGACGAACAGGTAGTGGTCACCATTCGACCATCTTGGATGGTAACCACCAAAGGACCGCCATGGATGCACTCCTGGGAGTAGCTTCTGATCTCCCCCGCAAACAGAATACACCACCGACATGTAGTAGCCTGGGAACTCTCTTCTTGCTAGCCACCACGACGAAAACATAAAGAAATCCCCAATTATCATCCCTAGTCGCTAGATCTGCTCAGATCAGGCTTGTTTAGGAACTCGGTTGGACAAGTTGCACCGCTGCTTGCCACCGGCTCCGCCCACTGGAACATGACGAGCCAGATCAACGCCACCCCCAGTCACCAAGCGCCGCCGGCGGCCTTGGCAACCCTAGTACCACCTGCATAATACCACTCTAGGACACGGCCCAAACCTAGACTTAGCACTACGACAATATACATTGGAGCACTGGCCTCCCCTCTCCCACCATCTCCGGCCGGCGAGGCTGTCGGATCTGGGGAAAGAGGAGCCGTGGGCTGCCGGGCGGTCTCAACGAGTTGGAAGAGGAGAGAGAAAACGAGAGAGGAAATGAGAGGTCAATTTAAATATCTAAAACCGTACACTAGTACAGATCGGGAAAACGCACACGGTCGACTTTGGCCATCGCACACGAGTATAGTGCTCGTCGCTATCCATGGGTGGGCGATAGGCGTGGTACATCGCACACGGATGAACTAACCGTGTGCGATGAAGCGAACTTCGCAAATGGGCACAGGAAAATGCCCGTGTGTGAACGGGACAACATCGCAGACGTTTTGTTCTTACTTAATCGTGTGCGTTAAGCAGCATCGCAGACGACTTTATTTGTTTAGGAGTGCGGCTTTATTCAGCATCGCACACGATTCTACTAACTGAATCGTCTGTGTATGTTTTCCAATCGCTCATGTTTAACAAAACTTAACTATGTGCAGTCATTACCATAATTGCATTATTTCATCCACATCACATATAGCTCATCAGAATCACATAACTCATTGAACATTTCATATATAAAAATAGTGGCACATCGCAATCAAATAATTCATTGGACATTCTAGAAACCATCAGTACATATATACATTGGGATATATATATATATATATATATATTATTATATATATATATATATATATATATATATATATACACTGTCTTCCCAAGACACTGGCAGTTGGCACTTGTAGCTTCTAAATCTATTTAGAGACTTCAGCTTACTCTTTGCTTTATGAAACCAGCTTGTGTCATTGTGACTCCCCTGTTTAAGTATAAATAAAGGAGTCAATTATATTGTTAGAGCAATAAGTCATATAGTTAGACTAACAATGATGGATTTGCTTTACGTCTTTGCTTAAGATTGCAGCCACGCTCTGTTTTGCCAAATTAAGACCTTGCAGTTGCCATTTTTGATCCTTAACTTGTTCAGCACCATCAGTTAACTCTTCTCGCCACCACTGTGATATTTTGGTGGCACTGTACAAGACACTCTTAACTAAAAAAGTGTCTTATGCAGTGCACCAAAACATCACAAAAGCGATGGATATATATCATTCTCTTGCAAGAAACTCTTGGGACCTATGTATCCTTCTCTTGCGAGAAGCTCTTGACGGTGAATGCTTTGCAACGGTGAATGCATCGCTGTCATCGTTGACCTGTTGATATTGCAGTGTGAGAATATAAACACTGACAAGCTAAATGGTAGAACAAATAATTTATGTGCACTTACCATGCATCGTCAAGTTTAAGGAGCATGACACCGATGCAACCGTTACATACAAGGTCCTATACACCTCTACCACTTTCCACAATTCAACCTTTGGGTTACGTGATCATGCCGTGCTATATCAACACTAGCTCCACGCGAGATCACGACTTCACCCCAGAGGAAGAACCCACGGATGCATGTTCCCTTTGGTTACTTCTTTGATTTAGTTTTCTTAGCTCTGTTCAAAGCTGGAAGCAAAGACGTAACCACATCTTCTTGTACAGTGCCACCAAAATAAGATCCCTATCATAAGAAGCAAGATAGAGTTAGAAATACAACGCTTAAAGTTATGAACTAAACTTACTTAAGTGTATAAGCCTCAGATATAACCCTACTAGATTTTAAATAGAATTTAAGGCATAAAGTCTAGGTCCTGAATATAATGTAACTAGAAACAAATCCTTGACCCTAAACGTTAAACCCTATTAACATAGTAGTACGGGTTGTATATTCATCATCGGCATGCGTGTGACAATATTACTATAATAAACGAGACATGCATCCCTAAAAATGGATCTAACAAATAGATCCGGTCTGACAGAATATAGTAAATCTAACAAATGGATCCGGAATCAGACCCATAAAATAGTGCTCACGAGCGCTCATCAGTTTAAAAAGCAAGAGAGCAGTTCCAATCCACAGTATTCTACCGAATCCGGCATTGCTAACGGTGCTAAAATAGATCTGAGTACGATTCCATAAACTAGTGCACACGAGCGCATGTGCATACCTTTCATATAAGAAGGGGACGAGGAGGACGAAGACGAATAACCTTGTGAGTACGACGGCGATGTTGAAACTGTGGTGGGCGTGGATGAGCCGGCGCAACCGTGTGAAATAGCGGCAACTCCGGCCTTCGATATGCACGTGCTGTCGGCGTCATGGACAAACTAGCTCGAGAGAGATCTAGGTTCCGCTCCGTCGACCAGGTGAGTTGGGTGTCCTAAAATGGGTGGGGGCGGCTGTGGAGTGAACTTAACTCACAGTAGCTGCTGGCCGTCCAAATATATACAAGAGACAAAGTAGGCTTGCGTCAAGATGGGCCCTATTGGGCCTCACAATCACACACTTTTAGTGAACCAAAAACCGTGTGTGATGTCTCCATCTACGCTTACAATAATATTTATAAAACCTTATGCGATGATCTCATCGGAAAACCTAAAAATAAATGTAAAAAAATGGTTAATCTAGTGGCCAGTCTGAGAACAGACAGATGTACGTCTATCTGTTCTCAGATTGGCCCCTAGACCAACCATGGCTGATAAGCGGCCGCGCAGTTGTGCTTATAAACCGGTTAAACGCGCTCTAAACTAGCGAGGTGAGACTAAACAAGCTAAGTATCCGTACGTGCGACTGAACTAATGGGCCTACAGGGTATTGCACACGGTCGGCCCAAAACAACTGTGTGCGATATTGTTCCATCGCACACGCTTGCGGTACCGAAAGCTTTTGCATTAGATATCTAGATTAGAAAAATATCAGCCAGAACTGATTCCCTAAATACATTTCTACATATTTTGGGCATTAATTCTGGCCGATGTGCATCGAGTGCCACATTCAGGCTTATAAACAGGTCGTACACGCTCTAAACAGGCGAGGTGGGACTAAACATGCTATATATAAGTAGTTTGCACGAGTTATCGAGTTTGAAAAAAGATTCAGCCAGTATTGTTGCCCTAAATATGTATATATTTCCATATTTTGGGCATCAATACTGGCTGATCATGCATAGGGTGCCATATTCGCGGTTTATAAACCGGTCGTACACGGTCTAAACTAGCGAGGTGGGACTAAACATGCTAACCTGTCAGTAAAACGGCTAAACTACTGGGCCCACTTTTAGTGGATTTTCTTCCACTACTTTAGCCTACTGGTAATTGCACACGGTTGGCCTATCGCAGACGCTCTGTGTTTGAAAACGGTATGCGAAAGGAAATCGAAGCACACGCTATATTGTTGAAAACCGTGTGCGATAGGTATGAATGAACCTTGGAACTGCCATCTTGGGAGCGGCGGTTTTGAATGCGCTTCATTGTCTCAGAATTTTAACCGCAATCTTCTGCCAATATAATGTGATATCACCGCTTCACTCCTCATTGTCATCTTCTTCATCCACACTCTCTCCCGTTCCTTCTCGCAAACTCTCGACTGCAACCATGGACCCCATTAATTGGTCGGAGTACTGGTGGGTGAGGGTGACAACGACTCGGGGAGCGACGGCGAGAAGACTCCCCCACCCACTCCAAGCGACCACGACGACTCGTCCAGCAACGGCACGCTTAGCCCCACAGGCTCCGAGATTTACGAATCGGATCCTGAGTTGACGCACCAGGAGCATGACGAGGAGGACGAGGACGACGACGGCGGCGACGAGGACAATGGCGGCAAGAAGCGTCGTTGTCGCCAGGACGATGGCGCGCAAGGGCCGCCATCGAAGAAGAACAAGAACTAGGCTAGTTCTAGTTATTACTAGCATATAGTTCTAGTTATTAGAATATATATATATATATATATCTATGTATTATATTTCCAGGGTTTGTACATCTCTGTTTTCAGTTCTTCGAATCAGTAATATAATTCAAATTAATTACTCTGTCGACTCTATACTATCTGTTATTGCACACGATCAGCATAGAACAAATCGTGTGTGATGTTCGGAAGCAATGCACACGATTAAGCCTTTCTGGGCGTGTGCGATAGTTCGCACACGATTTTTGAAAAGTAAGCATATGCGATTTGTATTCCCGCAACCATCCACTGCATACGGCTTCAGAACGTACACGGGTGACTGCATTCGTATGCGATCGTATGCCTTAAATTGTCCGATCTATACTAGTGATAGAACGTCATCTTTTAATGCCATGTTCTTTCCGTGTCCCAAGTAATATGCATGTTGGCATGGATACACTACTCACTTGTATGGTCTAAAATATTTCATGTTGATGTGTGATGAGGCCAAGGAGCTAGCGGCCACCGGCCAGGGACAGGGAGGATTAAAAAGCAGGGTTGGTTTATAGATGGAATAAAGAACGTGACGAAACTTCCATTCAAAATCTTCTATAGACAGGACAGAGATGACGGTGCTGCATTTCTTTGGCACGTAACGAGGACTCGATTCGTTGGACTCGACATGCCACTGGCATGTGCCTGTGTACGCAACCAGGCCAATCATGTCTCCGGTTCCAATGTAACGGCAGCCTGCAACTGTCAAAAGAGTCCAAGATCGATCAAGATGCTCTTGCAGTTGCAACGTTTGTCTTTCATAGCCGATTTCTAGTCAATGTGCGTGGTAATGGTGGGCAAACAGATCAATAGGAGGATTTTCTAGGTAGACACAGTCACACAGGTAAAAACAAGCACCTCCTTACAAACTCGGAAGAAGAACTTCCATACGTCCGTGAACAGGTTTCCGCGTCGTCGATGTTCATATCCATGTGAGCCACATGGAGTTACGCGCGCCCAACCAAGAAACTTCTTTGCACGGGATCGGATGGACCGACCGACCCACGTATATGCCCCGTACGCAGCGAGCGCATGTGCGCGCTACGCGGAGGTTGTGACTTGTGAGAGGCCTCCAGTTTGGTGAACTGATCCACACTGAAATTTTGCACCGCACAATTCTAAGCACCGCACCCTCCAAATGACCCCCCAAAAGACCCTCAAGTTTGGAGACCCTTTTGGGGTGCCGGACATGGGTTAGACATAGCCTCCAACAGGTCTGGCCCGCCCGTAATACACAGCTCGCCGCGTCCATGTTAATTACGGTTGTGCAGGAGGCCGTACCACCCGATTAATGGCGAGGCGACTAGACGGCAGCACGCCTGTCAGCACGCGTCGCAATAACGCCGCGCCCGTTCACATGGCGCAGACGGAAACGACGCCTCGAGCGCCTCCACGTGTTGATGTCGCTGCGGCTTCCAGCGGCGGCGCCTTGCACACGCGTCGTCAGCGTCAATGCGTGGCCAGGCGAACCGGTGCTCGCCGTTAATGCAGCCCACCCAACCCCGCTCCTTCGGCCACCTTTAAAATGCGGCGCGTCGCGCCTCTCCTTTCCCACAACACTTATCCCTCCCACTCCCAAGTCCATCTCGCCACCAGAAGCAGATCCACGGCCGCCAAGCATGGCGGGCAGCCGGAGACGCCAGAGGAGCGCGCTCTTCGGCGTCATCGCGACTTTCTCTCGGCGGAACGTGCTCGCCGCTGCAACGAGCGCCGCGGCCAGCAACGCCGCGAGCAGCTGGAGGAACGCCGCCGCCGCAACGAGGAGGCGGAGATGGCCAAGTCGTTTCAGCGCGAGATGTGGCGCGAGGAGGCAGCCAACGCGCCTCCGTACGTGGTGTCGCTGGAGACTGCGCGGCTGTGCAGCCGCCACAGCGTGCCGGTGGAGGATGACACCACCCTACCCGAAGGCTGGACGAGGAACGCCGTCAACGTGCCGGTGGCGCCGCGGCTCAGCGGGCAGGAGCGCATCGACTTCATCAAGCGGAAGTGGATGGAGATGCTGTACGAGCAGAAGCTCGACCCCAAGTACTCCATCTGGCGCCCTACTGGCACGCCATGGTGGACACGGAGTACGAGGAGCGTCGTAGCGGCGCCTTCCTCCCTACCGGCGCCCGGGAGGCAATGCCGGAGTTGTCTGCATCGGACGACGAGCGTGCCCGCTCTGACAGCGAGGACGACGATGACCCCGAGCTGCCCGATCTCCCCTTACCACCGACAGGCGCATGTTGGTCAGCAGCGTCGCCGTCACCGGAGAGGGGGGCGCCAGACGAAGCCAGCGAGGCTTCCCATCAGGCGCGCCGTGGCTCGCAACGGCGGTAGAACAAATCCCACCACGCGCCGGCCGTAAAACCAGAAGCCTCAGCCGAGGCTACGTTTTTAAAGGCCGTAACCGACGACAATAGCGGATGAAACTTCCGGCACCGGATCATCAAGGCATGCAAGTCTATTGATGATTCTGGCGCTGGGATTGGCATCTTCTTCGCCGGCGAGGGCATGTGGAAGGCATCTTCCTCGACTCCGACGCGTGTAGTGGTTGGCTAGAGGCTACGGCGTGTCGCCGGCATCGGCATAGGCCTCCTTCTCACCTCCTAGTTTAGGTTTAGTTTGTTAAATCTCGTTTAAATTTCAAATTGTAAGTTTATTAAATCTCGTTTAAATTCCAGCGGAATTGTTTATGAACGAATGTTAAAAAAAAAGTTTGGCGTGCTTGTTTGGGGTGTGCCGTTGTGGGCTGCACCCCCCAATTGGCCAGACACATGTCCAGCACCCCCCAATTGGGCCTCAATTGGGGGGTGCCGGACACCGATTTGGAGTGTGCCGGTGGAGATGCTCTAAAGCAGACTATAAGTTAGCCAGTGAAAAGCATGGGAGAGGGGATGTTTCGGATTAACTGTTCACGCTCACTTCCCTCACCGTTTATAAACCCCACCCACTCGCCATCTCTGTCTGTCGTTACTCTTGATGGTCAACGCTCCTCCACCTTGTGCCGCCCCACCCGTAACTCCGTCTCCACCGCCAACTTCACTCACGACCGATGGGTCGCCATTCTCGCCGCACAGAATTCGTTGAAGTCGGTAGTTTTGGATAAGATGCTCAAGCCTCCCTGCCCCCATTTGATTACGACGTCGGCGACGTCAGTGGCACCTGATGTTGAGACAGTGAGTTTGATGGAGGCCTTGTCGGTATCACCGAAGGTGGTAATTTCCATCCCCGGCTCGTCGACCCCAGCCGGGGTCTTGTTCTTCCATATCGGCGCCACCAGCTCCACCTCCACTTCCCTCTATGAGTGCCTTTTATCCTGACATTGTGGTCCTGTAGATGTATATTAAGGTCTGATTTGTATCGCGATTGAGGTTTGTGTGTCCGTTGGGGTTTGTGGGCGACGGTTGCTGGGGGGTTCATTATCCCGCAATGCTGGTCTTGTATTGGTCTTAGCATATGGCCGACAAAAACTATCACCCTTAGCATACACAACCGATGGAGTGTTAACATCGTGTTTACACCAAGACCCTAGGCAAAATATTTTCTGGCATGAAAGCTCTGCCAGAAAACAAGGGGGCATGTGTTAGTACCCTTTTTTGGCACCTAGCCAAATGGCATTGTGAAGACTGAAGATCAAGATGAACACATCTGGCTTTAAGCAAGATTCAGGATAAGCCGGACGATGGCGGTCATGTCCCAGTCGACGGGGAAGCCTCCATGTTCTATGTCCCAGTCGAGTCGCCAATCCGGCTTACCGTTGACCCGACACCGCCATGTCCCAGTCGGAAGTCGGCCTATCATTTCCCAGTGTGTCCCGGTATGTCTCAGTTAATAGGCCATGAGCCGACATTCATATGGCGAGCCGCCACACCATCCGGCTTACCATTAAGCCGGCAATATCCCAGACCCGGTATAACGCCAAGCCAGCAAACCGCCTTGTCTCAGTCGGCAGGATCAAGTCAGGAGCCGCTTGACGACCTATATGTTCCCGGGTGTCAATCCTTCCCGGGCTGCAAAACCTTTCCGGGGGTGCAAAGCCTTCTTACCGGGTCAGCCTTTCTGCTCGCCATGTCTCATAAGGGGAGCCGGCGTGACGTCATTTCTTACTCGGTGAGTCAGCAAGCTCACTTACATGCCGAGTCATGCCATAATCAGGCTTACCAGGCAGTTAAACTGATGACTCGAGAATGACCCGGATGGTAGCATATAGAGAATTGCACGGTAGAGCAATGATGACGACCTGAAGAAAAGTGTCTAAACATAGGCCCGACTCTGGCCCTAGGCGATGTGCGACGTACAAGGGCCCATGGCTGGAGTAGGCCCATCTCTACATATGACTATGTATATTGGGTGCTATTGGGCTAGAAAAAATTAAAATGTAAAAGGCCCAAGCGCCCAACAGCCCAGCAGGAGAGGAATAGGCACGTACGCTCACTAGCTACCCGTATGCGCGCAATCGATGGATCAGCTGGCTCACTCTCGCCTGTTCGTGTTCTCGCCTGCCGCCTTCCGCTTCCGCCTGGAAAGTAATCGCTAAATCGGATCGGCCAGGCCACCAAGCATGGAAGCGCCTTGCCCGGCTACAGATCGGCGATCGTCCTCCTCCATGCAGGTGCGTCCGTACATGCAATCTCCCTTTTCTTCTCTCGCCTCTCAGTGGCGTATATATTGGATATTGCCCTAGTCTATTTGATCTGCTGCTAAATTGCAATTTTAGGTGTTACGATGCCAAAACATAAAGTCCAGAATATTAATTTTTATATTTTGCAACTCTTTTAGACTTTATGTCGTAATATGACATTACTTAATCGCTTATCTCAATTATTTATAGACGTCTCGGAATAACAATGTGTGGTTGGATGTAACTTTTAAGATTTTACGTCATATGCGTACATGTATATATAGTATCTATAGGCGCCAATTTTTCAACCTCGCAGTAGGGCCCCGAAAAATATAGAGCCGGCCTTGTCTAAACACATAAGTTATGCGTATCGTCGAGACACACAATATTGCTTTTTGAGTCATCTTCGTCCAAGTTAGTATGCGACCTACAGAGCCACGACGAGACCCGGGCAACTTAGAATGCCTCCTGATAGATTCTGACCTGAAGATGATGATGAACCCGAAGAGTCGTCAAGACAGCCTTTTATAGATAAACGGCCTGCGTAGGGTTATCATCTCGTCGAGACGAACAAGTTTGATGTTTGGATCGTCTCCATCCGAGTTGGAATGCGATTTGTATGGCCACGACAATAAGCAGGACATAAGAAGCTGCGGATCCGGAAAGGAGTTCGACTTAGGAAAAAACTAGTGGTTTAAGACGTGGTTTGATGTTATTTTCTTGTAAGGAAAGCCTATATGAGTTCTCTGCTTACATGGAAAGACCAACCAATTCATATATACTAGAAGGAGTGGCGCGCTTCGCCGCGCCGTTGTTTGTGTAAGCGTTATCACGATGATGAATATGACACATAATTACTGCATGGATTTAATGAATTTGACTTGCGTGTCTAATGTGCAACGAATCATGATGAGTTTTGATCCTTCTATTCAGGTCTCATAATTAGTTCAGACTCAAATTCTTCTAAATTTATGCACGTGGAGTCGAGGATATCTTATCCAGGTACCAAGACTTGAGAAATATCCCACATCACCAATCACTATTTAGTGGGAAGGCTAAACATGAATCCACTTTCAGTATACCTGGAAATCAACACAGAAATCATCATCTTCAATGGGTCCTCCGCACAATGCATAATTTTCACTCTATAGCTAAGAAAACTCTTGTATAAATGCATCGCTAAGTGATTGTCCCTTTTTAGCATTAACGCCAAGCGGGAGGTCTAAGCAGAACTTGATAAAATCTAGAATCAATCAATTCTCAAATTGAAATAAAAGAACGGCTTTCTGATTTCACTACTCGTAGAAACATGTGGGTCTTGTCTGCTGTTACGGCTATTGCTCGTCTAGGATCTTCCTTTCTGAGTGTGCCTTCTAGCTTTTCTTTTTGCGACTTGGCTGAACCATTTCAGCCTCTTTCGTGGCAAGGACTTCTTATGGCATAAAATTGCATCCAATCGTTGAGGCTGATGATGAACCAGAACAAAAAAATGTAATCTAGACATATGTGAATTAAGGTGCGACAATGGGCTTGTTCACCAAATAGTGCAAAATCAAACCCCTGCATCGTATGGGCTATCCATATTTAGAGCCTGAGGGAAACAAAATTAAAGAGGAGAAATATTTCCCATACGAGAGATCATTATCAATTCCGTTGTTTGTTTCTTGTATTAAGGACAGTAAGCGGAAAACAATGGAGACATCTTGATGCAAAATTAATGATACAATTGGTGACTAACGCCCTGAGAATCTAAGATGAGTGGGATTAGACAAAAGGAGGGATATAATGGACAAAGATAAACAAAAGTCTTAGAATGCATGAAGCTATTTCAAAACCTGGTTGCTACATAACTGAAAGAGGCTTTAACAGATATCTTTTACTGTTAGCAATGCAAGCTAGATAAATGATAGCTGCTAAATTTTCTTCGTAATATCTTTTTTCAAAATCTTTCTAGTGGTAACTCTCATCTTAGTGTAGAAACCTGTCAGCTTAGAAGAATATTCCTTACAGAATCTTCACTGGCCCAAATCCATAATAATTAACTCAACGATTTTAACCTCAAACAGTTTGAATCCTACAGATGTATCTTGCAATTAATACCATCAGACATTACGACAAACTTCTGAACATTTTAACAGAACTACATATGACTACCTTATGAACAAGGATATGTATTGACATATTAACATGACAACTATCAGACAAAGAGTCATATATTTCATGACGCCCTATACTGAATTGTCCTTATTTTGAACTGACCCTGACCTTGAGGGGAAAATGTTTGGTTGTGGAAAGGTAAAATTACAATAAAATAAGTTCGTTATAGTATTCCTGGAGTAGTACATGTATCACAACAAAATAAGAACAGATTTTTTTACAGAAAATGCACTGCTCCTGGACAACTACTTGTGTACTCCAGAGCGTCTAAACTGAACTTTAATAGTAGAGGATATTATAAATTGTTTGAGCTTTAATTCTAGGAGGCAATCTACATGAGATGTAGAAGAACAATGCTCATAAATGCAAGTGAATATTAGGAGATATATAGTTTGCTTTACCTTTTGATGTACTCCTGGATAAGAAAAGGTGGATCTTAAGGAGATAGACAAAACAAGTTGCAGGTACTGGATGTAGTTGACGATTCTAACACACGCCGTCGCCAGGGTAGAGCCTCTGTCCAGCATGCGGCGTTTCAAATCCCCTGTCGACCACCTCTGTCCAGCATGCGGCGTTTCAAATCCCCTGTCGACCGCCTCTGTCCACCTTGGCAGCTGCAGCACTGGTTACTCTGCTTCCACTCATTTGCTTTGGGCCTCATCCCCGCCTACTCGCGGCGAACATAGACACCCGTTGCTCCGTCCTCTGGATATGTGGCTTCATCTTCCATTGTGTCGCCGGTTGGCACATTAAGATGGTCGTGACCGGAGGCTGTGCCGCTGCGGCTTGCTGAATGCCACTAAATATCAGTCCCCCGATACAATGTACAATTCTCCCGTATGCAGACGTCCATCGTTATCATAACTCTTCATTGCTTTCAGATTCGTCTATTTTTCTACACAATCGAATGTGGAGTTACATTAAACTATCATTGCATTTTTACGGAATTAAACTATCATTGTATTGCACATGCCTTCCTATTTTCCAAAGGAAACCTTCTACGACCGCTCAAGTTTCTGGAACATTATCGGAAGTTGTATAAATTGAGAAAAGATATGAACACATTTTCTGGAACAAAACATGAACACTTGAAAGGAATAATTTTACACATAAATTCTTGTTTCTATGGAAAAGATATTCGTAGACAGATTGAGAAAATATGTTATCTTCATTGCGATTTTGGGTGAAAGGAAAGCTCCATGTATTTGGACTAAGAGCATTAATTAATTTCACTGAATGATATGGAATTAAAGTTTCAGGAGGAAAACATCATCCATAGTAGATGAATGTATTATATTACCATGGGGAAAATCTTTCATGTGAAAGACACGCATCAACCTTGCACATATTAAGAAAAAGTATCTCATATATACTCTATAAAATCTTACATATGTTCTTGGAGCTTGCACAACCAGGCCTGTAGAAAACCATTCTTTTACAGAAGCACCTACTGCATTGACCTGCCAACGAATTGAAATCAATGACTGAACTTTCTAAGAAATAATCACAGCTATTGTCTGAACTTCATAGACCAGGCAAGGTGTTAGAATAGTTCAGCATCAGCTGATTAACATTACTCAACACAAAAGTACCCTTTGTGTGACACCTATGAAGTGGTACAGGACAGTGGTTGATCATCTTGTGGTCATACTGAATATCCTTCACATTCTCATAAGCCACTTGCTTCAGCAATTCCTTCCCTGCAGCTACAGAAATTGCATTGTTCTCTACCCTTCTTCAAGTTAAAATAAAAAACTTAACCCAAGGTGTAGGATGCAGCCTGCAGAGCCAGCCCTCCCTAAATTAGAACTGCGGTTTAGAAACATCACTACCATGCAATCAGCCATATAATATTGAAAGCACCGGATTCCTTCACTGTGTTGTTTACTGAACCAAGAAAGAAAACGGATCCATCGGGAGTAAGGGACAATCATATAGATTCAGGGGACATGGGGACAAACTCTAGATCAGAAAAAACAAAACTAATCTAGTTATAAAAGAGAACAAAAATCCAATCTACCAAAATTGTGCAGCAACAGCAGAAATCCACAACCAGTAGCTGACCTCCGACTGCAGAGGATTTTGAGAAGAGGCAGAGAGGATGGTTCGGATTGGGGATACCTTGAGCATGCCTCGCGTGGAGACCAGCGCCGGGCAGAGCGTGCTGTGGACGGCAGCAGACTGGGCGGCTGCGTCGTCGCCCTCACGTGTGGAGGAGGCCGACAGCGTGCATGTCGGCCGGGACGGATCCGAGGCGCTGGTGCCGGCCTCGTGGTGGAGGGCGCCATGGCCGACGGCCGCTCCGGCGTTCAGCAGGTTCGGCGACCGGTGGAATATGGGGGGTTGGGGACGGCCAAGGGCGACGCCCAAGGATGGTAGAACCGGACGGCCACGAGCGGCAGCGCAGCCGGAGACCAGCCGGAACGGGTGAGGACGGCCAGAGGAGGTGCTCCGGTGGATGGATCGAGGGCGGTGCACGCGTAGGAGACCGACGTACTCTGTCCGCGATTCGTCCTCGCGGTCAAAGAAAGGAGCGAACCGACTCCCGAGTCGCCCGTACGCGCACGTCTCTCTAACCGGCGAAGTCAATGCCGAGCAGTTATCTCGCTGGATCAACCAGAACCATCAAACTACCGATCGACGGTCAAAAATCAACGATCAACCACATGCCACCATTTCTTGGGAGCTTAGTTATGTTACTGATGTGAGAGGTGATGGACGATTGAATAACACCAATCGAATATATCAATGTATCGCACCTTTGCGTGTTCAGTTTATTCCTTTGCCCTTGTATCTACGCTTCTCGTTCTTCTATAGTTTATGATGAATATCAATTTGTCGGTCTGAGCTTAGTTGACTTTCAGGTGGTCAAGTCTCACGGTGACTTAATTACCCCATAGAAGTCATCCATTTAAGTTCTGACGCACCATATCGACCTAAATTTGAAGCAAAAACAAAAATGTCAAAAAAAATTGAAACGTTCTGATAGATTGTGAATGATACGTTTTGAATTGTGCGAAAGTTTCAACTCATTTGGATGTATTGTTTGCGATTAACATATATATATATATATATATATATATATATATATATATATATATATATATATATATATATATATATATATCGACGCGGATTTTATAACAAGGGTGATAGCTATGCATACTCTACTAGCCGTTGGATATAGAGAGTATCAGATCTCAATGCTTTGGTCTGTGGCCGATTGTGCCTGCTAGCGTTAACGCCGTGCGTGCCAACCGTTACATGTAGGCGTGGTGGCTTTGTTGGTTCCTTGTTTTGTCCGTGATATGCTGCCGTGGTGGAGTTGTTTTTTGTTTGAGCGGCTGGGTGCGGTACAGAAGGTTACTGTTGGGGCGCGATGGTTTTGGCAAACGAAATGGCTGCGAGCTTTCATAGTTTCTGTCCATGCGGCCGTACCTGACATTTGTTTTGGAGAAAACAAAGACACAATCCTGCATCGATCAAGCACCTTTACCGTAAAAATCACATCAGTACCCAAGGTTGCAGGTTTTAGTAGTTGTAGTTTTTTTTTAAAACTACTTGTAGTGTAACTCTAAAACTGAACCAAAATAGGAGGGCCATTCTGTTCAGTAGAGGGAATATTTAGTGCTCCTGTTCAGTAGAAGTAACTCGGCGGTCAAGTTCCAGTACCTTTATATACATCCAATTCCTAGATGGATTAACAGATCTGACGGAATGGGTAAACAAATTGAACCTCAAATTCACACAGCAACCCCAAAATATGGCAGAGTAGTACCAGAAAATAATGCAAAGTGCATATCAGAAGAAAAAAAAGCAATAAGGGGAGAGGAATATATCACGGAGGCAAGAAACAATAGAAAATTAAGCATCTCAGGCTGCTTCCTCTGCCAGACCTCCACCATGGTTCCGCTGACCTCCACGACGCGGACGGCCGCAATTCCTCCTGCCCGGGGCTAGCTCCTCTGTACCGACTCCTTCGTATCGACTTGGACGGCCGCAATTCCTTCAGCGACTTGGACGGCGCCCACGGAGGCCGGCCCGCAGTGCATCGCTGTAGGGGCCCTCACGCCGCTGAACGGCTTAGCCCATGGTCGGCGACCTGCGCGGCCAACGCGACGCACCCGAGATGCTCCAGCTTCGGCAAGCCGTCACCGTTTCCACTGCCGGCGCCGTACCATCCCGGCCGTCGTTGCGCAGCCGCAGGCCGCAGCAGCAGCCCCGGCGTAACCGACTGCGGATCCCAGATCTGACGAGAAGAGCCCAAGGGGCCGCTCGCCCGCTGCCACCGCACCTCCATACCACGCCGCCCGAGCCCACTGGGTCACGGAAACGAAAGGGGAGAGAGGGCACGGGGCATCACAGAGAAGGCGATACCGATGCAAGGGACGGGCGCGCCAGACCCGCCTTGTCTGCGGCAGGTAGCTGGAAGAGGGACGGCGCCAGCTGGGCCCGTGGTGGCGGCGGAGGCCAGGGTCACGCCGTTTTCCGGTACGCGGTGGCTGGAGGGAGACAACGGCATCGGGGGAGCCAAGCTCCGACCTGGTTCCCTGCACAGCTCCTCTCCAACTCCTCCATCCCAAACGTGCCTCCCCTTCCGGACTGCAGTCCGTGGTGGACGCGGGGAAGAAGGAGCAGAAGAAAATTAAAGATCTGGAGAGATAAAATTACGGAAATAACTCGCAGTACTCATACATTACTCCATTTCGGATCTTAATGAACCTGATTACACGGTACCCATTCCTTTGGATCGAAGAACATAAGAAGAAAAAATCGAATCTAGAAGATGAACAGGAAAAAATTCATCCAATAATCCAAGAATCTAGAGAGAAATTCATTTCACAAATTAATCCATCTCACGGAAACACAGATTTTCCTCCCAATCACAAATCCATCAATGTGCTGACCTGCCGGGTGAGCATGCTGCCTGCCCCACGCGAGCCAGGTCCGTGCCGGCCGGCTAACGCGGACTGCTATTTCAGCTCAGCACATGAATAAAGTTGAAAAAAGAACGAACAAATCTCAGTCACCCCTGCCGAGCCAGGAACAGAAGAAACGAACACCATGAAATCGAAAAAAAACAAGCGGAAGCTCCACACTGACCCGTCTCAGACTCCTAGAGAGAGAGGAAGAAACCGAATCGCCGAAGACCAAAGATTTGAAGGTGCAAATCCGACGAGGGATCAAGAAGGGAAAATTTACTGGAGATAACTAAAATAAGGGAAGTTGAGATCAGGATATCTCTACCTTTAATGGCAGATCCTAAACGACCAAAGATAAACAGAAGCAACAAATGGAGACGGGGAAAAGGAAACAAGCACAGAAGGGGAAATGAATAAATTAGACCGGGAATTTTTTTGGAAAAGCAAATCCTCAGGCCTCCATCGCACAGGCTCCTTCCTTGCCACTGCCGGCCGACCGATCCCATCCGCAGCCGCAGCGCTCGACCGGCAGGGGCAACCACGGGGCCCAGATCCGGCCGGTGATAGGAGGAAGGTATGCGCGGATGGTCACTTGGTCAGGCTCACCGAGATCTAGAAATGGAGTGTGGTGTTTGAAATGGAGCCGGAAAGAGGAGTGACATGGTGTTTTCTTTTGTACCACGGTGAAAACTTCGGTCAGTGCTGCAATTTTTCTCCACTGACGTCGTTCCGTTAGGCTCGTGCTCCCGGTTACCATAATCTGTGCTCCCTATAAGGATCCAACGGATGGATTTGGGGTGGGTAGCTATACCCCATGTTAGCCCACTATTTCCCATATATATATATATATATATATATATATATATATATATATATATATATATATAGCTGTCAGCTAGTTGTAGAATAAGGATCTACAACCGAACCTGTACTGCCATGTTGTTCTATTTGTACTGTCGGTATGATTGAGAAGTACAGGTGTGTTTTTCGTCTTTTAATCAGTGATTGCGGTTGCGATTCTTGTGTTTTAGAACATTTATCGGTAAATTAAAGACTCGAAATTGCTTTCCGTGAACGAGCTCATCGAGATTATGCGCCAGAGCGCCATGGCCATCCGCCGACGTCGTCCCCGTCCGCACATGCCACCTCAAGCCTTGCCGTGATGTGTAGGAGGAGCGCGCCGTCGACCACTGCTTCCACCCGCTCGCTCCGTCGTGGATACCTGTCGTCGGCGCGGCTGACGGCCACCGGCGCTGCTTCCACCTCTAGCTCCATCGCTGGCGCGAATTTTCTACTACGGCCTGGCTTCCTCCGCCCGCGTCCGGCCCGGGCGAGGCCCAGCGCGGCCTCATGTCTTTTACGCCGGCAATGGTCTCTGATCTACCTGGATTCCAACACTACCAGGTAGAATATATGCCAGCCTCAACCCGCGCGCGAGCTTTTCCCCACCGCCGCCTGCAGTCTCGAATCGCGCTGCATCTCCCACTACTCCGGGCGCCGCCGCCGGCGTTCCTCTGCCGTTCTGTCCCACCCGACCAACTCGTACGGCCGCCCATCCCCCATCCCCTAGCCTCCAGCGCGGTCGTTCCCTGGTCTACCCCCATCGCCGGCGTGGCCGCGGTCAGCCACGACCCTGCGCCGCCAAGCTCTGATGCCGTAGTCAGCCACCCGCTTTCGTGCAGCTCTTGCGCTGACCCTCGCAGGCTCCCGCGTTCGCGGCTGCCTGTCTCGCAGATTCCCTCGCTACATGGCCACACCGGGCCAGCTCTGTTCCTCTCCGTCTCTAATTTCTTCTTTTCTTGGAACTGCTCTGCTCGTCAGTACAAGCAGCTGAGATAAGAAGTATAACCACACGATAACAAGAAGTACAAGAAAGCACGAGCTACAGCCTTGTGTTCGCTGGCCATCTCACCCTTCCCTGCTAGCTTCTAGGCTGCTGCTACAAGGAATCCAGTGACTGCCGCCAGTGACTAGGCCGCCGTCACCTCCGCCGGCAGGAGACACGCACCACCAGCACGTCCATGCCTAGCCTGCAGGCTTCTAAAAGAGCCAGCCCAAACTGAAATTCTGTTCTCTTTTCTTATTTTTTGAAGAATCATAAGCATTGAGTTTATCGGGAGGAAGTACAGTGCTCGCAATTTCGATTCAGATCGAAGGCTATAGCAGTGTAGATATTCAGACATTAGCAGAACACATCAATTTAGACATTCAGACTAAGATGCTACTACTGCTCTCTGCTCCTCTTTTCTTTATTCATTCAATTTGAAGTTGTTGATGCTATCCGCTCTACTTCCTGTGTGTGGAATCGGTCACTCGAGGGAAAAATCAAAGGAGAGAGACAAAATATACATGCGGTAGAGAAGATAATAAAGGATAAGAAAAAGAACATGCACTATGCGTTTTTTTCTTCTTCCATTTTGCTTTTCTTTTATTCGCTAAAAGGAGCAGTACAATTGCACAATTCGGAAGTACAAAAGAACACAGTGGGGTAAATATTTTTTGCATTTTGTCATGATACATTTTTTGTTCAGAGTGCACATACCGAACCCCCCCCCCCCCCCCCCCCCCGATTGTAATATGTACTTCACAAATCAGAATTGTGTACTTCCCGATACTATTATCCGTACTTCCTGGCATGAATATTGTGCTGTCCTTCATAATTTTCAAGTCAATTCATTATATTTATTAAACTTTAGGGGCTTTCGTGTACTTCCTAGAGCTGAACATTTGTACTTCCCTCCGTCACTGTTTGTACTTCCAACAACAACAACAACAACAAAGCCTTTTTTCCCAAACAAGTTGGGGTAGGCTAGAGTTGAAACCCATAAGATCTCGAAACCAGGTCATGGTTCTGGCACATGGATAGCTAACTTCCACGCAGCCCTATCCATGGCTAGTTCTTTGGTGATATTCCAATCCTTCAGATCTCTCTTAACAGACTCCTCCCATGTCAAGTTTGGCCTACCACGACCCCTCTTAACATTCTCATCCCGCTTTATCCGTCCGGTATGCAATGGCGCTTCCGGAGGCCTACGTTCTATATGACCAAACCATCTTAGACGGTGTTGGACAACCTTCTCTTCAATTGGTGCTACCCCAACTCTCTCACGTATATCATCATTCCTAACCCGGTCCTTTCTTGTGTGGCCACATATCCATCTCAACATGCGCATCTCCGCTACACCTAACTGTTGGATATGTCGTCTCTTGGTCGGCCAACATTCTGCGCCATACAACATCGCAGGTCGAATCGCCGTCCTATAGAACTTGCCTTTTAGCTTTTGTGGCACTTTCCTATCACAGAGGACGCCAGAAGCTTGGCGCCACTTCATCCAACCAGCTTTGATTCGATGACTCACATCTTCATCGATATCACCATCCTTCTGGAGCATAGACCCCAAATATCGGAAGGTGTCTTTCTCAGGTACCACCTGTCCATCAAGCCTAACCTCTTCCTCCTCGTGCCTAGTAGTACTGAAACTGCACCTCATGTACTCAGTTTTGGTTCTACTAAGCCTAAAACCTTTCGATTCTAGAGTCCGCCTCCACAGCTCTAACTTTCTATTAACCCCCGCCCGACTATCGTCAATTAGCACCACATCATCCGCAAAGAGCATACACCATGGGATATCTCCTTGTATATCCCCTGTGACCTCATCCATCACCAAAGTAAAGAGATAAGGGCTCAAAGCTGACCCCTGGTGCAGTCCTATTTTAATTGGAAAGTCATCGGTGTCGCCATCACTTGTTCGAACACTTGTCACAACATTATCATACATATCCTTAATGAGGGTAATGTACTTTGTTGGGACTTTGTGTTTCTCCAAGGCCCACCACATGACATTCCGTGGTATCTTATCATACGCCTTCTCCAAGTCAATGAACACCATATGAAGATCCTTCTTCTTCTCCCTGTATCTCTCCATAAGTTGTCGTACCAAGAAGATGGCTTCCATGGTAGACCTCCCAGGCATGAAACCAAATTGATTTTTGGTCACGCTTGTCAATCTTCTTAAACGGTGCTCAATGACTCTCTCCCATAGCTTCATTGTATGGCTCATCAACTTGATTCCACGGTAATTAGTGCAACTTTGAACATCCCCCTTGTTCTTGAAGATTGGCACTAATGTACTCCGCCTCCATTCTTCGGGCATCTTGTTTGACCGAAAAATGAGGTTGAAAAGTTTAGTTAGCCATACTATCGCTATGTCTCCAAGGCCTCTCCACACCTCGATGGGGATACCATCAGGGCCCATTGCCTTGCCTCCTTTCATCCTCTTCAAAGTCTCCCTAACCTCAGCCTCCTGGATACGCCGCACAAAGCGTCGGCTGGTATCATCGGAGGAATCGTCTAGCTCAATGGTAGAGCTCTCATTCTCTCCATTGAACAGGTCGTCGAAGTACTCTCGCCATCTACGCTTGATCTCTTCGTCCTTCACGAGGAGTTGATCCGCTCCGTCCTTTATGCATTTGACTTGGTTGACATCCCTCGTCTTCCTTTCTCTCGTCTTCGCCATCTTATAGATGTCTCTTTCGCCTTCCTTCGTGTTTAGACGCTGGTAGAGGTCCTCATACGCCCGACCCCTTGCCTCGCTCACCGCTCGCTTTGCGGCCTTCTTTGCCCCCTTGTATATCTCCATGTTGGTTGCGCTCCTGTCCAGGTATAGGCGTCTGAAACAGTCCTTCTTCTCCTTAATAGCCTTCTGGACCTCAACGTTCCACCACCAGGTATCCTTAGCATCCCTTCTACTTCCCCTGGTCACCCCAAACTCCTCTGATGCAATCTTCCGAATGCAAGTCGCCATCCTCATCCACATACTGTTTGCATCGCCTCCTTCCTCCCAAGGGCCCTCCTTAAAAACCCTCTCCTTAAAAGCTTGAGCTGCCTCTCCCTTTAACTTCCACCACTTTGTTCTAGCAACTTTTGGGCGCTTATCCCGCTGGACACGAATCCAAAAACGGAAGTCAGCCACCACCAGCTTATGTTGATGGACAACACTCTCTCCAGGTATCGCCTTACAATCAAGGCAAGCGCGTCTATCTTCTCTTCGAGAGAGGACAAAATCAATCTGGCTAGAGTGTTGGCCACTACTGAAAGTCACTAGGTGGGATTCTCTCTTTCTAAAGAGGGTGTTAGCTACGACCATGTCGTAGGCTAGGGCGAAGCTTAAGACATCCTCCCCTTCTTGGTTCCTGATGCCATAGCCAAAGCCCCCATGCACCCCTTCAAAACCTGTGTTAGATGTACCCACATGGCCATTGAGGTCTCCTCCTATGAAGAGCTTCTCACCAGTAGGTACTCTCCTAACCAAGTCCTCGAGACCTTCCCAGAACTCTCTCTTGGTGCTCTCGTTGTGGCCTACTTGCGGGGCATACGCGCTGATAACATTGAGAACTAAGTCCCCAACAACCAGCTTGACTAGGATAATCCGGTCTCCTTGCCTCTTGACGTCCACTACTCCATCCTTGAGGCTCTTGTTGATCAAGATGCCTACCCCATTTTTGTTTGAGGTTGTCCCCGTGTACCACAGCTTAAAGCCGGTATCCTCCACCTCCTTCGCCTTCTGTCCCTTCCATTTGGTCTCTTGGACGCATAGGACATCAACACGCCTCCTTATCGCCGTATCAACTAACTCCCGTAACTTGCCCGTCAGGGACCCTACGTTCCAGCTACCTAAGCGGATCCTCCTAGGCTCGGCTAACTTCCTTACCCTCCGCACTCGTCGAGTCAAATGCGAAGACCCTTGCTCATTTTTCACTACACCCGGGCGTCGATGCAGCGCGCCACTAAGGATGCGACGACCCGATCCTTGCTCACTTATCACCGTATCCAGATCAAGATACGGCGCGCCACCAAGGGGGTGGCGGCCCGGCCCTTGCCCATTTGACACCACACCCGGGTTCCGATATGGCGCGTCGCTAAGAGGGTTACGCCCCAACGAGGTTCTTTTGGGTTTCATCTCCATAAGAGTGGCTGGGTTTTTTTCCGTTGGCTTGCCAAGCCTATCACAATCCTCCTTTATCCGGGCTTGGGACCGGCTATGTTGAGACAACATAGGCGGAGTTTGTTTGTACTTCCAACCGGAAAAAATTCTGTACTTCACGAGAACGGTGTACTTCCCAATATTTTAGATTTGTTCTTCCCGACGTCACTATTTGTACTTCCCATCCGAGCTCAGAATTAAGTGATTCTGGTTGTGTTGGAAAGATAAAATCAATGACTATTTATTAAAAATGAATAAAACAATATGTGTAATAAAATATCGACTATTATTCACTAAAACTTGTTCATACCACACTTGTACTTCCTGAAAATAAGCGTTGTACTTCCCGGATTATTTATGTGTACTTCTAGTCTTGACTTTTACTATTTTGTTAAACTTCCCAGCGGGATGTGAAATTCACAAACAACATATCTGTACTTTCTTGGCAACATACCTGAACTTCTCTGTCGTTTGTACTACCAAGGGTGTATTTTCGTCATTAGTGTTTAATAAAACAACGATAAATTTCTCATACGATGCCGTTTCAGATCTATGACCGCTAAGAATGATCCGACTAAAATGATGCATCTGCTTAAGTGCATACCTTGTTCGGTTGCATCTATTTCATGATTAGTGATCAGTAAATCCACGACAACTTTCTTATACGGCGTCCGTTTTAGGCGTATAACCACTTGAAATGTCTTGTCGAAAAAGGCACATCTATTAAATTTTAACCATAAAATCGGTAACAAAAATCTCAAAAATCAATTTCTAAGTGGGTTTTTTCACGGTCAAAGTTCGGTCACGGACTATCTACTCAAAAAAAGAAAATTTGTGTATACAAGAATTGAGAGTATTATTCACTAAAACATGTTCATATCGCATATGCACTTCCTGAAAGAGATATTTGTACTTCCCAGATTATTTGTGTGTACTACTAGAAGGGACATTTACTATTTTGTTAAACTTTGCGGTGGGATGTGAAATTCACAAACTAAATACCTGAACTTCCTTCGAAAGATATCTGAACTTCTCTGTGGATGCGTGTGTACTGTCGACGGGGTATTTTCGCAATTATTGTTAAGTAAATCAGAGATAAATTTCTCACAAGGTGTGCGTTTCAGGTGTATGATCACTCAATATGTTTTGCCAAAGAAGACACATCTATTAAATTTATCAGTAAAATCGGTAACGAAAATCTCAAAAATCGATTGCTAAGTGTGCTTTTCTGCGGTCAAAGTTCGGTCAAACCTTTTTTTACCCGTTTGATAAATTATTTGGCAACCCATCTGACTTCGGAATTGAGTTATTTTTGTTGCATTGGAACGATGAAGTCGGGGACTATATACTCAAAAATGAAAATAAAAATATATGTATTGCACAATTTTGAGTATTATTCAATGAAACATGTTCATATCACATTTTGTACTTCTCGAAAGTGAGTTTGTACTTCCCAGATTTTTATGTGTACTTTTAGGTGTGATTTTATTATTTTCGTGAAGTTTGCATCGAGATCTGAACTTCACGACCCGAAGTTGTGTAATTCCCGAGTTAACTGTATGTACTTCTCTTAATTGTGTAGTTGCACTTCTTTTCTAAACTGTTTGCACTGCCGAACAGATAAACTGAGCAGATAAATTCTTGTTCAAAAAGTAGAAGAGAGCAAATAATGTGAGAGAACGTAGAGCAACAACATATGATTTCTAAACCGATCTGTACTTCCGAGCGATTTAACATAAAATAAAGACAGAGAATCAGGGTACATCAATTCAGTTAATGTATAGCAGTTCTTGTCAGGTACTGTATTAGACAAACACGTTATGGAAACAAAGGCAAAAATTGGCAACCACATGGAGGAGTGTTTTACACATCCCGCAAATCTGTTTCAGCTATGAAAAATCTGACAGGACAGGAGAAAATTTGACAGCCGATAAGTTGCTTTATGCCAGCTCCCGATATTTATGCCGATCATCCTTTTGATATGCCAGCTTTTTTCCGTGTGGACTCAGTCTTGCTCTTTCTCAAATGTTTTGGAAGCGTTGAACCGCGCATTGCAATCGAACAGAGATCATTTTCGGTGCCGCTGCACATTCTGCTGCACTGCTTTGTCGCTCCCCAAACAGAACACATCTAGTACTGAAAGCATGAATCAGCTGAGAACCATGTCGATGATCTAATCCTCCTCAAATCACAGGGCAGAGATACCAATTCTGCTGGGAAGGAATGATCAGTGCTACCGAAATGGAGCGCTTGTCCAGCTCCTCGAACATCTCCCATGTGGCTGCACCTGTTCTGTGATGCACGGCAGGAGAGGAGTCAAGGAGAACAACAAGAAATTGGAGCAAATCGATGGCGTGTGGTCGGAGCACATATTAACTGAACTGATTCCACTGGTGCGTTGGCACCTCCATATTTTCGTTTTACCTGCACTTCCTTTCTCAGAGCCCCTGTACTGCCCAACACATCCGAATTTTGCAGGAAAGGAGAATGACTCAGCCTGCGGTTGTGGCTGCCCGCTCCCAGGCACGGCACTGGAGGAGAAGCCAACGAGGTGAAGAACCAGGGTCATGAGCTCCATGTCCGGTCGGTGCGGAGGGCAGTACCAGGAGGTTCGCTCGCGAGATGGCATTGGAGGACCATGATGGCTGTCGGTCGAACCTGCTTGTCCGGCGACCTCAAGGGTGGTGCAGGGTCCAGCCGGCGGCGAGAAAGGCGGGGTGGCACCGGGAATTGGAGCTGCGGGGAAGGCGGGCCGTTGCCGGAGGGAGCAGAGCCGCGCCCTTTTGCCTGCGGCGAGAGCTTCAGATGGCGGCCGGCACCATGGAAGTGGGGACCAGCGGCTAGCGGAGGCACGCGTCAGGCAGCCCGGGAAGCAGAGCTGGCTGCGCACGGGGATCTAGGAGGAGCGTTGTTCACCTGCGGGCTGCCGCGACGAGGGAACAAGGACACGCGAAGCGCATGGGCCGGCGGCGAGGAATTGGCTGCCGTCCTAGGTGATGGTGGGGCGGCGTGGATCTGTTACGGCAGGGATGGTGTAGTGGCGTGGGGCGGCCGGCGGCGGGGATGGTTTGATTGGCGCTGGACCGCCGGCGAACGAGATGGTGGAGAGGCGCGGGGACGGGTGTGAGGCCGCAGGGGCGGGTTGGAGCAGGATGTCCTGTGGCGGAGCCAGGACGGCTGGCGGTCGGAGGCGGCGCCGGCCTCGGTGGTGGTACGCCCGCACCAAACGGGAAGAAGGTGGGAAGAGTTGGGCATGGCCGTACCGCAACGAAGAAGGCGAGGAGGATTTGGGAAATTTTCCAGCACATCGCTCGCTCGCACGGCCCGCCGGAGTAGAAGGTCCTCTTGCTGGGGAGCTCGCCGTGGGCGGCGCGAGGGCCCGCCGGAGAAGAAGGACGGCGTCGAGACACGGCCGGCGCGGGCTCCCTCGCGTCGGCTACCGCCGCCGCTCACTCGCCCGCACCGACAGGAAGAAGGTGCGCTAGGGTGGGGAAAGACTGGGTCAGACCTATCGGTCCGAGGCGCTCCGCGCCCTATATAGGGAGGCGATGGTTGTAGATCCTTAATCTACAACTGGTTGTTGAATATACCTGCCCTATATATATATATATATATATATATATATAAGCTAAAAAGAAACTTTCTGAACTGTCTCGACAACGATATGTGAACCTTTTTCGCCTTGACATGTGAACCTTCAGACGCAATACACGTAATTCCTGTTTTAACTGAGAGCGTTTTTAACGCAATTTTCGAACCGCTTATCAGAATGACGCATGCGATATACCGGTGGATAGGTGCCAAAATTGCGCAACTTTTTCGTATTCACATGTTTTTCGACTTAGTTACTGTTTTAAAACAATTTTGAATATACGAAAAATTGTTTTCATGTATTTTTCTGTTTTTCATAGTATTTCGGCTGTCATTTCCAAACTGTTTGTCGGATTAACGCAAATGATACACCGTTGGAAAGGTATGGAAATTGCGCAACTTGCTATCTCTAGTCTATTTTCCAAATTCGCCACGGATTAAGAGCAGTTTTGAATATAAACGATTCTGTTTTCTGAATTTTCAGATCCAGCGGACAATGTTTTGGCAATTAATTTCAAACTGCTTAACAATACATAACAAATTATATGGCGTTGGAAAGCTATTGACTAGGCGCAACTTTTTTATTTTAATCATATTTCCAAATTCCATACGGTTTGAGATTAATTTTGAATATATAGAAAACGTTGAAACACGTCGTGACGGGAAATATTTGAAATTGGGATGATTTTGATGCTCGGGTTATGGGTGGTGGCAAGGGAGGTCCAAATTAGACTCATGTAGTTGCTAATTGCATGTGAAGGTGGTTGATTTGGACAAATGGATATTGTAGGGTTGATTTTTATGTGTAAAATTTCCGCCCCGTAAAAATTAGAGGAGTGAACTGCTTCAAATATGGCGGTGAACTTTTTATCTGAAAGTGAACTTTCAGTCACAGTGTTTTTTCACATAATGTTTTTTTCTTGGTATTTTAAACCGTTTATCAAAAAAAAGTGAACTTTTATTTTACAAAATAAAGCTAAATAAATGAACTTTTCCTTTTTATTTATGAAGTGAATCTTGTTTATACGTTGAACTTACAAATTCATTGAGTGAACTTTTGTTTAACAAAATGTGAACTTTATTTTTCTCCAAAAAATATGAACTTTCGTTTTTACAAAAAAATAGGATAAATAAACGAATTTTTTCCTTTTTTATTTGTGATGTGAATCTTTTTTATACGGTGAACTTCCAAAATTCATTAAGTGAACTTTGGTTTTAAAAAAAGTGAACTTTAATTTCTCCGTAATGAACTTTATTTTGTGTGAACAAAAGTGTGAACTTTATTTTCTCTTCAATGATATTACTTTTTATTCTTTTTTTTGCTGAACATTATTTATACGGTGAACTTTCTAAAACTATTTAAGAGAACCTCGTTTTATGAGAATGTGAACCTTTTTCCTTTTTATTTATGAAGTGAATCTTTTTTATACGTTTAACTTTCAAAATCCATTAAGTGAACTTTCATTTAATGAAGTGTGAACTTTATTTTCATTCAAAAAATGGGAAGTTTCGCTTTTACAAAAATAAAGCTAAATAACAAACTTTTTCCTTTTTTATTTGTGAAGTGAATGTTTTTTATACGGTGAACTTCCAAAATTCATTAAGTGAACTTTGGTTTAAAAAATTGTGAACTTTAATTTCTCCATAATGAATTTTATTTTGTATGAACAAAAATGGGAACATTATTTTCTCATCAATGATTTTATTTTTTGTACTTTATAGTTTCTACATTATTTATACGATGAACTTTCTAAAATTATTTAAGTGAACCTCGTTCTACAAAAATGTGTAACTATTTAAGTGAATTAATATAGATGTTTTTGTGCATAAAAAGTTAACTTGTTTGCTAAACATTTTTTTAAATAAAGTGAACTTTTTTTCTGAACTGCATACGAACTTATTTTCTAATGAAGTTAATTTTTTTCTGAACTTATTTTTCGAATGAAGTAAACTTTTTTTCTGGATGAAGTGAACTTTCTTCCTAACGTAGTGAACTTTTTTTCGGAAACTTTTTTAATGAACAAAGTGAAGTTTTTTTTTATGAAATGCACATGATTTTTTCTCTGAACTGCACATGAACTTTTTTTTTGGACGAAGTGAACTTTTTTTTATAGAAGTAGTGAACGAAATGCACATGAATTTTTTCTCTGAACTGCACATGAACTTTTTTTGGACGAAGTGAACTTTTTTCTGGACGAAGTGAACTTATTTTCTGAAATGCTCATGAACTGCAAAAAATAGCCAAAGTGATTTTTTTTACCAAGCTTGTCTGAAATCCAATGTGAACTTTGTTTCTGTGCAAAGTGAACTTTTTATACCGAGCTAATTGATTGAACTTTTTTAAGTGAACATTATTGTACGGTGAAAAAAATTAACAAGTGAACCTTCTTTTAAACTTTATGGGTCTCAGGTCTGAAATCCAATGTGAACTTTGTTTCTGGGCAAAGTGAACTTGTTTACCGAGTTTGTCTGAAATCCAATGTGAACTTTGTTTCTGGGCAAAGTGAACATTTTTTTACCGAGCTAATTGATTAAACTTTTTTGAGTGAACATTATTGTACGCTGAACTTTTAAAATTACTTAAGTGAACTTTTTTTCACTAAAATGTGAACCTTTTTGTTGCGCCGTGCAATACTAAAAGTTTGCTCCTTTCGGATGAGTGCATGGCCCTGCTTTTGGAAGTAAAGGGGACCAATGGGCTGTGGTCACAGTCGAGATTAAAAAAAGTTATTTTCACTTCATTTCACTCTACTAGCAACATCCATTTTCCATAAAAAAGAAGCATGGTCGTTTGGATGTAGCAATGCAACGCAGAAGCTGTAATCCACAAAGGATAAAGGGAACAGTGTCGCTGCAGCTGTGTTTAATGGCATGGTACAGTGGATGGTGTCGGATGCGTCATGGGAGGCGAACCAAAATTCAGAAGACAAACTGAACTGAACAACAGAAATTCAGACCAAACAGACTGCTCCCCTTCGAGGACGTCTTCGTACCACCAGATGCGGAGGTCTACCTCGGCAGCTTGGCTCCACTCCTCGCGGAACAAGGAAGACGAGCAGGCAGCGAATGGACTCCCCCTGTAGCGTGGGTTGACTCCCTCAAGCTGGTGGCGCTGGATTTGCCCAGCAGCACGGGTGGACTCGCCCGGCAACGGCCGCAACGCCTGCATCGGCCGCTATTCTGTGCCGCTGCAAAGGCCACGGCGACGGCCCTCCTGAAGAAGGCACCGGCCGCGGGGTAGCGCAGGCAGTCGGAGGTGAAGTGCATGGCGCATCCTGCTGTAGTGACCCAGCTAGCGATGGTGCGACGCTCGGCGAAGGTTCGGACCTGCGCTAATGAAGGTTCAGATTGGGGGCGGGCTGGGAGGTGGATGTTCCGGCCGCGCACACGATCCAGAGGAAGGGGATGGCGCCACGAGGACCGTGGGATGCGGGCGACCTCTGCCTCAGCACCCATGGCTGGAGCGAGCCTAGACAGGCGCGAGGTGCAGTGGATGGTCGGGGCGGCGCCGCACGACCGCGGGATGGCGCCACGAGGACCCGTGGGATGCGGGATGCAGGGATATCCATCGGGACATGCGAGGAGTGCCGATGCGTGGCAGGGAGGATCTCGTCGGGGCCGGCCAGGCCGCACACGCGCCGTCGAGGGAGCTGGGCGCGCCCGCTGGAGGACGAGCGGCGGACCTCTTCGATGGGGGCGGCGCCGGCGCGCAACAGGCTGGGCAGGAGGAAGGGGAAGAAGGTGGTCTTGTATGGGGATGCCGCCGCTTCCGTCGCCGGCTCCCTCGCGTCGGCCGCGGCCGCCGCTCGCTCGCCGGCGCCGGAGGGGAAGGAGGCGGGGATTGATCTGCTGTGCGGGGAGTACTCGGTACTTCTTTGGGTCGGATCGTGACCTCTAATTATGGATAGTTTCCGGTTAAGCTTAAAAGGAAACTCAGAAGATAGGTTTCAGTTTAGTCCTGCCCTATATATATATATAGTTTATGTATTTGAGGTAAAAAGTCTATTTAATCCCATACTATACATCCAAACGAGTTAAAACTTTCACACAGTACAAAGGCGAACATTTACGATTTATTAAAAGTTTTTCACAATTTTATGATCATTTTTATTTTTTGGGATTACACATTAAGTAGATATGGTGCGTAGGATCTTAAATGGATGACTGATAAAGGGGGGTTAGTTACCGTGACTTGGTCACATTAAGTCCCTAAAGCTAATAAGTCCAAATTTGCCACTCTTCCACTCACTCTGTCTTTGTCTGATTTTCATGTTCCATCTCTCGTCTCAGTCTCACCCAGACACCCACCACTCACTGGTTAACCAAGCGGTCCTGCGATGAACCACGTAGATTCCCCGCTTCAGGGATTCATTACGTCGAAGGAACAAGTTGAGATAGTGTAGCATATCCGAGAGGATTTGTACGCACTCAGGCGACGGCTCCTTGTAGCCTCACGGGAGCGGGTTCGAGCGTTGTGTCGCCGCCCTCGCAGCCCGACTCTAGGCCGTCCTCACCGAAAGCTTCGTCGGCTGCGGGGCTTGGATCCTTGTCAGATCTTTTGCTCGATCTGGCAGATGCTTGGAATGAGTCGAGTGCTGTTTGGATTGCATCGGTGGATGCTTGGAATGCGTCGGCGGATGCTTGGAATGCGTCAACAGCGATGGGGTCCCGCACCCCAGCGCCAACGCTGAAGCGACCGTTTCCGTTTGAGCCAGGGACGAATCTTCGTGCGGCGGCGGGGGGATGCTGGACTCCGGCGGAGGTGTCTGGACCTTCATCTCTGTCAGATGTAAGTTCTACATTGTTGAGTGCGATGGGTTTTGATTTGGTGTTTTCACCAAAATCTGACGTGCCCGATTTGTGCAATGCCCTCGTTATTGAACTATTAAGTCCGTGTTATTCTTGATGATTGGAAATTTGGGAGTAGTAGTATGCAGTTATGCACAGTGGGATGCCCCTGTTTTGTACTCTATAATAAGTAGTAGTAGTAGTAGTAGTAGTAGAGATGGTTCTGAAATCTGAACCTGTCTTTTGAATCAAGGGTGTGTAAATCTGATGCCCCTGATGTAGTATTATGCCTTAAACTGTAGTGTATCTTCTTAAATATGCTGTACTTAAGTGTGCGCGAGCCACAAAATTTATATCGAAACCTGACAAACTAGACCCACCTGCTCTCCTTGAGATATGCAGTTGCCCTCAATTCCCAGAAATGGTACGTCCGTTGCAGGATGGGTCTGTGCGTGTTTATTTTCCTCCAACAGGCCCAAACAAGCCAACCAGGTGCGGCAATCTTGCAGTCAGCCCCGATTCGTCCGCGTCCGTGGAGCCCAGCATGTGCGGACATCTCGCGCGGGACGTACAACTCGTGAAATTTTTTGAGGAGCGCGGGAGGTCAAATTTATTACCACTATAGATAACCCTTCGTCCACGGCTCCCCGCTGCACTCTTCCCTCCCCTACACAGACACTTTGAATTTCCCAGACGCTCTAACCCAGCCGCTTCGTTCCCTTCCATGGCGAGCACCGCTGCAGCACTGGTCCCTCCCCATTCTGCTCACCCCGCCTGGGATGCACACACTGTCTTCATAGACGGTCTTTTGGGAAGAATGAGCGCACCAGGCGGAACACTGGATTCTGCCACTCTGAAGAAGATTCTTAGGTCGCCGCTGCCGTTTTGTTCCCGGCTTCCCGCCTACACGGCGGCGACACCGGAGTCGGGACATTTATTGCGACGGCGGGGAAATCTTCGGCCGGAAAAGGGGAGGCGGAGAAATCCTCTCCAGCCGAGGTAGTGACTTCGGCGGTGGCTTCGAAGGCTACCACCGTGCCGCCAAAGGAAGAGGAGGAGACTTCTTCTCAACCTCATGTGGCCCCCGTTCCTTCCCCGAAGAGCACTGTAAGTTCATTGATTCACACCGTTTCATACTCTGGTTCGTAGCTTTAGATTGGGTGGTTTTTGATCTGGGGGGTTTGGGTTTTTAGGTCGGTGTCGCGCTCCCTTCATATCCTTGTTCAACCCAATGTAAGTAATATTATGATGTGCCGTTGTACTTTAGTGTCTCTAGATCAGGGGTGTATGCAGTTGCATGGGGGTGCCCATGATATGATGTTGTAAAACTGTTGCTGTATTTTTAGTAGTGGTGTGAACCCCTAATGTTGATTAATTAATTTTGCATGTCCTTAATGAATCTGTCCCAATATTTGTGTCTTAAGTATGGCATAACTTGGCTGTTCGCAATCACATATGCTGGATTGTGTATGGTTATTAGGATCTGGTCCTGGACTTGCTATTGAGTCTAGTGATATTGACCGACATTTAAGCCTTACTGATCAATAAATCCACCTTTAACCGCCCAAAAAGAAGTCCCGCCTGAATCATGTCCTGTTTGTCCCACTATGCTTACTGACTACCCTTAAATTGACTGGTATATAAATATCAGCTAATAATTAATATTTTGTATTGTCTTGCTGTCATTGAATACAATGAACACTTTGAGCACAATATGATAATTCACTGAACACAACGTACAAAATTGATTACAATCTCATACGTTTTGATCTTGTCCATATATGATCAATATACTCTATGGCATGCTTTTGATTGAAAACTCTATACACTTTTATTGCTATGTTCAGCGCCAATCTTACGACGTGCTCCCAAGGAACCGGTGGGCAGAGAGGCCCAGTCAGTGCTGGAAGGTAGAGATGCTCTGGCCCCTTATGGAACCTCCCAAAAGGTGGCTGCCTAAAGAGACGGTGCCTTACCGCTTCTATGTCTAGATCGACCTGGATGCTGTCGGCCCAGTAAAAACCAGGGTATCATGGGCCGGCCTGCCACAGCCCTCGAACTCTCCGCAGGAATGTCCGCTAAGGACCAAGACGATCGGCTTGGAGGCCTCAAGAGGGACCTCTGCCTCGAGAGGGCCTCTCCTAGAAGATTTTCAGGCCCTGGCACGTCTCCGCGCCACCCTCGGGAGGTTTCCCCTCGCGAGAAGTCAACGACTAAAGAACCTCGGCGAGGGTTCAGGCCTCGCGGGGTTCCTTCAAGTGGAAGCAAGCTCCTGCGCCGCTGCAGAGCGCACATGGCCTCTGCGCCCGCCGCAGAGTGACATGCGCGCCTGCGCGTGATGACGAAGACGCCGCAGTTGCCATTCTCGTGTATAAAGTGGTCAAAGGAGCTGCGGCAAGCAAAGCGGACTCCAAGACTTGCCAATTTGGTGATAAAGCGGCCGGCCGCTGCTACGCTCCAACTGCGACGTCACTGTGGGGCGCGCCCCAAAGTTCTGCAGCGCCAGCCCACCGTCCTGGATGGACGGTGGCTTTTTCTGCCAAGACGACGTGCTCCCTGCCATGGACCGCGTCCATGGACGCCCCCGACGCTGTGCGCTGTGCTCCGGTTCGGCGGCATTATGGTATCCCTTCCCGCCGGAGAGTTTCGGGGAAGAGGACCAAGCCCAGTATATAAGGAGCCAGTGTACGACCTAGGAGGGGGATCTCCGCATTCGGCAACACATTCCACAACCAAGGAGCTAAGTCGGAGAAGAAGACGGAGCTCATTCCACCGTAGTCCACCATAGCCATAGCTGTGCCCTCGGCAAGCACACTTGTACTGTGAACCTCTCCAAGCAGTGCAATACATCTTAGCAGGACGTAGGGCTTTTACACCTCACGGTGGGCCTGAACCTGGGTAGCGGCTCGTGTTAACTCTCTGTCGTGATGTTCCTCACCGAGCTCGACGAGCACCGTCGCCGAGGTTGTTGAAGATTTGTTTGACGTCGTGTTCAGCCCCTTGCTCGTTTCCTGGCACTTGAGAGACTCCCCTAGTTCCTGGGACTAGTCTCCGACATTTGGCGCGCCAGGTAGGGGGCTGAGGCGCGTCTTCAACTTCTTCAACCTCTTCGCGCCATGACTGATACGCGAGCTGCGCGTCTCGCGCGACGGACGTCCGGCAGGGCCAACACCGAGCCCGCCGCCAACCACAACCCGCGTGGTCGCCCACGCGCCAACCGCGCTTCAGAGCGCAACGCCGAGCCACGCGTCGAGCACCCTGAGGACGACGGCGGCAACGGCAGCGGCAACGACGGCGGCATCGACGGCGAGGACGAGGGAGCTTCCTCCTTGCACCCATCCAGGCGCGAGAGCGCCTCCACGATGGGCCGAGCAGCGCCCAGTCCAGCAACCGCGCTGCTGATGGCGCAGGAGCTGCTGCGCTACCGCCCCACGCAGGCGGGCCATGACAACTGGCTGGGGCGTCTCGAGGAGCTCATCAACGCCGCCGCCGTTCCTGCCGCCACCGCTGCAGCACCAGCACCCTCCCGCTCCCTGGTGCGCCACTCCGGACGCGAGGGGAACATAGCGCACGGCGCTCCTCCTCCCCCTCCGCCTCCGCCACCTCCTCCAGCTGCAGCTCCGGCAGCGAACCACCGTGCCGCATCGCACGCATCCTCGCCGCACGACTGCAGATCGTGCAGCGGACTCCGGCGGACGCCCGCGTGGAGATCGAGCGCCAGAGGGACCGCCACAACCGCGTCGTACAGGAGATCACCGCTGCAGGTCGCCAGAACCGCGGCGTACTTGCTGGAGGCGCCGTGACGTACGCCACGGGCTGCACCGCCTTCACCCGCAACCTGCGCCGCGTCGTCTGGCCTGTGAAGTTCAAGCCAGACCTCCCTCCGCGCTACGACGGCAGGACCAACCCTCTGGAGTTCCTACAGCTCTACACCGTCTCCATCCAAGCTGCAGGAGGCGACGGCAAGGTGATGGCCAACTGGCTCTCCATGGAACTCAAGGACTCCGCGCTCTCGTGGCTCATGAACCTCCCCGAGAACACCATTGACACGTGGGAGGACCTCTGCAAGGTCTTCGTCGCCAACTTCAAGGGCACCTCCGCAGATACATCCAGCGCTTCAGCCAGGTCCGCAACAAGATTCCGAACATCCCGGACTCGCACGTCATCTCCGCCTTCAGGGAGGGCGTCACGAACCACAGGATGCTCGAGAAGCTCGGCATCCACGACACCTCTCCTCTGTGGTGAAGCTCTTTGATCTGGCTGACAAGTGCGCCAAGGCTGAAGAGGGCCTCCTCTTCGTCAAGAAGGAAGTGGAGGAGGACCCTCCAGAGGGGTCCAGGAGCAAGAAGAAGCCCGCAGAGAAGCGCAAGACCACCGCCATCCTCGCGGCAGAGCCTGACGCAAACAGCCTCGCGAGGCCTCTCCGGCGGCTGAAGAGAAAAAGGCGGACAATCGCCCATACTGCATCTACCACAACAGGCACAACCACGCCACTGAAGACTGCTGGGAGCTCAAGCAGCTCAGCAAGGAGCGGGAGAAGAACCAGGGCCGCGGCGGCCGCGGCGGAGGCCGTGGTGGCCGCGGAGGTGGACGCCACAACTTCCAGCACAGGCTCGGGGGAACAACGCTGGGCAAAACGGCAACCTCCCCGACGAAACCCTGGGGGCTACCAGGCCCCTCAGGGGGCAATAGCCTGCATCCTCGGCGGGTCCCAAGCGCCCAAGTCCAACAACCACTTCAAGCAATTCTCTCGCGAGGTCAGCGCAGCGCTTCCAGGGCTTGAGGCTTCCCAGCCCCTCAAGTGGTCACAGTACACCATCGCCTTCGACTCCAAGGACCACCCCAAGTCGACCAAGGCAGTAGGCACCATCCCACTGGTGTGCACCCCCATCATCAACAACATCGCCGTCGCCAAGACACTTATAGATGGGGGTGCGGGCTTGAACGTCATCTCTGTCGAGACCTTCGAGCAGCTTCAAGTGCCCTACGAGTGGCTCATGCCCTCTAGGCCCTTCACGGGGTGACAAGTGGCTCTACCACACCTCTGGGGCAGGTGAGGCTCGCGGTCACCTTCGGCACGCCGCAGAACTACCGCACCGAGCAGATCGACTTCGACGTCGCGCACATTGGCCTGCCCTACAACGCCATCCTCGGCTACCCCGCCCTCGCGAAGTTCATGGCTGTCACTCACCATGCCTACAACATCGTCAAGCTTCCAGGCAGCGGCGGCACCATCGCCATCCACGGCAAGTCCAGGACGCAATGCGCTCTGTCGAGACCGCCTACAAGGCCGCTGCCGTGGCATTCCCCGCTGATGAGGACATGGAGCCCCTCGAGAGGCCCGCGAAGAAGAAGCAGCTGTTCTCACAGGAGCAGGCAGCCACGAAGAAGGTGTCACTGGACGCCAGCGGCTCGGGGGCTAGCGTCACCATAGGCGCTGGCTTGCCTCCCAAATAGGAAAGCGCGCTCGTCGCCTTCCTCAGGGCAAACTCTGACATGTTCGCATGGACACCGTCAGAGATGTCCGGAGTACCGAGGGAGGTGATCGAGCACCACTTAGCCGTGTGTCCAAACGCACGCCCCGTGAAGCAGAAAGCACGGCGCCAGGCGCCAGAGAAGCAAGAGTTCATCATCAAGGAAGTAGAGAAGTTAAAAGAAGCGCACATCATCAGAGAAGTTCCACACCCCACATGGCTCTCCAACACGGTGGTCGTTCCCAAGCACACCGGGGGCGGCAGGCTCTGCATCGACTACACCGACCTCAACAAGGCCTGCCCCAAGGACCCGTACCCCATGCCTCGGATAGACCAGATCGTGGACTCCACCGCCGGCTGCGACCTCCTCTGTTTTCTGGATGCCTTCTCAGGCTACCACCAGATCAAGATGGCGAAGGAGGATGAGGAGAAGACAGCATTCCTCACCCCTTGTGGTGTGTATTGCTACGTCTGCATGCCCTTTGGCCTGAAGAACGCCGGCGCCACCTTCCAGAGGCTCATGAGGAAGGCCTTGGGGGCTCAGATGGGAAGAAATGCAGAAGCCTACGTCGACGACATCGTGGTCAAGACTCGCGAGAGCACACCCTCATGGAGGACCTCGAGGAGACCTTTGCCAGCCTGCGCAAAGTAAGCATCAAGCTGAACCCCGCCAAGTGCGTCTTCGGGGTACCGTCAGGCAAACTCCTCGGGTTCCTAGTGTCTCACCGCGGCATAGAAGCGAATCCTGACAAGATCAAAGCCATAGAAGAGATGCAGCCACCTCGTCGCCTTAAGGACATGCAGCGCCTCGCGGGATGCATGGCCAGCCTCGGCCGTTTCATCTCCAAGTTCGGCGAGAGGGCGCTGCCATTTTTCAAGCTCATGAAGCGGTCTGGCACGTTCAAGTGGACGCCTGAGGCGGACAAGGCATTTGAAGACCTGAAGAAGTACTTGGCTAGCCCACCTGTCATGGTTGCCCCAAGGCCCGGCGAGCATCTGAAGCTGTACCTATCAGCCACTCCACAAACAGTGAGCGCAGCCTTGGTGGCAGAAAGGGAAGAGCCAGTCCTCGCCAAGAAGGACACCGCGCCAAGCCCAGATCCCCCCGACAAGGAAACATCCTCTTCAGGCCCTGAGCCCCTGCCGAGCCCGCACAACCAGAAGGCACCCTCGTCGAGGGTCCACCTCTCGAGAGGCTCGACAAGGCTCCCGAGGAACCCAGCGCTGCGTCACCATCGACAACCCTCGTCGAGCATCCCGTCTACTTCGTCAGCACTGTGCTGCGAGATGCTCGCGAGCGGTACACTATGCAGCAGAAGCTCCTCCTCGCGCTCCTCATCGCTTCCAGGAAGCTGCGCCACTACTTCCAGGGCCACCCCATCACGGTGGTCACATCATTCCCTCTGGAGCAGATCCTGCGCAATCCAAACGCCACTGACCGCGTCGCAGGGTGGAACATTGAGCTGCAACCTTTTGGCCTGCGCTTCGACACCACCAGGGTCATCAAGGGGAGAGCATTGGCTGACTTCGTCGCCGAGTGGACAGACACGCAGCAAGAAGAGCCTCATGAGGCAGAATCCACGCCAGCAGGAGACACGGCGCCAAGCCACTGGACCATGCACTTCGACGGAGCATTCGCATGCCAGAACGCTGGGCTGGCGTCGTCCTGACCTCACCCAAGGGCGACAAGCTCTACTACGCCGTCCAGCTGTGCTTCACGACAGACAAGGTCTCCAACAACATCGCCGAGTACGAGGGCCTCCTCGCCGGGCTCAGAGCCGCAATCGCCCTCGGCATCAAGCGCTTACTCATCAAGGGCGACTCCCAGCTCCTCGTCAACTTCTCCAACAAGAGCTACACGCCTAAGGACGGCCATATGGCCGCTTACCTCGAGGAGGTCCGCAAGCTCGAGAAACACTTCAAGGGGATGGAGCTCAGGCACATCCCACGAAGGGAGAACCAGGAGGCCGACGACATCGCCAGGCGAGCATCACGCAGAGAAGCCCAGCAGGCGGGCGTGTTCGAGGAGAGGCTCACCAGGGCATCGGTGAAACAGCCAAAAGAAGCGTTGAAATGAACATGGACGAAGAGCTCCCACCACCACCAACATCTGGAGCACCAGGCTGCGGTCCACCCACAGGGGAACGCCTGCTGCTGGCCATGACACACCAAGACGGGCTGGATCGATGAGCTCAAGGAGTACCTCAGGGACGGAGTCCTCCCTGAAGAGGACGCAGAAGCAGAGAGAGTTGCTCGCCAGGCCAAGTCATACTGCCTTCACGAGGGAGACCTGTACCGCAAGCGTCCAAATGGAGTTGCACTAAAATGCGTCCCCCCTGAAGAAGGCCGCCAGCTGATCAAGGACATACACAGTGGAGAATGTGGCCACCACTCATCATCACGCACCCTCGCAGGGAAAGTCTTCAGGAGTGGTTTCTATTGGCCCTCAGTACTTCAAGATGCAACCGCCGTTGTCCAGGCTTGCGAGGCGCCCAGTTCCACGCCAAGCAAGTCCACCAGCCCACTGGGGCTCCAGACCATCCCTCTCTCCTGGCCCTTCGCGGTCTGGGGGCTGGACATCCTGGGACCTTTCCCACGCTCCAGCGGGGGCTACCGCTACCTCTACGTCGCCATCGACAAGTTCACCAAATGGGCGGAGGTTGAAGCGGTGCGCACCATCCCGGCGAGATCAGCGGTGAAATTCATCAGAGGCCTGGCCTGTCGCTTCGGCGTGCCAAATCGCATCATCACCGACAACGGCTCGCAGTTCACCAGCGGCATCTTCAGGGCCTACTGCGAGAGTCTCGGCACACGGCTCTGCTTCGCCTCGGTGGCTCATCCACGAAGCAACGGGCAGCTGAGCGGGCGAACGCAGAAGTGCTCAAAGGCCTCAAGACAAGAAGCTTCAATCGCCTCAAGGCCCACGGCAAGAACTGGATCGAAGAGCTCCCCTCCGTGCTCTGGTCCATCCGCACCACCGCCACGAAGCCCACTGGAGAAACGCCGTTCGCTCTCGTCTATGGCGCTGAAGCAGTCCTCCCCACCGAGATCAAGCATGGGTCCCCACGGATCCTTGCTTTCAACGAGGACAACCAAGAGGAGCTCCACAACGACGACTTGCTGCTGCTCGATGGACTACGTCGCCGTGCCGCCCTCCGAGCGGCAAAGTACCAGCAAGACCTGCGCCGCTACCACAGCCGCCACATACGGCCGCGCACCCTCGAGACAGGCGATCTCGTCCTCAGGAGGATCCTCTCCAGAGAAGGCCTCCACAAGCTCTCACCCATGTGGGAAGGCCCCTACAGGGTCGCGCACATCGCCAGGCCTGGCGCGGTGCGGCTCGAGACGGAAGACGGCGATCCGATCAAAAATCCATGGAACATCGAGCACCTACGCAAGTTCTACCCGTGATCACGTCGCGGCAGGCATTTTTTGTCTCAAGAGGGAAGCACGCGTCTTCACCTCCCAGCTTCACCAAGCTTTCCCTTCACGAGGGCCATCTCCACTGAGAGTTTCCTACAACGCGTTGCCACGGGCCGCGGGAAGCCTCAGCCACTCCATGTGGAACCCCATGCCCAGACATGGCGGACTTTGTCTTGGCCTCGCCAAGTGTAATGAACAATTTCAGGTCATCATGAACCTATTGCGCTTCGGCGCCGTTATGTAATATTGCTTGGTGAGTTTGCTTTCTTACATTTCATTCGCGCTCACATTTTTCCCCATGCGCACCTCGCGAGCGGGGGCTGAGCACGGTGCCTGTGTCTCGGGAGCATCCCAGCAGCATCGTAAAATCCAAAGGATCCGAGCTCTAACTCGTGGCTCTCCGCCCACGACCGTTATCTCACCAAAGAGCTCTGACTCGTGGGTTAGCTCCCATGCACGTCACCTCACCAAGGACCTTGGTGCTTATTCTCCTCGTGAGATACCCATGAGGAAATCTATGAGCGCGCATGAGTTGTACAACTATGCTTTGCTTGTGGGTTCGCCTCTCTCTCTCTCTCTCAACACAGGGAACAAGACGCCTTGCAGGGCTCCAAAAGCTCCAAGCCAGTCTCAGGCAGCCTCGAGAGGGAGAACACCTCACCAGGAACACAACACCCTCTACAAAGCAGGCGTCTCGCCAGAGCTAAGTCCAGAACTTACGCCTCATGAGCTCTTTTTCCCTCTCGCTGGTTTTGTCGCCCCTCGAGCCTCTCTTTTCTCTCTTACGCCTCATGGGCTGCTTGCACGTCAAAGGGGAGCCCCTGAGCATCGCGCCTCGAGGGCTCTTACCTCTCTAAGCCTTACGCACCCCCCGGCCTTGTCGAGCCCTGACTCCGGCATACCGAAGCGGCGGTGCTATTTGCGCTAAGAGCAGGGTCCTAACGACGTAGAGCGAAAAAGACATGAGGGAACAGATAAAAGGCCTCCCGAGGGGCACCACACTTGCACAAAGTTAAAGTGTCTTTACAAACCAGCACGAAATAAAAGTGACAAATCTTAAGATAACTGGTGCCCTTGGCACATCTCTCAGGGGCAACCTAAGCAGCGGGGTTGTCGTCGTCGCCGTCGACGTCCTCGTCGTCCACCTCCTCAGCACCAGCCTTCGTCGCTCTCCTCAACCTCGACCCTCTTGAAGCGTTGAGTGTACTTCTCCACGTCGTCCCACACCGAGGCGTCCAGCTTCTCGGCGAGCTCCTTCTCCAGAGGCTCCATCACAGACGCGAAATCGAAGCCGGGGTGGAGGTGTGCAAGGTTGGCGAAGACTTGGCCGATCGCGACGCCAAGGAGCTCGCGGCTCTCGGTGTCGACCAAGTCGTCGAGGTTCGTCACGACCTCTTCAAACTTGGTGAGGAGCTGCTCGAAGAAGCCAAGGTAGACGGCGACGTCCTGGTTCCCCTCGACAGAGAGCCTGGGGGCTTCGGTCCCCAGGCGGCCGCGACGGCGCGCGCGCCTCACCAAGGAAGCAAACATGCGCTCCCGCTGGCGCGACAAGACCTGCGCAGTCAGAGCGCTCCGCCGAGCTTCCTCGACGAGTTCCACAACAGGCCCCACCTGCTGCTGCATCTCGTTCATGTCCTGCGTCAAGGAGGCAAGGTCCTGCTCCGCGTGCTTCCGAGCCTCCACAGCGTCATGAAGGCGGGAGTCGAATCGCTGCTTCTGAGCCTCAAGCTCCCTGATGCGGGCCTCGAGCTCGTTGCGTCTCTTCGTGAAGCGCGCCTCCTGCTTCTTGGCCTTGTCCGCGAAGTCCTTCCTGCAATTGTCGCGGAAGAGCTGCTCCTTGGTCGCGGACTCCGCCGCCAGCTGCTCCTCCTTCTTGCGGAGGTTCTCGTTGGTCAGCGCGAGGCGTTTGGTAGAACGCCTCGTCTTGAGTGACTTTGCTCTCGCGAGACTCCAGGTGCTCCCGCTGCGCGGACTGATCCTTCTCGATCTGTTCGACCTGTTCCTCGCGCTTGCGCAGCTCGGTCTCGCGGGCATCAAGTTCTGCCCCGCGCTGCACCATCTGGTTCTCACGGACACGCAGGTCCTCGCGGAGCTTCTCCAGGCCTTGCCGCACGGTCTCCGACTCGGCAATGATTCCCGCCTCGCGGTCTAGGAGCTCCTTGTGCTTGGTGGAGACCGCCGCCTCGCGCGCCGCCAGCTCCTGATGCTTGGCCTCCGTCTCCGCCTCGAGAGCCTCGCGCTTAGCGCTCAGGACCGCAAGGGTCTCCTCGACCTCGCGGACCACGCTGAGGCGGATCTCTTCAGCAGAGCGCAGCGCCGCCTCGCGTTGCGCCTGGGCTGCCTCGTCCTTCCCGGCAGCGCTCCACGGTCTCCTGGAGGCAAGCCCAGCCCCGCGCAAGCTCGGCGACCTCCTCCGCCCTGGTGCGGTCTTCCTCAGCGAGCTGGGCCTCGAGCCCATCGAGCACCTCCCTCGCCGAGCGAAGGACGGCCTCTCGGCGAGCTGCGACAGGGCGCCGACCCAGCAAGGCTAGGGCCCACGATTCTCCAGAGGGCCTGGAAGCGCCAGCGCCTGCTGAGGACTCCGGGGCATCGCGCCTTGGGCTCTGGGTGACCTCGAGGCGCGCCTGGGGGCTCTGCTGGGAGCCTCCCTCTTCTTCCGTGCAAGGGGCCTTCTGGGGGCTCTGGCGAGAGCCCCCCTCGCCTTCTGCGCTGGGAGCCTTCTGGGGGCTCGAGGCGCCCCCACCGTCAGCTCCGCCATTTCCGCCCCTGGGGAGCACTCTCCTCCTCCTCAGGAGCAGGGTTGGCCTTCTCTACTGAGGCCGTCCCCGCGGCAGCCTCAGCGCCCATAGGCCCTCCAAGGCCCGAGCTCGGTGGAGGCGACGGCACCGTGGTGTCCTCCATGTCGACGTCAGCGTGCGTCTCTGCAGACGCAGCTGTTCCCGCCGCGCCCTCCTTCGCCGGCGGCGTGGTCCTTGCCGCGTCCACCTCCGGCGTCTTCTCTTGCTGCGCGGGAGAGGCATCAGGCCGCGAAGGCGGCGGCGTCGTCACTCAGCCCCTCCTCCTCCTCTCCTCGTGGCGCTCCTCCGCCCCGGAGGTGGCGTCGCAGCCTCGGGAGAGGAAGCGGTGGCCTCGTGGTGCACCTCTTCAGTTGTGGGCGTCACGGACGCCGCGGCAGAGCCAGAGATCTCTCCAAGTCTCCGGAGCCTCCGCCTCTTTGGCTCCTCGGTGCGTCTGGAGAGGAAAAGACTCAGAAACCCCTCGAGAGATACACCAAGAACAACATCAAACAGGAAAGGCAGTACAAAAACTTACGCCGCGGTGTCGACCCACTTCCTCTTCTTCCGCTTCGCGGGCGGAGCACTGGGCCCCGCTCGTCCGTGCCTCTGTCTCCTCCTGGGCCCCGGCGTTCCTGTCGTGGATCGCCTTGGAGCGAGGCTCGCAGTGGCCCGACGAAGCATCGTCATCGTCGCTCCTCCTCCCCCTCAACACGCAGGGGGCAACCACGAACTCGTCGCCGCTGCCTGAGGAGACTCGTGGACCTCAGCTTCAGGCGCCGCACTCTTCGAGGCGCTCGAATTCCCCGCCGAGGAAGCGCGTCTCCCGAGGCGCCGGTCGCGCCCGCATCGGACTCTGCGGGCGTCTCCGTCGTCTCCTCGTCGCCCTCAACTGGCGCCCCCTGCGCCGCAGACTCCGGGTCCTCGCGAGGCCCAACGTGCCCCTTAGGCACCAGGCCCCACTGGTCGAACTTCGGCATCGCCTGCACATGCGAGACGCGGCGCCCGAGATCGATCCGATGAAGCGGCACAGTCTGGTCAGTGGGCACGGGGATGTCCGGAGACGTGAAGAGAGTCTCCATGAGGGCGTGCAATCCTCCTTCGTGTAGAGGGTAGCGCTCAGGCGCATCTTGTCCCCTGGTTGGAGTACAGCCACATCGCGTCCGCGTGCCTCTGGAGCGGAGCGATGCGGCGCCTCACGAAGTCCTTGGCCACCATCTGCCCGGTGAGGCCGGCCTCGCGGAGGTCCCTCAAGCGCCTCACCACAGGGCCAAGCGTCGCGCCCTTGAGCCCTTGGAGGCCAGCTCGCCCTCTTCGTCGGACGCTTCAGGCAGCTCGAAGAAGGCGCTCTGGCTCCCGAACTGCATGAGGAACCAGCGCTTGCGGAAGTCCTCCACCTTCTTCGTCACGCTGGTCACGATGTTCTCGCCGTTCCGCGATGGGGATGTAGACGCCCTTCATGCCATCGGTGATGCGGAAGGACACGCACCCTGACCGCTCCTTGTTCGCCGTGAACCGGAGCGCGTAGAAGCTGCGGAAGAGGTCCACCGAAGGCGGAATGCCGATGTACGCCTCGCAGAGGTAGGCGAAGATGGCGAGGACGAGGATGGAGTTGGGGTGGAGATGGAGAACCTGGATCTGGTAGCGCTCCAGGACCGCCAGGAAGAAATCGGAGAAGGGGGAACGAGCCCGGCGAAGAGAGAGTGCATGAAGATGGGGTAGAAGCTGCCGTGGGAGTTGCCCGCGCGCTTGAGCACGTGGCGCCGTGCTCGTTGGTCTTCGAGGCCGCCATGTGGCGCACCTTGTCCAGCTGCGCCTCCGTCTCGAAGCGGGAGCCGCTCAGAGCCGGCTCGAAGTCGCCGTCCCGCTGCGCTCAGCGGATCGCCGCCCTGCGCCACTGCCTTGCCCTTCGAAGCAGCGGTGGCTTTCTTGGGCGCC
>CAMZMU010000079.1:42320836-42412069 GCA_947311845.1 Poa pratensis
TGAGCAAATGTGGATGGTCCCTGGGCTCAACCAACTGACCCTGAAACTGCCATGCCTGATCATGCATGCCCTCGTCGCGTTCATCCTCCCCGATCATGTTGTGCATGATCACACAAGCAGTCATCACCTCCCATAGTTGGTCCTTGTCCATGTCCTAGCAGGGTGGCGAACAATAGCCCATCGTGACTGCAGGGCACCGAATGCACGCTCCACATCCTTTCTAGCACTCTCTTGTTCCTTGGCGAACCTCTTCTTCTTCTCATCATCAGGATTGGAGATGGTCTTGACAAATGTAGTCCATGTAGGGTAAATCCCATCAGCGAGATAGTAAGGCTTGTCATACTTGTGACCATTGATCTCATAGATCACCTGGGGTGACAGGCCATTGGAGAGCCTGTTAAACACCGGAGACCGCTGCAGCACATTGAGGTCATTGTGCGAGCCGGCCATGCCAAAAAACGAGTGCCAAATCCACAAATCTTGTCATGTCACGGCCTCAAGCACGACCGTGCACGCCCCAATATGGCCCTTGTACTGCCACTGCCAAGCAAATGGGCAGTTCCTCCACTCCCAGTGCATACAATCTATGCTGCCAATCATCCCAGGGAAGCCTCTGACCTCGTTGATGGCCAAGAGCCGGGTCATGTCCGCGGCATTGGGATCCCTCAAGTACTCCTGGCCGAACACCTGCAACACGGCCCTGCAAAACTTGTACATTGCTTCTAGGCACGTGGACTCACTCATCCGCACGTACTCGTCCACAAGATCACCGGCAATTCCATATGCAAGCATGCGAACGGCGGCGGTGCACTTCTGGTACGACGAGAAGCCGAGGGTACCACATGCATCGGGCTTGCATATGAAATAGTCATCAAAATGTATCACCCCAATCGAATACGGTTGAACAAAGATCTCCTCATCCGGAAACGGCGCTGGAAAACCTTGGGTGAATACGTGGCTTTATGGGGGACGAAAGTAGTCCCCATACAGCTGGATTTGGCCAGCTCTCCGGTTCCGGTCCAGAGCAGGAGAACGGCCCGGCAACGACCCTCGGAACACCGGCCGCATCCTCTATATGTACTCGTTGATGATGAGGGTGGCAACCAGGCCGTCACTCTCATCGTCGGAGGAATCGTCCGATGATGACGGGTTGTACATGATGTAGTTCATGTAGTACCACTCATCCGAGCTATCCATGGCCGAGTTCGTACATGAGTTCTTGCCGGGGCGAACGGCCGAACACCTTGTGGGTGGCGTGTGTGTCGCGGGCGCTGCGAGAGAGATGGCCGCAAGATTCACCGGCCGTCGCGAGGAGGAAGCTGCTCCGGTGACGGCGGGGAAGAGGAGCAGCAGACGGCGTCCCCGGAATGGCCTGCAGTGCCAAATCGAGGGAGCGACGGCGCGGTGCCAGCGAGAGGGGCGAGAGAGGAGGAGGAGGTTGGGGTGGGGAATGGTCTGATTTGCGGGCCAGGGACGGAATAGGGCAGGACACAAAAGCGCTCCGCTCGCCGTCCGCGGCCGACGCATCGGTGGCCCAAATTTGGGCCAAGAATGGGTCGTGGCGGACCAAAAAACGGACCACGGTCCGTTTACGTCGACCCGTTGGACCGTGTTGGCTCCACAAACAGGAACGGAGGCGTACGGGCCGTTGGAGTCATCCTAAGCACTGGAGTGTCAAGTGTTCGGCTGTCTCTTGTTCTTTGAGGGTCTACGGCCTACGGGGCTGTTGCTGCAAAAGCAGGCCTGTCTAGTCCGTCCGTCCGTCCGTCCGTCACGCCAGTTTCTGGGGCGGGTTGCGCATCGATCGCGGAGCACGCCCTCGCCGGCGCACGTGGGCTGATCTGCCCGTGCGTGTGTCGTGTCTTGCAGACCGAGAAAGATGATTGCTGCTCACAACTTGATCCAGCACCCTGTCCCGTGGACCCGTGGTTCCTCCCTCGGGGGACAAGCTGGTCAGCCTTTCTACGGGGATGCTCTGCCCTCCACGTACGACGGCCGGCCGTCGCATTCGCATAGCAACAAAACCTGCTTGTACCGCTCTGATCGCTGCTGTATCTGATTGAAATGTTCACGGCAAAGTCAAATGGAAGTGCGGGACACCCATATTCTCTAGGCCGGAGTCACAAATTTAAACTTTTGACGAAATTACAGCCTAAAAACATGTTTTTTTAATATATTTTTAGTCGATCTTTTTACCTCTTCTCATACCGTCAATTTTTTTTTAAACGGAAGTCTCGAGCAGAGCCCAGCTTCATCAAAAGACTCGAGCAGAGCCCGCCAAATATATCAATGGTAAGATTCATGTGGTAAGATTTTTCTAATGTGTACTGATAAATAGCGGCTAATATCACAATCAATCCTATCAGGGCTTGACTATTTAGCGGTCACCCCCACCAAAGAAATATGCGTCTGAAACACTAACGACAATCTATTGGAATGTCGCCGCTCACTCGCTGGGAGCGGGAAGAAGGAGAGGGCGAGGAAGGACCAGTGCGCACCCAGCCGTACTGCCATCTCCTTATTCTCTGTCGCCGCACCAGTCGAGCCGCCTCGCTGTCCCACCCTCTTTGACTCACCTCCTACGCTGATTTGCGGCCACCCGAGAGAGCGGATCATCTTCAGCCACAAGCCAGAGGGGCATCCCATATCTGATATGCCTCCTCCTCTTCTTCTTCTTCCTCTGGTTGTAGATCTCAGGCTACCCGGGAACACCCCATTGTAACCCGGAAACGCATATCACCACCATATATCCAGACAAGAAGGAGTCGGGTGTTACGCTTCATAGCGGACTGAACCTGGTCAAATTGCTTGTGTGTTGTACTTTCCGCATCGTCTACGAACTCGCCAAGATCCTCCTAGCGCACTCCCGCCAAATCTCTAGAAGGGGTCATCCGACTCCCGGTGTTCATGACTTCGGGCACGACACGTTATACAACCATTTCAAATATAAAGAGTCGCCACTATACAACCTAATATCCAACTCATGGTCCATTTCACCTGGTCACTTCAAGATATATCTCCCTGTGATCCATGAGGGGGGAATTCTAAAATATGGACACATTAGTATAAACAATTATGTTTGGATCCTATCATATATTGTTTTCATCTCTTAAAACAACGCTGGTGATTCCACTCTACTCCACATATCTTTATTACCTAAAAATGCAAATGAACCAAGTAACCAAAAGAGTATTACAAATCACAATCTAGACCAAACAAACCTTGCAATCTTAAGGATTTCAATTATATGCTTCCCCATGATCTCACAAGCAACCTCCTACGCACAACTGTTGGCCCAAGAGTATACAAATAGTTGGTGCTTAGGTAAGCCAGTGAATTATTTAGATATTAGAATTTTGAGCCTAATAATGATAGATTTCCTCCTATGTACTTGGGCTCAACCATAGGCCGATAGCCATCATAACCCATGTTTCATCACTTTCTCGACATATGGCGAATAAGTCTGCATATGTGTAATATAGATAGTTTCATTTATCATAGATTTATATAAATGAGTAATGGTGAGATTAGCCAATGAACACACAATTGGCTACCTACAGTTGGACACCATACGTGTCAACAAAGTATTTATTATAGATAGAACAACAGTTAACTCATGGATCCTTACTCTTAATTCAATAAGAGCCAAACATGATACGCACGCACGAGTACACACGTTATCCTTGGGATTCTGATTTTTATTTTCTTTTTTCTGATCCCACATTTCTTCAAGGTCAAGACGCATTCAGTTTCGAGTAGAACCCGTGTTTTAGCGTTTAACAAGTCACTACGCACACTGTAAAAGAAACGTGTCAAATCTCAACAGGTTTCTTATGGGATGGACGTGTAGCATTGTTAATTTGTTGTATGAGCACTTTTTCTTTGACCATTCAAAGTACTCTGAAGCCATTCCAAATCTAAAGAGTCCCCACTTTAAAATTTGTGTCCACATCAACGATCCATTTTTACTTCGTTGGTTTTGGACGTATCTCCCAAAGAACCACAATTATGTGAGGTGAATCAAAAAAGGGCATGTTAAATAAACTAATTTTAAGGATATCCTATTTTTTTGTTTTTTTATTAAAAAAACAGCAAATCTTGTAAGATTCCATTCACCAAAGGAAGACGATGGGCATACCAAATGTTACAAAAATAAATGGGAAGCCGAAGCAACATGTAGAACTGTTAGAAAAAAGAGAAATCAACGTTCCATAACGTTTGGGATAATTTTGCATTGCTATGTAATACATAGCATTTGCAACAATATGGATTTGAGGGGACAAATCCCGGTAACCGGTAGGAGATGGACCTGGCAATATTTGGTTGTTGAAGATTGGAGACATACTTTTTAACTGAAAGTGATTCTCGAGAAAATCATCTCTAAGAAATATCTCTGACTTTTTATGCCTATTTGGTTCAATGGAAGGAAATCTTTCATATATAACCTGTTTCGTTTATAGGATTCATAACCATAGTATCTTTTTCGTGAACTACTTTGCATGAAATTGTATAGTAAATTTTGGTCTAACCTTATGCATATTTTTCTTTGTGTTCAGTGAAAATTGTAACATGCATCTATTCCTTGGAAGAAACTTCTATGTTTTTATGTAATACAACAAAAAAAAACATTTGTTTTTAGTTCATGTTATAATTCAATATGAAATGCGACCTTGGTCTTGGGATCTCTATTTCTCCGTGTTTTGAATCTGGTGACCAAAGAACAACTAATACTATGTGTTTTTTCATCATCTAGTACACTAGTCACTAGACACTTGAGGGATTTCATCAGAGTCATACGGGATGCTGAGGGTTAAATGTTGTGGCCACAATAAGCCGGACCAAATTTGAGCACCTTACTTAGTGATCATTGTATACCTCGACTTTCAAAATATAATGCTTGAAGACAGACTTATAATTTTAAATACTTATGTGTATTTTTATGTTAACACGTGAGGCATTATGTAGGATACCGTGGGAAGTTACAACACGGATCCTTAATAACGATAACACAGAACATTGTCGGTTTTCAATATGTACCGCTTATGAATATATTTAATTTTTAAATACTTATTTAAAATGTACTTTACATTATATACGTGAGACATTGTGTAATGATAGAAAATATTTTTGGGACCATTGCAAATGGTTGTGCTCATCGCATTTTTTTTTAGATTAGTAGCGATGAAACTATAGATGATTGATCTAGAACTCCCTCCGTATAGTTGGACTCCACACATGTCTCAAGTTTATTTACTACTTGTTCCAAAATATAAGATGTTTTAGCTTTTTTCTGATTGGAATGTATCTAGACGCGTTTCAGTGAGATTCATTCATTTCAGTCTGTACGTAGTTCGTTTTGGAATAGCTAAAATATCGGTAAGATGGAATGCCACCTTACTAATGGCTCCTTAAATGCTTAAGCCAAATACGATAATGCACGCACGAGTACACGCCTCTTCGCATACACATTTGATTTTTTTCTTTATTGTGCTCTCATAGTACTTTTAGGCAAAAGCGCATTCGGTTTTGAGTAGAACCCGTTTTCTAAAGTTTAACTGGTTGGAAAGCACCCCCACTATCTGGAAGAAAATACTTCAATCCTACTCCACATGTTTATTATGACTGGACATGCAGCGTTGTGGACTGGCTGTTTTGTTGCAGCTCTATAACCGTTTTGCAGCCATTTCAAATATAAAGAGTCGTTACTGTACAACCTAATGTTCAACTCATGGTTCATTACACCTTGTCGATTCTAGATATATCCTCGGCGAACCATGTGGGGCGATTCTAAAATAAGGACACATTAGTATAAACAAGAATGTTTTGATCCTATCACAGACTGTTCCATCTCTTAAAACAACTCGAGGTGATTCCACTCTACTCGACATATCTTTAGTACCTAAAAATGCAAATGAACCAAGTAACCCAAGAGTAATAGAAATCACAATCCAGGCCAAAAAAAACTTTGCAATCTTAAGGATTTCAATTATATGCCTTCGCCATAAACTCGCAAGCAACCTCCTTATGCACAGTTGTTGGCCCAAGAGTGGACAAATAGTGGATGCTAAGATAAACCAAGTGGCATTGAATTATATAGACGTTATAAGTTTGAGCATAATATGGATAAATGTCTTCCTATGTTATTGCGCTCGACTATATGTCTTCAGCCATCCTAACCCAGGTTTTATCACTTTCTCGACATATGTCGAATAAGTGTATGCATATGCGTAATATATAGTTTCATTTGTCATAGATTTTATAAATTAGTAATGGTGAGATTATCCCATTAACCCACAGCTGATTGCCTACATTTGGACTCCGTAGGTGTCTGGTTTATTATAGATAGAACAACATAACTCATGGCTCCTTACTTCTTAATTGATTAAAAGACAAACATGATAATGCACGCTTTACCTTTGGTATGCGTATTTTGATTTTGTTTGTTTTGATCCCACATTTCTTTAAGGTAAAAATGCTTTTAGATTTGAGTAGAAGCCGCATTTTAACGTTTATTTGGTCAGAACGCATCCAGATATATCGCAAAGTAGACGCGTCAAGTCTTACTCCACGCGTTTCTTAAGGGATGGATGTGTAGCATTGTTGACTTTTTATATGAGCGGGGTTTTTTCTAGTCGAAGCACTCTGAAGCCATTTCGAGTCTAAAGAGTCGCCAGCTTAAAACTTCTGTCTACATCAACGATCCATTTTTTACTTTGTTGATTTTGATGTACCTCCCATGGAACCATAATTATGTGAGGTCAATCTACAAGGGGCATGTTAGCATAAACTAATTCTAAGGATATCATGTTATTTTTAAAACAATAACAAAAAAGTTGGTAATACTATATTAACTAAAGAAGATGATGAGTTTACTAAATGTTACAAAAATAAAAGGAATCCAAAGCAACATGTAGAATTGTTAGAAAAAAAGAGAGAACAATGTTTCGGACCGTTTTATCTAATTCTACATTGCACCATAATACATAACATTTGCAATAATATGGATCTAAGGGGATCAAATCCGGGCAAGATTCCATTGTGCAACTTCCTGTTGGGGTGGGAGATGTATATTTGGTTGTTGAAGATTAGAGAAATACAGAAACTGAAAGTGATTCTCGAAAAAATCAGCTCTAAGAAATATGTGTGACTTTTTATGCCGATTTGTTTCAACGGAAATAAATAGTTCCTATAGAACTTGTTTCGGTTATAGGATTCGGATAAATTGTATTCTTTTCCTGAACTAATTTGCATGAAAATTTGTAGTAAAGTTTGATCTAATCTTAGGCATATTTTTGTTTGTTTCGAATGAAATTTATAACATGCATGTATTATTTGGAGCAAACTTCTATGTTTTTCATCTAACACAACCAATGAACAGTTATAGATGTTGTGTGTGTTTCCAGTTCATGCTACAATTCCCTATGAAATTCCACCACCTCTTGTGTCTATGCACTCCAAGTCGGTAAATGCCTAGTGGGAGAGACCCCCTCGACGACAAAAACTCATGACTAGAATGGCCATTTGATATACACTCTCTTGCACATTTCGAAAGAAAGAAATCGCAGTGTACAACTGCGTCTGTAGGTAGCCGAATTGGCCTTGGCATACACATCTATCTCCACTTGAGTAGTCCCTCCGTCAAAAAATAAGTGTCTTAGATTTGCATAAAAGTGGATGTATCTAGACATTACATGTCTAGATACATCCACTTTTGTGCAAATCTACGACACTTATTTTTGGACGGAGAGAGTAGTAGATTCTTCATCCGTGAGTAATTTGCATGCCGTTTGGCAGGTTTTGTTGCGGATCCCTCTTCTCTAGCACCACATGTAATCTGTTTGTACAATTTTGTTCTTCTAATTTAAAGACATTGTTCCTGCCGATTTCTCGAAATAAAATGATGAATTGTCTGGATCCGAATAATCTGGGCCAAAAATGGATAAATGCTCTCTTCTGTACATGCTTGGATTAGGGATATCGGCCAGTAGCCATCCTATCTCGGATTTCACCCCTTGCGGTCATGAATAGCTTTATGGTACAAACGATTTCATTTATGTGAAATCCACTTTGACTCCTGGGTGCATGTGCACCCGGAATTTAAAAACATACTTTGAAATATCAAAAAAATTGACCTAAAATTTCACGGATACATCTTCGTATTATATGTGTTTACAAATTTGTTTCGCGGAAAACCAAAAAAAGTTGGATTTTGTATACAAAAATATCTCGCAAGAAGCCTTATTTTAGCACCAAAAATTGTGTTTTTACATAGGTCATAAAATTTGTCGTTTCTGGTGAAACAACTTTGTGAATACACATGATGTTAAGATATATGCACGAACATTTTCTGCAAAACATTTGACACTCAAATGTGTTTTAAATGCATTTTAAATAAAGTGTGTATATCACCTGTGAGCCAAAATAGAGTTAATAGCACCAGCGGTCACACAACTCGTCGTCGATGTGCACTTAAGTCACACTTCTACAGAATGTGATTATTTGGTCACACAACTCGACAAGTGCGTGCACGCAGGTCACTGGCCCAACTTGTCAGTCCGTTTTGGACGGTAAATTTTCAGAAAACCTCCTGGAGTAATATTAATTTTACAAAATGGTTCTTCTAATTTTACAAAATGGTCCTCTTAATTTTACAAAATGGTCCTTCTAATTTTACAAAATGGTCCTCCAGGGAACCATTTTGTAAAATTAATATTACTCCAGGGGGTTTTCTGAAAATTCACCGTCGGACAAGTGGGGCCAGTGACCTGCGTGCACGCACTTGTCGAGTTGTGTGACCAAATAATCACATTCTGGAGAAGTGTGACTTAAGTGCACATTGGCGTCGAGTTGTGTGACCGCGGGTGCCATTAACTCGCCAAAATGCCTCTCCCATTATTTATCACATATTTTCTTAGATTAGTATCAGCGAAACTAGGTGACTGATCTAGAACCTCCTCTGTTCACGTGTCTCAATTTTTTCTTATAGATATAATCGAGTAACTCATGGATCCTTAAGCTCTTTAGTTACAGATTCCAAAAATGATAACGCGTGCACGAGTCACTTCCCTGGGCAAACACATTTGAAATTTTCTTTATTTTTGGCTCATGGTACTTTTAGGCATAAACGCATTCGGTTTTGAGTAGAACTCATGTTTAAACGTTTAACTAGTTGGTAATTAACCCAGTAAGCCGGAAAACAAACACTGCAAATCTTACTCAATACTCAACATGTTTCTTATGATTGGACGTGCAGCGTTGTGACTGACTGCATGAGCACTATTTTTCTTGCAGCTCTATAACCGTTCAACCTTCAATATAACGAGTCATCACTTTACAATCTAATGTCCAAATCATGGTCTATTTTCACCTTGTCGCTTCTAGATATATTTGAAGACAAACAACAATAATGTGGGGGCAATTCTAAAATAGGGACACATTAGTAAAAACAATTATATTTTGATCCTATCACGTGCCCTTCCATCTCTTAAAACAGCGTGAGGTGATTGCACTCTCCTCAACATATCTTACCACCTAAAAATGGAAATGCACAGATTTTATAACCACTAATGCACTACGTAACCAAAGAATAATACAAATCATAATCTAGACTAAAAACATACTTGCAGCCTTAAGGATTTCAATCATATGTCTTCCCATGAACTCGCAAGCAACCTCATAAGCACGGTTGGCTTAAGAGTGGAAAAAGAGTGGATTCTAAGATAAGCCAAGTGGTGATGAATTGTTTAGACGTTAGAAATTTGAGCCTTATAATGGACAAATCTACTCCTATGTTCTTGGGCTAGACTCTAGGCCCATAGCCATCCTAGCCCAGGTTTCATCCCTTTCTCGGTGTATGGCGAATATCTATCCATAATATGTGAAATTAGATAGTTTCATTTATCATAGATTTATATAGACATGTAATGATGAGATTAGCCAATTAAGGCACAATTGGCTGCCTACAATTGGAATGCGCACGTGTCACGAACTTATTTATTATAGATAGAACAACAACTAACCTATGATTCCTTATTTATTAATTGAATAAACACCAAACATGATAACACACACATGGGTACACGTTACCCTTGGCATGTGTATTTTGACTTTTTTTGTTGCGATCCTGCATTTTTTAGGTAAAACACCATCAGTTTCGAGTAAAACCCGTATTTTAATGTTTAACTGAACAAAACGCACCCCTATATACCGGAAAGCAGAAGCGTCCAATCTTACTCCACACGTTTCTTAGTGTAGCATTGTTTGCTTTTTTGCATAGTCGAAGCACTCCGAAGCCGTTTCAAATCTAAAGCGTGGCCACTTTAACACTTAGTGTCCACATAAGTGATCCAATTCTTACTTTGTTGGTTTTGGATGTATCTCCCACAGAACCACAACTATGTGAGGTGAATGGGCATGTTAAAATAAACTAATTCTATGAATATCATATTTTTAAATAACAGAAAAGTTGGTAAGGTTCTATTGACCAAAAGAAGATGATGGATTTATCGAAGGTTACAAATACATAAGGGAAGCCAAAGCAACATGTGGAATGGTTAGAGAAAAATGGAAAACAATGTTAGAGAGCGTTTGGGCGAATTTTGCATTGCCATACATACCATCGGCCATACTACGGATGTAAGAAATATCTCTTGCTTTTTATGTCTATTTTGTTCAATGGATAGAAATCCACTTGTTTCGTTTATAGGATTCAGAACAAAAAAATTGGTTTGACTACTTTCCATGCAGTTCTATAGTAAATTTCCAGTCTTATGCATATTTTTCTTTGTTTTCAATGAAAATTATAACTTGCATCTATTAAAATCTACTATGTTTTTTCATGGTCTAGTACACTAGACACTTGAGGGAGTTCATGGGAGTCACACTGATCCTCGGAGTTGAACGCTGCGGCCACTACGTATAAACAAAGAAATGTCTCGTCCCGTCCAACAGGTTACGGTCGCCCCAGCCCAGTTCACGCCCATGCTTTCCCGACACTAAAAAAACAGTAGAAATCTCGGGACACGGGATGTGCCCCGGAGGTTCCACGGATCAACGCCACCACTGAAGCTTGGTCCTGTCTTGTCCCAGAGAAACTGCACGGCAATAGGTTAAACAATACGGCCAGGATCTCTTGCTTGCTTTTGACCGGTTTCTTGGCCCAGCAGTAGCCACCCTTGTCTCCGAGTAGGCAAGAAGAGAGATAGAGAGAGAGACTGCAAAGTTGCTGCATGTTGCAGGATGATTTCAATGCTGCTGCACCTGCTCGGTTTGGTTTGCATTGCAAAGCAACGCTGTGTTTCTGCACGCAGCACTGCGGCCTTTCCATTCCAGGCTGCAATATAGGCACTGCCTTCGTCGAGCGTGCGGCGTGCCACAGTATGCATACGCAAACCAGCAGGGTAGCAGACTAAAATAAATGAAGTTACCACTAAAAAAATGAGATGGCACAACCATTGCATGATTTCATCAAAACCAACACTTATTATTTGCCGATACTAAGCCACACCAAAGGGCGTACATATGCCTCATATCCCCATATTTTTTTCCCTTAGCATGGCAAAGACTGTAAGCCACCCCCATGCATCTACTACCCAGACACCGAAACTACACTTATTATTTATTTGAATGAGAAACTACACATTATTATTGGCTTCAAAATAAGAAAAAACATCATCTGCTAACAATTAGTCTGTTCGCCATCATCTCGATCGTCTCGCTCAGTAAGTCCATTCCTGGGGCAGCGCGAGCACCGCCGCACTTGAGTTTTGCTGCGTCAACTCGGCTACCTCATCGTCACCACCGCGTTGCTGCCTCCACTCCTTTGGTGGTTTCCCATCTGCGTACAGCACAAAGCAAGTGACCATTAGCAATTGATGGAAAGAAGCGGAGAACTATCTTACAGTATGCTGTTCTGAAAGAAAAGAAAAATGTAAACGTCAGATGGAAAGAAAATGCAAGAGCCAGAGCCCAGTGCTGGCAACAAATTTACTCCTGCACTGCACGGCCACAGAGCGCGCACTACCCAACACGCACGGTTCCTGCATTGCAGGGATCCATTTTCTGTTTCTCGTGGCATCCAATGGAACAGTTGCCGTGGGTTGGATCTATTCTACTCCATCATCAGGTGGTCATTCAGCGTTTGTTGCCTGCTCGAGTCCTAGTAGAAGACATCAATTACTCATGAAGCATGCGCAGTACTAGTACGATCATCATGCAACTTCACCCAAGATTTGGGACTCCGAACAATGCACCCAACACGAGATTCATGCCCTCGAACCCAAACAGCAATAAACGCGGCGGCGCGGAGGGCAAGAACACAAGAGACGGCGTGTCAAAGAACGTGGCGTGGTTGCGTTACCTTCACCGGAGATCTGTTCCGGTTCGCCGCCTTGTGCTGGTACTGGTACACCTGGGAGGCGCGGGGCAGGAACACGCCGGTGCCGCCGAGACGCCGCTTCTCGGGCGGCGGGCCGTGGTGGAAGGGCCGCGACGGAGCGTGCGCTGCGCCCGGGAACCCGCCGCCGCCGTTGCAGAAATTGGTGGTCGTGAACTGGAAGGAAGGAAACAAACAGCGTCAAGAAAATATACGCAGAAATCGAACTCAGCAAGGGGAAAAAAAGGAAAGAAAAGCAAGGAGAAAAGGAAGGACAGCAAAGGCTGCGTCCGCTCACCTGCCACTGCAGCGGCGGGTAGGGCAAGAACGGCCACGGCGCCGGCACGACGCCGCCGTACGCCACGAGAATCGCCCCGTGGACTTGAAGCCCGCCGACCTGCAAGCAGCCACGCGCACACGGAACATCGATCAGAAACGAAGCATAACTAACCAGAACCCGTACGTTCGCGCGCCGCCTTCCGAGCAAGCGCCCTACGCACCTGCGCCGCTTGGTAGTACTGGTGGTGGTGATGCTGCTGTGGAGCGGACCCTGGCGGCGGAGGCGGGCGCGGAGGTGCCTCCTTCTCCTTGCCGCCGAGGATTTTTCCCGTGAGGTGCACCGCGACGTCCTCGACGACGGCAGCGGCGGACGGCGGGGCGGCGTCGGCGATGCCAATGTCGGCGAAGATCTCCCGCGGAAGCCACCGCCTGTGGAGGTCGTCCACGTCGGCCGCGAAGCAGTCGGCCATGGCGGGAGGAGCTAGCACGCGGGCGGGGGAAGGGGGCGTGGTTCTCGTAGTGGGGGAGATGCGGGCGGGGCGAGCGGAGGGAGGAGGCGGCTCCGAGGCGTCGTGGCGGTCTGCATTTATAGTTGGGAACTGGAGATTGAGATCTTTCCGCACTCATTTTTTTCCTTCTTAGTATCCCTGTTTTCCTCCTCCTGTTTCTGTGAGATGATTGATTATACAGTTATCGTTATTATTATACTTTAGTACTTATTTATTCTATTTATTTACTTGAAATATGAGTTTGTTCGGTTCTCTATCAAATTTTTGATGGGCAACCTCAAAGTTTTTACAATTTTATTACCAAAAATACAAATGCAAGGACCAGCTTCTTTATTTGGCAGTAATTATATTTGGCAATGTGATATGTTTGGGGTATCATTGATTGTATGGAAATTCTGTAAGTACTCCCTCCGTTCCTAAATATAAGATGTTTTAAATATTACACGTGTTGTCTAGATACATACACAAATGAGTGAACATACACATGTAATGTGTCTAGATACATTTGTATACATGTCTATGTGGACAAAATCTAAAACATCTTATATTTGGGAACGGAGGGAGTATATGGAAACACACGGCCTTTTGTAGATTGAAAATTAAATTGGTTTCACACCCATGACCATGAGAAATCTCTTCCGAAAATAAGCATGCAATAGTTTCGTAAAATTAAGCGACTATGTTGAGACTCTTTGGTTCAAGGGATTACATTAGATTATTTTATACTAGGTTTTATTCATGTAGCATTCTATGTGCTTTTGTATTCTACTAGGTATTTGAGCGCGGCAATGCCGCGTGTGTGTTTTTGAATTTGAATTTGAAAATGGTGATTTTGTAAAGTTGTCTAAGTTTGGAAATCATTGAAATTGAAAAATGCTTTCGTTTTAAAAATGGTTGGATTTTGGATATTGCTCAAATTTGTGAATTATTGTAATTCAATTTCGAATGTGTTTTTTGTGTGTGAAAATATTCCTAAGTAGCTAGTTTTTTTTTATGAGTTGGTTCACACATTTTAGAGTTAAGTTAAATGTTTAGTAAGGTGGAATGGTTTTACATGTTTGTATGTGTTTTTTTTGTGTGTGAAAATATTCGTAAGTAGTTATTTTTTTTGTGAGTTGGTTCACACATTCTAGAGTTACGTTAAATGTTTAATAAGTTCGAATGGTTTTATATGTTTGTGTTTCGTAGGAATATTTGTTTGGATTTATTTGAACTTTGTAATTAGGGGGAATGCAATATGTGAGATATATATATTTTAGAGTATTTTATTTTTTTTGTTCTTTTTTAGCAAATTGAATTTTTCAAATGTGTTGCATGTATTTTTTTGCGAGAATAATGATATATTTTATCGTAGACGAAGCAATTTGTCATATTGACTATTTTCAGATATTTAGAAAATTGGGATGTTTGGATATATTTGAAGCATATCGTAAGAATTTGTTTCAACTACATAATTAGGGTTAATGCAATTTGTGGGAAGTAGTTTTTTTTCTATTTTACATTTACTGAATGATTGGTTTTGAAAGGGATTCAAAAATTGAATTCTCGAATCTAAATTTTTGTCGTATGACATAAATAGGCTGTGTTTATTTTTGTAGTCATGTTTTTTTTCTTACTTTTCGTAAATAATGTGGTGTAAAGAATTTAAATTTGGAAATATTCACGTTCGATGGTTTATTGGATTTGGATCTATTGGAATTTAAAAATATTTTGTGTTTGTAAGTTTGTTATGAATATAAAGAATAGAAATATATTTAAATTTGTGAAGTATTCAAACTTGGAATTTGCTTATATGCTATAAGTAGCAACGTATATTTATTTGTGTTCATGTTGTTATGTTTAATGCTTTTAACATTTGCGAATTGAATTTGATTCAAAGATGATTTAAAAATTTAAAGTATCGAAATCTGAATTTTGAATGATCGGTTTGGGAAGGTATTCAAAAATATTATTCTCGAATTTTAATTTTGGTCGTATGACATAAGTAGGTAGTGTTTTTTTTTGTAGTGTTTTTTTTGTCGTATTTGTGAATAACGCGGTGGAAAGAATTCAAATTTCTCCGAATATTTACCAAATTTGGAAATTAAAAAATATTTGAATTTTGCCATAAATAAATAGCATGTATTTTTTTGATCATTTTGATATTTTTTTCATATTTTTCTGGTGGGTAGATTTAAATTAATTGATTTTGCAAATTTAAACATTTTCTGTAAAAAAAAATACCACGTGGGGCCGCAGATGACGTCGTGCTGACGTCATCTGTCATCTGCGGCCACCGCGGCCACGGCGAAGCACACGGCGGCGCCGGCGACGCGTCCGTGCATTCCGGGACGCGCGCGGGGTCGCGCCCGACGCGCCTCGACGCGGGGAGGCCGTAGGTGGCGGCGCCGCCCCCTGTTGGTCGCCGTAGAGCCGCCGGCGGCGCGCGGAGGCGGCGGAGGGCAGTGCACGGCGGCGTTGATCCCGGCGACATGTCGGCGTTTCGGCGGATAATCGACGGCGAGGAGGGAGATCCGGCGACGACGCACCTTGCCGTGCTCTCCGATTTGACCGGGGAGTTGCGAAACGGCGGCGCGGCGACGGCGGCCGCGCGTGGGAGAGAAGAGAAGAAAGGGGGTCTGCGGATATTTTTACTCGAAGAACCCTGAACTTTTTCAGATTTGCAAATAGGTCCTTTGCGGGCGTTTTTTTGCAAAAGGTGCGCCGGAGCGCGACGTGGCAGCATGCGATTGGAAGATATTCGACTGCTACAGTATTACTGTAGCAGCACGCGATCTGGGACGTCGGACGGTGCAATCGAACGGCTGGAGTTTTTGGGGTGACGTGGAGGCTGGAATTGAGGGTGGTTTGCACCAACTTTTATATATAGGGGAATTCCCGTGTTTTTCTTCTTCCAGTATTTTTCAAATCCTCCAAACTAGAGGGTCGATAATTGTAGTGCAGCTGCATTGTTGTGAAAACGAACAAGCACATGGAAACACACAACCTTTTGTAAACCAAAAATCAAATTGGTTACGCACGGTAGGGGCGGAGTTACCGTAAGGCCGACCTGGGCCATGGCCCGCCCTGAAATTTGGAGGAGAAGCCATTATACCTACAGATTCCAGCCCACTAAAACTTGCGCACTAGCAAAGAGTAGTACATAAATTGTGTGTTTGTTTTAGAAGAAGTCATTAATTATACTTACAGATTGATAGTCCAACCCACTAAAATTTGCACACAAGCATACCTGGGCCATGACCCGCCCTGGAATTTTGAGGAGAAACAATTATACGTACAGGTTGATGGCCCACCCTGATTTTTTTTAAGCTCTGCCACTGTGAATCGTACCCATGACTATGAGAAATCCCTTCCGAATTAAGCATGCATTAGTTTCTATAAAATTAAACGTCCTATGTAGGGCCTCTTCGGTTCAAGGGAATTACATTAGATTCCCATGTACTATGTTTTTGATTCGCGTAGGTTTCCATGTGTTTTGTATTCTGCATTGTTGTAAAGGCTAAAAAGTTCTCGCTGTTAAATTATTTTTACAAAAAAAGGTATGCACGTGTAGAATTGGAAAACAGCATGTAAATCTTACCCAAGGAAAGTTGGTATAGATTAGGGCCTTGTTTGCTTAAAAGGAAAATGGAGGAATAATAGGGATGGGGAATTTTCCTAAGATGGGTAAACATCCATCCATTTGATTCAAATGAAGCTAGTAAAGGAGAAACATGTGAGTATTTTATCTCACTCTTACAAGAAAAACACAAAAATTACAATTCACTTGAACCTCTTTTTAAAATTCCTATGCAAGAAAAAACAAGACAATGGTCACTAGTGGAATAATAACATCCTACTCCATTCGTCCCAAAATAGAACGTGACCTTGATTTTTATTGGTTAATGACCTACAAGTGTGACTATGAATTGTACTTAGAATGTATCAATAAAATATATACGAAATATGACTTTGCAACACGAACCCAACGATACCATTTATACATTATCAGTCTATATAATTTAGTAAATATTAGTGGTCAACGACATGCTAAATACCAGCATAAAATACCGTGCCTTATATTAAACAGAGGGAGTACATTGTACTTTCTCATGTGGATTGATTTTGATATTGACCATGTTTATTAGGATTCCTATGTTTTTCTATTCCTGTGAACCAAACAACCATGTTTATATAATTCATGTGGTTTTCAATTCTCTCTTTTGCACATGCCTTTCTATCATATTCATATGTTTTCCATGTTCATGTGATTTTAGAATCATACAAACAGACATGACTTAGAGAACAAACGAATATAATAGCATATGCTATTGCTAAATTTTGCGTTTGTGTATTAGCGGGCGACATCCCGGCAGAGTTTCGGATTATGTCATCAATGATTGTAAATATATTGGATAATTAAGTGACATTTTCAAATAAATATGAGTCTTACTAGATAATTTTGTTACAACTTGGTTCATTTAATTAAATGAAAGGCTAGGAACTCACAAATGCATTTTGCAATAAAACCCCATATATAATTGTGATAGATATAGTTTCACTACTTCTTTTTTTATGGCAAGCAGACAGATCTTAAAATGTCATAGGTCAATCAACCACAGTAATATGTACTTGAAGTGTGTATTTGGTCAGTACGTCAAACAATATGGGCATGATGACATTATTAAAGGTCCCGACAGTTTCTACCTTTCAAAAACTTTGGTATACCTATTTCACTTTATATTTTTATTTCTTATGTGAGAACTATTTTCGTGATCGAAATGTTAGTACTTTCATGTTCCGTGATACATGGTCATAATCGTAGTTTAAAGACATAATGTGTGAGTTGACATAGAGTATTATTTTATTAGAACCTTCATGGTGTTGCTCATTTTTTTTCTAGAGCTTTCTTTGGACATTTAATTTGGAGTTTTCTTTTGGCGATGATATGTTCATAACATATCTACGCCTTTTGAAGTTTAATATAATGCTTCAATTCTTAATTATTAGGTATTTAACTAAATTCTCTTTATTTTTCTATATAACTTTGGAAGGCTGAATACCCTTCCATGTAATCTTTTATTTCATGAACCTTCCCAAAGAGAAACAAATATGTGGAAAATCAGGGGAGAGCTTTTATCTGAAAATAAGAGTGTTGTACTTGGACACACCCGAGGCAACGTATAGGTCTACCACACGCCACATCAGCAGTGACCGAGTATATATACTCCTCGGTATTTTTCCACAAAGAGGAGGCACAATACAAGACATAATGAAATAGAGAAGAGACACAGGTGTTGTCGTATGAAGATTGGAGAGGAAAACTGTCGGAATCATCTCCGGTCGCATCTCCACTGCCATCATCGACTCCTTCAATTTTATCAATTATGAATAGGGCGCATTCCACCCATAAAATTATGAGTTCGTGGAAGTGGCTTGATGGAATATCTCTTTGTGTTGTCATTGCTTTTGACCGCATGAGTTGCTACATGATTTACGATCATCTATGTGTATCTTTGATAGTGGATCTTTATCTATGAGATGATTTATTTAGCACAATACCTTTGTCATGCTTGTTTTTTTATATATTGTTGCTGCTTTGTAGATGCTAGACTTGATCATTTTTCTCATATCTATGCTTAGTATTTTGTGTGACCACATTTTCGAGAGACATATCAAGTGAACCCATGAACCCTAGCTTGTTTTTCTTCATAAGAAACACGTTTGCTTTAGTTTTATTTGTTGTAATTATTTATTCGGAATATAAATATTTTTATTTTTATCAAGTTATCTCACTTTCATTCACTTACTTGGGTGTTCTTGGGATATCAAGGTAGCCCTTAGATTTATTTACAACTTGCTAGACCGAGTAGATTTCAGTTACCTTCCTACTGAGCTTTATATAAAACCAAGTTACCACTTGTGAGTAAAGGTATACGTTGCTCCATCTCTACGTTTGGGGTCCCAACACAGACTCGCGGCTATTAGGAGATGACATTGTGTAACTTATTTATGATATGTTTGCCACAATATGATCTTAGAGGTTACATTTCTTGCTTTTAATCTCGACCCTAAATTGAAAACCATACTTGACAAACTTCACTAAAGCAACAGTATGGGGAAATTGAAAGAGCATATTTTATATCCCCTTGGTGTTGTGTGTGTTAGGCAACAACACTAGGATATATCTAATATAATGTTAAGTGGTGCAGGAATCAAAAGAAATATTTACACTTTGCATCGAAACACTTGACAAGAAAAAGGAAGTTTGCATCTGCCAGTCCAGTCCGGAGTCTCCGGGCTCTGTGGCCGGAGTCTCCGGCCAAGTCGATGTTTTGGAGAAAATGCTCCACAGGACGGCAGCTGCGGTATTGGGTGCGGAGTCTGTCCGGAGTAACCCCGGAGTCTCCGCACCTCCGGTCCGGAGTCTCCGCCCCAGACGAGCTTTGAAGCAAAGTGTCACACTGGACGGAGCGTGCGGTATAGGGGTCCGGAGTTACCCCGGAGTAACCCCGGAGTCTCCGCCCCTTGCCGGAGTCTCCGCACCTTAGGGTCCGGAGTCTCCGGCCAAGTCGAAGTTTTGGAGCAAATGCTCCACAGGACGGCAGCTGCGGTATTGGGTGCGGAGTCTGTCCGGAATAACCCCGGAGTCTCCGCACCTCCGGTCCGGAGTCTCCACCCCAGACGAGCTTTGAAGCGAAGTGTCACACTGGACGGAGCGTGCGGTATAGGGGTCCGGAGTTACCCCGGAGTCTTCGCCCCTGGCCGGAGTCTCCGGCCATCCTGGTCCGGAGTCTCCGGTCTTAATGGACTGCAACGGCTACATTTTCTGGGAGGTGTATAAATACCCCTCAACCTACCTCCAGCCAGCTAGCTCGCCCAAAAAGAAGAATACCATTGTTGCAAGCTCAAGAATCACTAGATCTCCCAATCCCTCCACCCAAACTCGTTGATCTTTGGAGGATTGAAGGAGAAGGCCCGGATCTACATCTTCACCAAGCCGTTTTACATTTCCCCCTCATTTACTTGAGGGCCCCTTTGCTAGGATTTCCATTGGGGAAACCTAGCTTCTTGTTGATCTCACTTATTGTCTTTGTGACAGATTGTAGATGTTCGGGAGCCCCCAATCCCATTGTGGGTTGTGCCCCGGATCGTTGTTGTAAAGGCTCCGGACTCCGCCTTGAAGGTTTCCGATAGTTGAAGGTGAACCAAACCTTTGTGGTGCGGTTCATCGGAGAAGAAGGTGAACCCTTTGTGGTTGTTGAACCATTGTGTTGGTTCACACCTCTCCAACGAGACGTACTCCCCTAAAATGGAGGAACTCGTAAATACATCTTTGTCTCCGCATGCTTTGACTTCGGTTACCTCTATCCTTGTTTACCGTCTTTACTTCGTATACCTTGCTTAGTTGCTAGCTTGTCATATTGGTAAATTCATCGTAGTTGCATATCTAGAGAATTTACCTTTTTGTGTCAAGCCTAATTTGAAAAAGTACTAAAATTGAAGTAGCACCTATTCACCCCCCTCTAGGTGTCATACGATCCTTTCAATTGGTATCAGAGCCTTGGATCTCTTGTTGGGCTTAACCGCCTAAGAGAAGTATGTGTGGTGCCCCGACCCGACTGCTATAAAGTGATGCTGTGTCTCACCGGTTAAGCGATACAACCGGAGGTTACGGGTTTACCAATCCCCGGCCAAAACCTTTGGCAGGCGTTGCTCGGAATTGATCATCGGCAACGCAACACCCCGATTGATGCCTTAACACAGGCACAACTATCAATGCATAATAGAAAGATCAAGACTTGTGGAACAACTGGCACTTCGCAGACTCTACGACACAAAGAATTATAGTTCAACTCTTATAATAGAGAAAGATAGCAAATTACAACCAGAGGTCACAGACCCAACATTACAACACGCGGAAGCGAATTAAGTTGTTCTAAAACAACAAGATCCAAATTATGGCCTAAGAGGCCTACAAATAAACATTGCAGCGCCAGCTATTCCGGGATGTCCCAATCTGCCACCTGGGAACCCCAGACTACTCATCGACGTCCACAAAGAACCCACCTTCGAGGTCGGTGAAGTCTTCCTCTGAAACAAAGCAAACGACGTTGATTTCGACGAACTCGCAAGATTATATATAGAGCTTTAGCTCGATGAAGCTTTCAAGGTTTTATGGCTGTTTTGCATAAAGCTGATTTTATTTAATGAAACATAACTCCATGGCATCGACTAATCAGAATATTTTTAAAAGAGGTAAGAAGTAACTCTTTTCTTTCGATCCTTACTCATCATCAATCACCATCATCATCATTGTACCTGTTCTACAAAGGCACCTCCCCGAATCACCCTCGAGGAAGTCAACCTTGCATTCTTGAGTAGTACCTTTAGTACTCAGTTTTTAATCATTCCGTTAAAGTTATTCTATGATCTCTGAATCCGTCACCAAGTCATCCATAACCGCGGACACGGCTTTTCGAAAAGATTTATCCCTGCAGGGGTGTACAATGTGAAAGTCACCAGGCTCCTGAGGGCCCTCCCAGCTTCTTATCCATGCGTACCGTCCAGCCCATTGCCTAGCTCTTAGCTCTCTTCCGAGGAAAGCTGGCTGGGTGGGAGCAGTTACAACCTTTACCTCGCTTAAGACTAACCAAGGATCATCAGTGAGGACGGGACAGTTCCAGTGCCTCCAACACCCTGCCCCGTGGCCACCATTTTCCTAAATACCACAATCCCCATCTCGGTCTTGGCCACCATCTCAACGCACGCGCAAATGGAAAGCCAAACTAGAGGACCCTCGGCTAGTCCACCACAAGTTAGTCGGTCGACGAGGTTCCATATGCCCACGCATGGTTGCACGCTCAACTTGGCTCGTAGGCGAGAACTCGCATCTAGGCGGCGAGAACGAGACAAAGCACCACAACCACAGTGGCCTCTCATCCCCACCTTTAAGCATTTTATTACCTGTCACCACAATTTCTCCACCATCATCCGAACATTTACGCACCTGTTCCCAACATGATCCATACATCGGACGAATAACATTTAACTAAGCATGGCTAAGCATCAACTTTGCATAGTTAAGTATCTCTGGCCAACAATACAAACCTATGGATAATAGGAGGGAAACATGTATTGGCATCGGAAACTTAATGCAACTATAGGATACTCTAATCCAATAAAATTGACATTTGGAATCCGCAAGCAATATTATAGTGGAGAAAATAATTGCGGAAAATAGGATAAGACATGCTCAGAGGGGGGATTACGCTTGCCTTGCTCAACGTTCTGGTAGTACGGATCGTCACGATACGGGGGTGGCACTTCGACTCCTTGATCTACCGATGCACAAACAACACCGGAAAGGAACCAAATAAATACTACGAACACGAAAAGTGCAATGCACAAACACATGATGGCATGACTTTTTAATGTACCAAAATTATTTTTATTCCATCTATCAATTTAAATGGGGTGCGAGAATAAGTTACTTCAACAAGATAGGAGAACACCCCATATTTAACTTAATGATTCTCCTAGCGTCTGAAAGTGCATTACTGTTACGGTGATCAATTATGCATGACAAATATTTTAAAAGTTAGTTCATAATTTTCCGGACATTTTGGTATATCGAGCACATTTTTCTGATGCACCGATAAAAAGTTGTTACATTTAATATTTTCCTCTTTAAATTAGGTCCTATTTCCTAGTTTATGTTAAGCAACAAATAAACTAATTAATTAGGATTGGAAAGAGGTGAGAATTATACAGTATTAGGTACTCTACTATTTCAGAATATCCGATTTATTTGCATTCGGAATATCCGATCGGAGGGAACAGTGAGGTTCGACGTACTGAGAATCTTCGGAAAATCCGAATTTGCCAATGTCTGATTATCCGATGGACTCAAAGTGCTGAAAAATTGGCTAAGGACTAAACACGAACTCGCACTGGTTCCCGTCGGAATATCCGGTTCGAAACGAACTCAGACTATCCGAGGTGGAGTCTCGACGACGTGCTACGGAACTCGACGGCGAGCTCGGCTACGGGAAGCGTTCGAGGCTACAGAGGGCACGTGAAGGTTCACGCACTCACCCTGAGCACGTAGGCAAAGACGGCGAGGTCTGGAATGCAGCAATGGCGGTGAATCACTCCCGGCGGAGCTCGGCCGTGGTCGGAGAGAAAACAAACGGCGCGGTCGATTTCGGTCGCCCCAGCTCGATTCCTTTGGCGGTGGAGTAGAGGACGTGGCGACGGAGCTTTCTGCGGTCTTGGTTTTGCTCGGGGCGAGCTCAATCAACGGCGGCGAGCTCGGCCATGGCGCGGCGGTGTGGAGCTCGTGGGGAAAAGAAATGGAGAGGGAGGGCAGGTGCGCGAGTGGGTAGGGGGAGCAGTGGCCTCGTGGTGCTCTTCTCCTGCAGGGGAGAGCAGAAAGGAGGGGGGCCCGGCGGGTGCGCGCCGTGCGGCATGGCCGCGGCGGCATGGCGCCAGTGGAGGAGAGAGACGATGGCATTTCGCGAAAGACCCCCTGACAGCTTTCGTCCACCACAGATAGGGCCTTCTCCCTTTTCTTTTCAAAAACAACAACATTTCCCTTATTTAATTGAGGCACTTATACATTTTAGAAAAATATGAAATTAATCATGTAGCCTTTTCATAACATGTGGAAGCTCCACAAAATTTGGTGACCCAAAATAAAATAGTTTGGACCACTTTTGTTTAGAAAGGTTGGGTATGGCATTTTGCTAAATTCAAAAATGTTGCTCCTTTAATATTTCTGGAGCAAGTGCAAAATATTATTTTGGAACTCTTGGAACTTCCTTGACAAATATAAGAGGTCAAAGTATTTTGTTTTGCAAGTTTGAGTGCCTTCATTATTTTGAAATTTGTTAGAGCAAGTTTGGCATTTTATTTTTAGGTGGTGCCAAACCACGACAATTCCCTAACCCAACAACAATTCCCTAGCAACAATTCCTTAACCAAAAGCTAAAGGTGCCAATTTGTACACATTGATGCAAGGATGCCATGATGCAATGAACCAAAAGTGGAAAAATTACACAGGTTTTTAGGTCCTCAACTTTGGGCTGTTACAGTATGACACAAAGTGATGATGATTTCGCGAAGGACCAAGCCACTCTGGCAACCATGGCCGATCTCAAAACGATGGAAACATCATTGAAATCGTCCATGGTTACCCAATTTGATGAGATGCGAGACTTGATCTTGAAACTCTCAAATGGCAAGGTTCCTTCGGAGACCATCACCCCTTTGGAGGACTCCGCTAACTCCAATGATGGTGGAACCGAGGAGGAAAAAGAGAAAAAGAAAGGGGATGAAGAAACCAAACTTAAAAATTCCCCTCCATCCACATCCAAGGCGGAAGGTGGGAAACCCGAGGATTACCATGCGGTTTCTCACGTGTACTCTCCCGACCCACCTATCCCTTACACCCGCATAAACCCTTTAGGTCCTCCACCTAAGCTTAATGCATTAGCTTTTACTAGTTGGCAACACTCAATGAGATCTCATGTCAACAGTTCCTCTATCGAGCTTTGGAGGATCATTCAAGAGGGATACAAGGTTGTGGATCCAAATAACTTGTCAAGAAGAGAGGTGGCCGAGAAACAACTCAATGCGTCCGCTCTACACATGATTGAACTTGCCGTTGGAGAAAATGGTATGCATCACATTCAACATGTCTCCACCGCCAAAGAAGCTTGGGATTGCCTTGAGGAAGCTTATCTTGGAAATGAAAGCATGAAGAGGGATAGATTTGATGCCTTGAACAATGAAACCGAAGGCTTCTACATGCTTGATAATGAAACCCATGAGGAGATGTATGGAAGACTCAAGATTCTTGCCAAAGCATTTTATAATGTTGGGGCAACCTATGTGGATGATGTTTCGATCAAGAGGAAGTATGTGAATGCTCTCATGCCTTCCGAGCCCATTGAAGTGAAGGCTATACAAGGAAGACACAACTATCTTGCAATGTTATCCAATGAAGTTATGCAAGAAGTGCAAGCCTCTAAGGTTGCCACCGAGAATTCTCTTGACAACCGTGCTAGGGCCATGGGAATGAAACAAGGTCCCTCACTTGCTTTGAAGGCCAAGGTGGTGAGTCTTGATGATAGTGTGGAAATTGAAGCATGCCCAAGCAACATTCTCCCCGATGATCTTGAAAAAGTCTACCGTGATCACGTGGCTCTTGCCACAAGAGCTTTTTGGCATGACCCGTGTCGGGGGAATAATTAACCCGAGACTTATTCAAAGCTAAAACAGCGGCTTCATCCTCAAGATCACGCTACTATTGGGCCACGTAAAGATGGGCTGACCTAGGATCGCGGCCTACCGAAGGAAGGCTCCAGAAGGTCGGCGTTAACTTGCCTTGGAAGATAAGAAGACGATCGGCTTCATGTAGAACTCTGGTAACCTACGAGCCTCTATGTATATAATGAGGACTCGCATGACTTAGATAGGGTCAATCCCTCAAACCCTAGTTCATACGGCGAGTACCGAGATCAGATCGCCTCCATTGTAACACCTCATATATCATATCAATACCAATCTAGGGTAGGCAGGAAGTAGGTCTTTACCTCACATTGAGGGGCCGAACCTGGGTAAATCTGTGTTGATCTTTGTTCCTGCGATCCCAAGCTCGGAGACGATTGACTCGCGCAATCCCACACCTACGAACTCATCCATGACATCTGACGTGACAAACCCATGACAGTTGGCGCCCACCGTGGGGCATGCGGTCAAGAGCATCATGTTCCGCGCAGGATCAGTGAAAGGAGCTGAAGATCTTGCCGTCGGCCGCATCGTCACGGTCGATGGCATACCTCTCATTGACGATTCAAGCTGGGGGCCGGAAGCTGATTACCTGAAGACCCGCCGCGTCATCCCGTTTGGATCTATCAGCGTCTTTGTCGGTTTCATTGGTGGCAGATCTGTTAGCTCAGTCCAAGAAGGTGACTCAGCAGAAGAAGTCGCCAATGATGAAGAAGAGTCCATGGAGAGCATGGACTCGCAAGAATTTGGGTCCATCATACCTGCCCTTGAAGAAAGTTACTGGGACTACGCACCAAGAATCACCATAGTGCCAAATCAAGAGGCGACACAAGTTGGGGTTTATATGGCCGGAGGGGCAAGCGCGTCAGGAACCGCAGGAGAGGCCGAAAGATCGGCACCCCCCGGCAACCCGCTGCTTATCCCGGTGTCAGCCGCAAATGCCGCCGTCCGTGCAACAGAAATTGAGGCCGCCAGGGCCGAGCTCCTGTATGAGGTTCGGAGGATGGAAGAAGAGCGCTACAGACTCGACCAGGTGAACCGAGGAATCCAACAGGAACGACAAAGAGTAGCCGCGCTCGCCGCGAATCAAAGACAAGTTGACTCGCAGGCACAGACGCGGGCGACTCAACCAACGGTTGAATTCCCACCCACTCGAGCTGCTGGAGCAGGAGTCCAACCAATCGCAAGAAGTTTGGGACCAACAACTGACCAAGAAGCCCAGCAACTGCCATCGCAACAACCAAGGAGGTTTCATATTCCGCAAGGCCACTACCAAAGCCCCGTCGATAATATGTATGCTGCGGCTAATATCTTGACACAGATGGTACCAACAGGCGACGACCCGGTCAACACGGAAGCGCGGCGTGCGATTCAGATGTTGAGCACAGCTGTCCTACAACAGGCCAACAGAGCAGAGGCCGAAGGGCAGCTGCCCACCGTACCGGCCAACCACATGATTGCAGCAGAGAGAAGCGTCCAAAGCAGGCCACCAGAGAATATTCCAAGACTCGCACAAAGGCAGCAGGAACAAGTCGCAGAAGCACAGGCTATCATGCCAACGATGCAGACGCGGCCCGCGAAAGTTAACAACCCCATGGGCACTTCCACAACCCTATCCTCGCGACTCAAGGGTCCGGCGTGTTTCACTGAAAAGATCATATCAGAACCCTTCCCTGAAGATTTCAAAGGACCGCGCAAGGTGGCAAACTACAACGCCAGCATGGATCCTACCACCTGGCTAAACAACTACGAGATGGGGATGAGTATTTTAAACGCCTCAGAAGAGATATGCGCAAGATACCTCAACATGATGTTGGAGGGCGCGACTCACATATGGCTACAAAATCTGCCACCCAATTCGATAAATACCTGGGAGGAACTGAAAGATGCTTTCATCAAGAACTTCCAAGGAACTTGCAAGCGACTCTGCAATATAGAAGATCTCGAGCGTTGCGTTCAGAGGCAAGGCGAGTCAAGCCGCCACTGGATGAGAAGGGTGGCGGAAATAATACACTCCTCAGATAATATACCGCCAAGCTCAGCCGTCCTGGTCATGGAGAAAAACTGCAAGTTCGAGCCGCTGATCCATAAACTGGGCCGCATGAAGGATAAAGTCAGGAGCCTCAGCGAGGTAATGGCTGTGGCAAACAAATATGCCGGCTCGGACAAAACCCGAGATGCGTTAGATGGAGAAGAGGAATAATAACCCACAAGTATAGGGGATCGCGTGTAGCCTTTTCGATAAGTAAGAGTGTCGAACCCAACGAGGAGCTAAAGGTAGGATAAGTATTCTCTCAAGTTCTATGAACCACTTATACAACTCTACGCACACTAAACGTTTACTTTATCTAGGAAATAATACTAGAGTAATAATACGGGTATGAGAGATAGCTTTGCGAGATAATAAATACAAGATAATAAATGTTAGTGCTGCAGCAATAAAGTACACTAAGTAACCATAAACTAACAGTACCATGAGTGTGGAAAAGTGGTGGTAATTGTGATAACTTTGTCCAAGATTAATTAGTGAAGATATCGGGTTCATTGTCTTCGTTGTAGTTTTCTATGTGGGAGAGGCTAAATATACATGCACTCCACTACTTGGGATTACAAGTACTATATGATTGTATTGTTAGCAAATATCCGTAAATACTAACAATGCATTAAGGTTTCCCCAACCATGGCCTTAAGTTCATGGTCCTCTTACTCCCATACGTGCAACTAACCGGTTCGAGTCCTCAGGTTTCTGTCACTCCGGCAGGCCTACCCCCTTCGTTTACAAATACTGCTAACCCTAGGGTGTTGATCCATGCGCGCACAAATATAATGGACACCAAAGGACAGTACCATATCAACATACAACTCTAATGAACCAAACACATTCAACCATTCAATCTAAGAACAAATAAACTACGGAAACATGACACAGATCATAGGATAAATATTATAGCATCAAACAACATGTTTACATAGGACGGTACAGAGGTGTGTGGGAGGATGAACCACTGTATACAAGGAGGAATTGGCGATGGAGATGGCGGTGAAGACGGTGAAGGGACAGCGAGGAGCGCAGGGCGGCGCCGGCGCCGGCAGTGGCGCGGGGAACTCCTCCCACGCCGACGGCTTCAAGGGGATGCGCCGCCCCTTAGCCCCCTTCCTCCATTGCTTCTTGGGAGCCCTCTCCCATGGAGATGGGATCCATGGGGGAGGCAAAAACATGGCTTTGGTGGCTGAAAATTCGTGGCTATGAGGTGTCCTCCACGAATTAGGTTTCCTCCCTTTATATAGCTTCTCGGATTTCCGTCATCTCATCTAGGGTTGCAGTGGGACAGCGATATATGGAGCGTCCGGACTCCAATTGGGCCGAATTTTAAGTCCAGATCGTTGACAGAAAATTCCCTGCAACTTTCGCGACTAGACTTTTTCCACTTGACGTTATCTTCTGTCCGTAACGTGACCATCTCCGAAAAACGTTTCCAGACAGATTTCAGGAAAGTCCCAATTTGACTCCAACAAGGTTTCCTTTTATATTTTTGATAATTCCTACACATCAAAGAGTAAAACAAGAACATTGTGCACTTTTGCAACTATTAATAGGTTAGTCCAAATAAATCAGAAACTTAATATAAAAACAAGTGTCAAAGGCATAATATTAACATGAAACAATCAAAAATTATAGATATGTTTTGGACGTATCAACATCCCCAAGCTTAATTCCTGCTCGTCCTCGAGTAGGTAAATGATAACAAAATAATTTTTGATTGTAAATGCTATGATCAGGTCTTTAACAATTGCATGATGTATGGATAATAAATTTAGCAATCATGTTACCTAATGAAAAGTATCAACGAACTAAGAGCTTATAACATGAAATTTATAAACATCAACAAGATTGTAATGATCATAATAAAGCATGATAGAGTGGTATCTCGCTTGCCCTTAGTTGTGGAGCAAAACATAAATGCCAAGGCACCTCTGAAGTTCAAGTGAAGACTAGATATAAAGATATAAAAAATAAGAGCATCATAGTTATACCGCAGTTAACCGTATTCTGGGACAAGCACATTACACTAAGAATGACAGTTATGCTCTCGAAGAAGTGCTCAAAGAAAAGGTGGTGACTCAACATAAAATAAAAGATTGGCTCTTCGCAGAGGGAAGCATGGATTAACATGTGCTAGAGCTTTTTATTTTTAAAACAGAAATAAAATTGTTTTGAGAGGTGGTTGTTCCTGTCAACGAATCAACAATATAGTTCTTGTTATCTTCCATACTAAATAAGTTGAGAGCGGTTCCGAGTTATTGATATTAGGCATTTATAGCATGCACTTTTATTTAGCATGACACTCCTCCCAACCTTTGCTTACACAAACCATGGCTAACCGAATCCTCGGGTGCCTGCCAACAATCACATACCATGGAGGAGTGCCTATTTTATTTTACTTTTTAGATGTTATAATGGTCTAACCAGCTATTTGCAAAATTAATGACGAGCAGATGAAGCATGCAAGTCGAGGACTTAATTTAGCATGGAAGATAACAAACCCAACTACTACGTCCTCATGAGCTAAAAACAGTGTCACAAAATGAGAAGTATTTTGAAGGTTTTAAAGGTAGCACATGAAAATTTACTTGGAATGGTTCGAAATACCATGCATAGGAATTTATGGTGGACTCTTTGGGATAACTTGGTTTTAGGGATTTGGATGCACGAGCAGCATTCCCGCTCAGTACAAGTGAAGGCTAGCAATAGACTGGGAAGCGACAATCAAGAGAGCAATAACCGTCATAATCATACTTGCGACAGAATAAAATTAACGGAGGCATAAAAATGATACTAAAACTCTGAGGCAAAATAGATCATCAAGGCTTAATTGACTTTTATTTTTCAGTCATAAACATGTGTGAGCATGTGCCAAGTCGATTCAAGTAAATCATTCAGAGGAGGATACCACAATACCATACCATCTTATGAACAAGACAATACATGTCAATCTAAAAATAACATAATATACACTATTAGCTAGTTGAGACTAACCATAAGAAAACATAAACTACTAAACAATATTATTCACACATCATTTTTAAGTTTCAACAAATAATCCATTAACCAGGTAAACTTTGTAAACATGGGATAAATAAAAGATGTGACGATCAACTTATTAATGTAACTGGTGTTTGATGCTAAGATACAGATGCTCCAAGAACAGCACATATGATGTGAAAGAATTAAAATATAGTTTCACTAGAGATGACCTGATAATTTTGACGATGAAGAAGGGGATGCCTTGGGCATCCCCAAGCTTAGACGCTTGAGTCTTCTTGAAATATGCTGGGGAGATCCATGGGAGCCTCCCCAAGCTTAAGCTCTTCACTCTTCTTAATCCTATTATATCACTCTTCTCTCTTGACCCTTGAAAACTTCCGCCACACCAAACTCAAAGTAATTCTCATTAGAGGGTTAGTGCATCAATCAAAAACTCACATGTTCTGTAAGGACGCAAACATGACCGTTACTTTAAACATTAACTACTGCCACTAGCCTTATGTGAAGCTCTTCCACCCAAAAAAAGAATTCCACCCAACACTAGCAAAATAAAAGACAGAATATGTCTAAAACAGAACAGTCCGCAAAGACGAATTTTTTCGAGGCACTTACGTTGCTCAGATCAAAAACTTTGAACTAACGAAAGATGCATACATACATCAGGATTACACACAAAAAATTGCAGATTAAAATCACATTTCTATGAATTTAGAATTTTCGTACAGTGAACAGAAAAATCTGTTTCTACGCAGCAATCAAAATCTAGCATCATCTTATCATTAGAGACTATTCTTGGCACACAATACGAAAAAGTAAAGATACAAAGGAGTTGCTACAGAAGTAGACAAATTCTTTGACTCAATAAAAGAAAAATTGCAGAAATAAAAATAATGGGTTGCCTCCCATAAGCGATTTTCTGTAACACCTTTTAGCTAGGCACTTAGTGCAATACATAATATTTCCAAAGTACTGCTATTAAACCAAATCAAATTTTGTTTCTAAGTTACAGAAAGGTTGCTTAAATGGCCAACTTCTAAATGAAAGGTAAGAACCATTAAGAATCAAATGAAAACGCAAAGAGGCCACTCTTGCAATAAAAGTCGGAATCTGTCCAGAAAAATAGTAGCTGGCAAACGTAATTTTTAGGTGCTCTTAAACATGTCCGAAATTTTAGCCAATTTTTGTGCCCGCAGAGGATTCGGTGATACAACATCAGTAAATGTTACGTGATTTTTATAGTTTTCAGTAAAATATGAAAAATCGCACAATGAGCTGTAGATCCTGAAAACAGAAAATCACTTTTTTACATATGTATCAACTAAGCAAAATGGTAAAACTTGGTACTTTATTTTTGATAAACTAAAAGACCAGAAGCTAAACAAGACCTAAACATGCTAGCTACAGCAAGGAAAACTCTAAATAAAAATCAAAAGTAAAAACCAAATAAAATCAAAATAAAGAACCAAACAAAGAAGCAAAACAAAAGAAAATATTTTTGTTGTTTTGAATTTATAAGTGAAAGTAAAGAAGCAATAAAAAACAAATAAAGAGCCTAATAAAACTAAAGAAGGTAAAACCAAGACATATAAAAACAATTATAATACAAGTTAAGACAATACATATCATGTGGACGGGTAATATAGAGTATGAACGAGACAACCTCATGTTAGTTGATGAATAGGGGGATGACTCGGGCATCCCCAAGCTTAGATGATTGGATCTTCTTGAATATTATTGGGATGCACCTACACATCCCCAAGCTTAAGCTCTTGCGTCTTCTTGTTCATCTCATATCACCATATTGATTAGAACTTATAAGCTACATCCACATAAAACTTCACAAAACTCATTAGTAGGGTTAGTACTCATTAAATAAAATCCACTCATGTTCAAGCATTGGCAAGTTTAATTTAACATTACCTACTGTATACTAACCAATTTATAACATTTATTGATCAAATAAAGATTATAAACATTGAGTATAAGCACAATACTAAATAAGCATAACAATCTGCCAAAACTGAACAGTCTGTAAAGATGACACTTAACGAGATAGCTACGTAGCTCAAATGAAAAAACTTAAAACTAATGAAAGACAGATAATATTCTCAGGTTTATGCACACAAATTTTCAGGTCAAAATACAATTCTGAGATTTATCACGATTTTAGTTACAGAGAAGCACAAAAATCTGTCTAAACAATAGTCAGTAAAGATCGAATTTTTAGGGACATCTACGTAACTCAAATCAGAAAAGTCAAAAATAATAAAAGAAATATAATAAGGAGTACTTCGCACTCAAGAAATTTCAGATCAAGATCACGTTCTGGTGATTTTAAACATTTTACACGGTGAAGCACAAAAAATCTGTTTCTGGACAGCAAAGCAAAACTATCAACTTTCAATTAACTAGAACTACAATTAGCATTTTATTTTTATGTACAGAGGTATACACAATATTTACATGTTTTTGGATGAGAAGCTTCCATGAAAAGATTTGCTTTGATTTCATAGGCATGAACACAAGTGTTCAAGGTCGACCCCCACTTAATCATTGTTCATCTTTCCAATCACTCTCTTTTTGAAAACGTTTTTAGATAACATGTACAACTAATTTTTTTTAATTCGTATTCCCTATCCATACTAAGATAGAAAACAACTTAAAACTGAAAATAAAAATTACTTAGAGATAAAGCAAACAAGTGCACACAAGAATATTCACCCGATGCTATGACTCCCCCAACGGCGCCAGAAAAGGTCTTGATAACCCACAAGTATAGGGGATCGCGTGTAGCCTTTTCGATAAGTAAGAGTGTCGAACCCAACGAGGAGCTAAAGGTAAGATAAGTATTCTCTCAAGTTCTATCAACCACTGATACAACTCTACGCACACTAAACGTTTACTTTATCTAGAAAATAATACTAGAGTAATAATACGGGTATGAGAGATAGCCTTGCGAGATAATAAATACAAGAAAATAAATGTTAGTGCTGCAGCAATAAAGTACACTAAGTAACCATAAACTAACAGTACCATGAGTGTGGAAAAGTGGTGGTAATTGTGATAACTTTGTCCAAGATTAATTAGTGAAAATATCGGGTTCATTGTCTTCGTTGTAGTTTTCTATGTGGGAGAGGCTAAATATACATGCACTCCACTACTTGGGATTACAAGTACTATATGATTGTACTGTTAGCAAACATCCGTAAATACTAACAATGCATTAAGATTTCCCCAACCATAGCCTTAAGTTCATGGTCCTCTTACTCCCATACGTGCAACTAACCGGTTCTAGTCCTTAGGTTTCTGTCACTCCGGTAGGCCTACCCCCTTCGTTTACAAATACTACTAACCCTAGGGTGTTGATCCATGCGCGCACAAATATAATGGACACCAAAGGATAGTACTATATCAACATACAACTCTAATGAACCAAAGACATTCAACCATTCAATCTAAGAACAAATAAACTACGGAAACATGACATAGATCATTGGATAAATATTATAGCATCAAACACCATGTTTACATAGGACGGTACAGAGGTGTGTGGGAGGATGAACCATAGTATACAAGGAGGAATTGGCGATGGAGATGGCGGTGAAGACGGTGAAGGGGACAGCGAGGAGCGCAGGGCGGCGCCGGTGCTGGCGGTGGCGCGGGGAACTCCTCCCGCGTCGCCGGCATCAAGGGGATGCGCCGCCCTTAGCCCCCTTCCTCCATGGCTTCTTGGGAGCCCTCCCCCATGGATATGGGATCCATGGGGGAGGTAAAAACGTGGCTTTGGTGGCTGAAAATTCGTGGGTATGAGGTGTCAGAGAATGACTCCCACGAAACAGGGATGGTCAAGCTCACGAAGAGAGTTCGTGTAAGGGGCTGAACACGTTGGTCAAACAACCCTCAACCTACACGGCGACGGTGCTCGTCAAGCATGAGGAGGGACATCATGACAGAGATGAACACCAGCCCGTACCCAGGTTCACGGCCCTCGTGTGGAGGTAACACCGCTACTCCTGCTTGTCTGTATTGCACTGCTATGGAGGTTATAGTACAATGAGCTTGCCGAGGGCTCTCTTTTGGCAGTGGTGTGCACAAGGAAGGGGAAAATGTGGTCTTCTTCTTCCGTGCGTGTAGGTAGCTAAGCTAGAATGAGAATGCGATCCTTTGCTACGGTGGTGCACCTCCTCCTTTTATAGGCGCCCCGAGCCTCTTCCCTGCGCTCGCGCGGTGAAAGGGCTACCACATGGCGACAGAAGGGGGAGCACGGTGCACCGTAGCCCAGCTATACATGGACGCGGTCCATGGGCGTAAAGCTGATGCCTGTGGCAGAGAAACCACCGTCCATGCAGGACGGCCAGCTGGGGCTGCAGAGGAACGTGGGGGTGCCCACGGTGACGTTGGCCGTGGAGCGTAGCGCCGGCCGGTCCCTTATCACCAAAGAGGAAATCCTTGTAGTCCAGTGCGGATGGCGCAGCTTTGTTGACTCCTTTAATCACCAAAATGGCAACTGCGGTGTTCTCGCCACCGCGCGCAGAGGCGCGCGTCACTCTGCGGCCGCTGCAGAGCCCATGTGCGCTCTGCAGAAGGTTGCTTTGCAGCGAAGGAATCCCACGAGGGCTGGGGTGCCCTGTGGAGGATTCGGCGTTGACCTCTCTCCAGGGGAGATCACCTTGAAGAGGGGGCAACAGTGAGGAGGGCCTCCGCAGGCCTCTGCTGCCTCCTAAGCCCTCGCGAGGCGATTTTCCTCGCGAGTCTCTCCAAGCCATAGGCTTGGTCCTTAGCGAAATTTGGCCATCGAGTGTCGAGGGCCGTGGAGGACAGGCCCAGCATACCCTGGTTCTCACTGGGCCGACAGTAGCCCCCGGGCCCATGATGGGCACGATGTAGTCTAGTGGACGCAGGCGAATCGTCATGGGCCCAAAGTGTCCGGCCGGCCCGCGACACGTGTAGGGCAGTTGAGCCACGACGCCACGTTCTCTTCGGAGATTATGGGCGTAGTGGGGACCCACCATGTCTTGGTAACTGCCCTGAGGTGATATAAAGCCTGCAGCGCGGTTCAGGCAGCAGTTACTGCATCATTTGCGCCCCGTCTCCTTGCTCTAGAGTTCTACGCTTCCTTGTCCCTGGCGCTCTTCCTCCTTCACCGAGCTTCTCTGCTGCCCTTCCTTCATCGACCATGGGTCCTAAGAAGGACAAAGCGGCGATGGTGAACGAGCCTGCTGAGGCGCAGCAGGAGGACGAGTTCGCGCCGGCGCTGGTGGGTACCCGCATCCACACGGCGGAGGCGCTGGACAAGATCAGGCTGATGGCCGCGGGCAAGGAAAACGAGCACGGTGCCAGCGTTCTCAAGGCGGCGCGCTTTGGCAAGCTCGCGGCGGGGCTGTACCCCATTTTCTTCCAGACCATATTTGCTAGTCTGGTGCCGCCATTTTCCCCTTTCCTGGAGGAGGTTCTGGCCTTCTACCAGATCCAGCTTCTGCATCTGCACCCAACTCCATCTTGATCCTCGCCATTTTCGCATATCTTTGCGAGGCGTATTTGGGGGTGATGCCTTCCGTCGCCTTCTTCCGGAGCTTCTACGCGCTCCGCTCCACGGCGCCCGGCGAGCGGTCTGGTTGCGTGTCCTGGGACAGGAGGCATCTACATCCCCATGTCCTGGGAGGACGACAAGTCCGTCACGCGGGTTATGAAGAAGGTGGACGATTTTCGCCAGCGGTGGTTCATCGTGGACACCAAGATGCAGAACTCCTTCTTCGACGTCCCTGAGGCGCCGCCGCTGAAGAACTCGAACTGGTCAAGCGCGGCCTTCCAAAGCCCGAAGATTGCTGCCTTGGTCACGCGCATGAGGCTCGTCCACGAAGCTAGCCTCACGGGGCAGATGGTTGTTGAAGACTTCATGAGGCGCCGTATCGCTCCTCTCCAGAAGCACACTAGTACAGAACGACACATCGGAAACGGGCCAAAAACCCATCGGAAACGGAAAAAGGGTCCGTGTCCCCGACCCCGTTACTGATGTGAAGGCCCTCATCGGTAACGGAGGCGAAAAACCGTCGCTGATGAGGCGTCGGTTTGGCAACGGTTGTGCACAACCTCCGTTTCTGATGTGTCGGAACACCAGTAACGGAGATTCTGTTTCTGCTCGTTTGCATTGAGGTTTCTTCATAAGCCTAGAGCAGGAATAGATTTGGCACTGGACATTTAAAATTTCACAGCAGAAGCACAAAAAGGCTAACAAATTCATTCATTCATAAGGTATAACAAATGTCACCGATACATTGCGTCACAAGACAACCAATTACTTATCTTCATTGTCATGCCTCTCTAAATCTATCATTGACATGTCTAGCTAAATCTATCTATGTCATGCCTCTCTAAACTTATCCTTGTCATTTCCAACTTAATTTATCTTCATGACTTGCTGTTAGAGTTCATGAATTCAATCTTCTTCTTGGACGGTGTCGCCAAAATATAATCAACTCCGTTTTGTCCCCGACCTTGTATTTAGCTCATTTAAATGAGCTAAACGGATCAGCACCATGCTCTGCACATAGTGCAATAAGCGAGTGCTGATGTACTGAAGGTGCCTCTTTTGTAAAGTGGTCACTGAAATGCAAAGAGAGAATATATGACTCCATGTTAGCTCACTATACATCTAGCATAAAGGACATACAACACAAAAGGATGCATAAGATAGAATAACAAACTTACAAATCCATTGCATAGTTGTTGTGTACCAACAATTATGCCGGACGACAAGCACACCTTGGCTAAGGACCCGGCTTTTTATACAGTGTGACCGAAATGTACATCTGTTTTGCAAAGGAGATAAGTCAGCCATGAGTTTCATACACTACCGATTTGTGCTAGTTATGTTCTTTTCGAGCGACACTACGTAGTCGTCCTCAGTGGCGGAGCTAGAACATATTGAACCAGGATGCACACATGTTACCACAATACATTTAAAACAATTTTTAGGGGTGCATATGTGATGAAAAATTGCTAATTTACAAAGAAAAATTCCTTCTCCCGGTGTCCTGTGCACCCGGCTGGCTCAAGGTGGATCCGCCAGCGTCCTCATCATCCTCGGATGTATTACAACCCTAGTTTTAGTTATGTTCATGAGTGTCCTATGGAAGAAAACCTAAGCAGAACAATGACAACAACCCTAGTTCGTCGGCACAATGGCCGGTCACAAATAGATGTATTACCTTTGGATCTGGCGGCGGGAGTACGTAGTCGTCCTCATCGTCCTCGGATCGACACGCCATGCGCCCTCCAGCTATAGATCAGGCGACGAGATCTGCCGGGTGGAGCAAAGAACGGGTACGCGCTGCCACGGTCGGAGGAGAGGAAGATGCGCGTCGACACGGTCGGAGGAGAATAAGATGCGCGCCGCCACGGTCGGAGGGAGGGAGATGCACGCCGCCACGGTCGGAGGGAGGGAGCTGCGCGCCGCCACGGTCTGAGGGAGGGAGATGCGCGCCGCCACGGTGGAGCTAAGATCTGGTGCTGCGTGGAGGCGCCGCCACACTTTGAGAGTGAGGCTGAGAGTGAGCGATAGAGTTTAGGGCTGTGTGAAGGGCGCATTTATAGCAAAGTAGAACATCGGAAACGGAGGGTATAAACAACCGTTTCCTTTGATTTTTTCACTGACACACTGGGCTTATACTGATCTCTACTAGTATTGAAGTTGAAGAACATAAAAATAAATAACTATAACTACTCCTCGGCCTCCGCCTTCTGCTGCTCGTATGCGAGGAGAGCCGCGTAGTCGTCCGTGTCATCGCGCGACTCCTCACCGACGATGTCATCGCCGCCCGTGCACCCCTCCCACATCTTGTCGTCGTTGTAGGCAGGATTGTCACGCAGCTCCGGCGGGAGGAGGAGCCGGCGGCTCTGAAGCAGCTCAACTCTTTCCGGCGGCATAGGCACCGACGCGCGGTTGAGGTGCCAGCCACCGGGTAGCCGAACCTTTGACCATGGCACTGGCCTCCTATATTGCCAGTGCCGCTCCGCGACGGCCTGCCCGACGATGACGCGGTTCCATCCAGGCGACCGCGGACGAGTGTCTCTCCGCCGCGGCTAGCGGCTGCGGTCGCGGGCGCCCGAGGATCCCGCGTCCTCTTCCGGCGGCATAGGCACCCTCCTGTGGTTGACGCGCCAGCCAGCGGGGAGGCTAACATTTGACCAGGGCACTGGCCTCCTATATTGCCAGTGCCTCTGCGCGACGGCCTCCGGCACGATGACGCGGTTCCAATTCAGCGAAAGCGGGAAACTGCTGCGGCGAACGCACGAGGAGTTGCTAGGAGTATCCATGGCTACGGCGAAGTGGCGTACTGAGATAGCAGGGAGATCGTGGGTTTTTAAGGAGTAGTGGGCGGTGCCGCGGCGTCACTACGCCACTACGCCATAGCAGTTACTCCGCTCACATCGAATTCCAAGAAGATGGAACGTGTCCACATTGCACACGGACACACAAAAGTCTCCGTTGCTATAGTGGCACATATCGGAAACGGAGCCAGAATTAAGACCGTTGCCAATACTATGGGTAACGGAGTTAATACTTTCTCCGTTACCTATGTTGACGGGCCAGCCACGGCCCAGGTCAGGTTTGTACGCACTGGCCGCGCGGAAAGCGCGATTGTCCATCGCCTAACGCCTGCCGTTTCCATAGAGGGGTATCCGATGTGTCGTTCTGTACTAGTGTCTGGCCCGGCGGACCCGACGCGGCTGCTCTGCAGCTCCAACTCCCACACCCCCGACGTCATTGCCTCCATCATGGGCATCCTCTTCACCGCCCCGGAGGTTCCTGTGCCGCGCAGTGAGCTTGCGAGGCCCCTCCATCAGATTACTCCAAAGAAGTGCCTCGCGATCCTGGAGCTGATGCCGGAGTTCACCCCTCAAGGTTTGGCGGGGGAGGAGAAGAAGGAGGCTGCGGCGCCCGTGGTGGAAGAGGACTGGGCCACGGTGTCACCCGCCGCATCTGACGCCGATCTGGGCGTCACCTCTGGAGGGGCGAATCCCTCGGCAGGGGAGGAGAGCTCTTCGAATCCTGCGCCTCTCGAGGAAGAAGTTCTGGAGATCTCGTCCAGCGGGGATGAGGATTTCCTTGTGGTCCCTTCGCGCCAGGCCGCAGAGGGGGAGGAAGACAGTGACAGGGAGGCCGCAGCAGGACGCTGCGAGCCCCGCTCCAAGGCTATTCATGACAGGACCGCCAGGAATCCAGCGGGCACTCCTCTTAAGAGGAAAGCCGAGACTGCTCCTGAGGGGTCCAGTGCCGGTGCCGTGTCGTCGAGGCCGTGGCGGTCATCAAACATGGTGTTGGTTGACTCCCACACCAAGACATCTGGGTAAGGATTGACTCCCTTGTCTGTTTTCACTTCTTATGAAATACCCTTGTTCCCTCTTGAAGACCTTTCTTGCTTGCTTGTCAGGGATTTGGTGACGGCGAAGCGCCGTAGGCTCCGCAAGGCTGCGGAGGTGCGGGGCGCCGCCACGACAACCGCTGAGGGGCCTGTGGAGCCCTCAGCTGAAGAGGTTGCCATGCCCGTGGTGTCGGAGGCCACAGAGCCGGCTGTGGTGGAGGCCACGAGTCCTGTGGCAGAGGAGACCACCGGGCCTGTGGTGGTTGTGCCTCTTGTCGAGGCAGCTGCTTCGTCTCCTACCGCGGAGGAGCGCCTCGAGGAGGAGACGGTGGAGAGGACGCCAACACCACCATGCACTGTCACTCCACCGGAGCGGCAGGAGGAGATCGCCGCGGAGGCGGCGGGGAGCGGCCCGCCGGTGGGAAGGCGCCGATGTCGAGATGGAGGAGAACATTCCTCCGCCGCCCCCGCCAAGTGCAGAAACTGAGGGGGTGGCAGCTTCTTCTGAGGCCGCAGCGGGCACGGCTGCGGCGGACCTCACGACGGCTGGGCAATCTTCCCCAGCTCCTGAAGCTCGAGAAGAGGCGCCGTTGGAAGACGAGGGCGCTGGTGCCCATGGCCCAAGTGGTGGAGAGGGCTCGCTCCATAGCCCCCAGGTCAGAGTTGACCCGGGCCCAAGCACGGAGTTCCCCGTCCTTGAGTCTAGTGCAGATGTGGGAGCCTTCATGCCCCGTGGGAGCTCATGGGCTCTGGTCCTGGGCAGCAGGAACTGGAGCAGCGCTCGCCGCAGCTCGGCTTTCCGCCTGGCGAGGGATGCGCTGGAAGGGCTGGAGGCCCAACTCGCTCTCGAGGAGGCCGAGCTCGCCAGAGAGTATGATGAACTTGAGAAGGCCTGGACCCGCTTCTTTGAGACCATGGAGCGCTGTCGCCACGGCGACGAGGCCATGCAGGCGCAGCATGAGGAGGTGCTGCGCTTCGCCAAGGAAGTCCGCGAGAGCACGGTGCGCGAGGCTCAAGAGACCCTGGAGCCACTCCAGGCAGAGCGCCAGGCCACGGCCGAAGATCGCGAGGCGGCCACGGCGGAACGCCAAGCTGCAGCCTCGGAGCGTGCAGCTCTCGAGACCACGCTGGCCGCTCAGCGCCAAGAGCTTGCTGACCGCGAGGAGAGGTTCGCCGCGGAGTCGAAGGCCACGTGAAAATCCTTGGACCAACACCGCATGTCCTTGGACGCCCGTGAGCAAGCACTGGCGACGCGCGAGGCGGAGGCACTCAAGCGCGAGGAGCAGCAGCTGCAGGCCGACAGGGAGCTGTCCACGCAGCGCGCGGATCTCGAGGCGCGGGAGGGCAATCTGGCCGAGGCCATAGGTAAACACGGTGAGGAGGTGGCCAGGCACAAAAAGCTTGTAGAGAAGTCCAACCAAAAGCTCGCCGAGAGGAAGGAAGAGGCTGAGAAGGAGGCCGTCGCCAAGCAGAAGGAGTATCGCACTGCCGTCGCCGAAGATTACCCCGGGAAATTTAAGAAGCAGGAGGACCGCTTCAAGAAGAAATGTGCGAGGACAACGCCCGCATCGTTCAGCTGGAACGACTGAATGCCAGCCTGAACTCCTAGTTGAGGCGCGCCAGGGATGGTCGTCGCCGCGCGGAAGAGGCTCAAGAGCGTGCAGAGCAAGATCTTGCCTCCCTGATGGCTGATATGAAGGAGTTGACCACGCAGGTGGGCCCTGCCGTGGAGCGTGCTGAGGAGGCTGAGCACCACATGCAGGCGGTACAGGTCTTGACGCAGCAGCGGGAGCGCATGTTCAAGTCCTTGGTGGCTCGGGGGAACACCCTTGCGGCGAACCTGGGAGTGGACGCCCCTGCGGTTCCCGTCCATGGGAATGCCGATGCTGCCGCGTATCTCGCCTACTTCGACCAGCTCTTCACCACCCTCGAGGGCCCTGTGGTGGAGATGGGCGACGTTGTCGATGAAGAGTGCCGCAAGCTCTTGACGGTGGCGATCGATCGCGTCTTCGCCAACCTTCAGCGTCTTCATCCCGGCTTCGACTTCGAGTCCGTGACCGAGCCTGTCGAGGCGGGCCAAGCCCTGGACCTCTCCAACTTGGTTCGGGAGGAGGTCAACGATTATGTCGACCGCTTCAAGAGGGTCGAGGCGGAGCAGGCCGCTGAGGAGGAGGAAGGCGCCGAAGAATAAGCTGAAGATGAGGCTGAGGAGGATGGCGATGCCCCTGCCTAGGCCGCTCCTGCAACAAGACGCGCTTGAGGCGCAGCTATCTTTTTAAGACTTGTTTCATTTTATTCTGGTTTGTAAGACACTTTAACATGTGCTACTATGTGTATGTCCCTCGATGGGCCTTTTATCCCTGTTCCATGTCTTTTTCGCTCTACGTCGTCAGGACCCATCTCTTGCGCTATGACTCTGCCACTGCGGTATACCGGAGCTTTGACTCGGCAAGGCCGGGGGTGTTTAAGGCTTAGAGAGGTAAGGGCTCTCGAGTCACGGTGCTCGAGAGCCCCCCTTTGACGCACAAGCAGTCCATGAAGTGTGAGGGAGAAAAACCCGCTCGAGGGACAGAAGATACTGTGAGAGAGAGGAAAAACTCCTGAGGCGCGAGCACTGGACTTAGCTTTGCGAGACTTTGCTCTCGTAGAGGGCGTTGATTTCCCTGATGGTGCGCTTCCCTCTTGAGGCCGGAGCATGGCTTCACGAGCTTGGGGGGACTCTTGTTTCCTGTATTGGTTAGAGAGGCAAACCCAAAGCAAGTACATGGTAGCAAAAACTCATGCGCGCTTATAGGTTTCCTCATGAGTATCTCGCGAGGAGAGTAAGCACCAAGGTCCTTTGGTAAGGTGGCATGTTTGGGAGCAAGCCCTTGGGCCAGAGCTCTTGGGTGAGGTAACAGGCATGAGAGCGTGCTCACGTGTTAGAGCTCGGATCCTTTGGATTTTGCGGTGCTGCTGGGGTGCTCTCGAGGCACAGTCACCGTACTCAGCCCCCGCTCGGGAGGTGCGCATGGGGAAAAATATGAGCGCGAATGAACTAAAATGATGAAAGTAAAAACTCACCACCAAAATATTACACAGCGGTGCCTCAGCGCAATGTTTCATTGAGAAACGAATTGGTTCATTACACTTGGTATTGCCAAGATAAAGTTTTCCATGTCGAGGCATGGGGACCACATTCAGTGGCTAAGACTCTTCACGGCCTGCGGCGGCACGTTATCAGAGAGCTCGGAGGGGCTGGCCCTCGGGAGGAGAAGCTTTTGTGAAGATTGGAGGTGAAGTTGTGTGCTTCCCTCTAGAGACAAAAAATGTCTGTCGTGACTATGATCACGGTATAACTTGCGTAGATGCGCGATGTTCCATGGATTCTTGACCGGGATGCCATCCTCCGTTTCGAGGCGTACCGCGCCGGCCTGGTGATGAGGGCGGCACGGCGGCCTAGCCCGTCGAGGAGCAGCAGGTCGGTATTGTGGAGGTCTTCCTGTCGTCCTCTTGAAGGCAAGGACCCGTGGGGATCCATGCTTGATCTCTGTGGGGAGGACTACTTCAGCTCTATACACGAGGGCAAATGTCGTCTCACCAGTGGGCTTCATGGGTTCGTGCGGATGGACCAGAGCACGGACGGGAGTTCGTCTATCCAGCCCTTGCCGTAGCCCTTGAGGCGATTGAAGCTTCTTGTCTTGAGCCCTTGAGGACCTCAGCATTTGCTCGCTCGCTTGGCCATTGCTCTGTGGGTGAGCGACTGAGGCGAAGCAGAGCTTGGTGCCAAGGCTCTCACAGTAGGGCCTGAAGATGCCACTGGTGAACTGTGAGCCATTGTCGTGATGATGCGATTTGGCACACCAAAACGGCAGACCAGGCCACAAATGAATTTCACTGCTGCTTTGGCCGGTATGTTGCGCACTGCTTCAACCTCTGACCATTTGGTGAATTTGTCGACAGCCATGAAGAGGAAACGGTAGCCCCCTTGCGATCTTGGGAAAGGGCCCAAGATGTCTAGCCCCCAGACCGCAAAAGGCCAGGAGAGCGGGATGGTTTGGAGCCAGTGCAGGCTGATGGACTTGCTTGGTGTGGAACTGGCACGCATCACAAGACTAGACGATGGTGGTAGCATCTTGAAGCACTTGGGCCAGTAGAATCCGCTCCTGAAGACCTGCCAGCAAGGGTGCGTGCAGAGGAATGGTGGCCACACTCTCCGCTGTGAATGTCTTTGATCAGCATGCGGCCTTCCTCGGGGGGGACGCACTTGAGTGCAATTCCATTTGGGTGCTTGACGGGGAATACTTTCTGGATTAACCCGCGGCCCAGTGCGACTTAACTTACTCGCACGGATGAAGGCCCACTTGGGAACAAGCCCAATATTGAACCGCCATAAGGGAAAGATCTAGAAGACAATCCCGGAGGACGTGAAGACCAAGTAGTCTCCGAGTAGGCCTCTGTGGATGTATTCCTTATGGGGAAGTTTCCTTTTGTAACCTAGCGAGCCTCTGTGTATATAAAGAGGACTCGCAGGACTTAGAGCGGGTCAAGCTATCAAGCCCCAAACCCTAGCTCATACGGCGAGTACCAGATCGGATCGCCTCCATTGTAACACCTCGATTATCATATCAATACCAATCTAGGGTAGGCAGGAAGTAGGTCTTTTACCTCACATTGAGGGGGCCGAACCTGGGTAAATCTGTGTTGATCTTTGTTCCTGCGATCCCAAGCTCGGAGATGCTTGACTCGCGTAATCCCACACCTACGAAGTCATCTATGACACCTGACGTGACAAACCCACGACAGTTGGCGCCCACCGTGGGGCCTGCGGTCAAAGCGTCACGTTCCGCGCAGGATCCATGAAGGGAGCTGAAGATCTTGTTGTTGGCCGTATCATCACGGTCAATGGCACACCCCTCATCGACGATTCAAGCTGGGGGCCGGAAGCAGATTATTTGGAGACCGGCCACGTCATCCCGTTCGGATCCATCAACGTCTTCGTCGGCTTCATCGGTGGCAGGTCCGTTAGATCGGTCCAGGAAGGCGATTCAGTAGAAGAAGTCGCCGATGACGGGGAAGAATCCGTGGAAAGCATGGACTCGCAAGAGTTTGGGTCCATCATACCTGCCTTTGAAGAAAGTTGCTGGGGTTACCCACCAGAAATCACATCATCACCAGATCAAGAGATGGCACAAGTCGCGGTTTACATGGCCGGAGGAGCAGGTGCATCAGGAACTGCTGGAGAAACCGAGGCATCGGCACCCCCAAGCAACCCACTTCTTGTCCCTGTGTCAGCCACGAACGCCGCCCTCCGTGCAACAGAAATTGAGGCCGCCAGGGCCGAGCTCCTGTATGAGGTTCGAAGGATGGAAGAAGAGCGCCGCAGGCTCGATCAGATAAACCAAGGAATCCAACAGGAGCGGCAGAGAGTAGCCGCGCTGGCTGCGACTCAACAACAGGTTGACCCGCAAACACAGCTGCGCGCGACTCAACCAACAGTGGAAATCCCGCTCACTCCAGCCGCAGGGACGGAATCCAGACGACTGCGGAAGGAAGGGTACCAACAAATCAAGAGACCCAGCAACAACCAAGGAGGTTTCACACCCCACAGGGCCATTACCAGAACCCTGTCGATAATATGTATGCTGCGGCTAATATCTTGACACAGATGGTACCAACAGGCGATGACCCGGTCAATGCTGAGGCGCGGCGCGCGATTCAGATGTTAAGTACGGCAGTCCTGCAACAAGCCAATAGGGCGGAAGCCGAAGCACAGCTGCCCCTCGTACCAGCCAATCACAGGATTACGCAGAAAGAAGCGTCCAGAGCAGGCCACCAGAGGACGTGTCAGGAGTCGCACAGAGGCAACAGGAGCAAGTCGCAGAAGCGCAGGCGAATGCCCATTGATGCAAAAGCGGCCCGCAGATAACCCCGCAGGCGCACCCACAGCCCTGTCCTCGCGACTCAAGGGACCAGCGTGTTTCACTGAAAGATCAGATCGGAACCTTTTCCTGAAGATTTCAAAGGGCCACGCAAGGTGGCAAACTATAACGCCAGCATGGATCCAACCACTTGGCTCAACAATTACGAGATGGGCATGAGCATCCTAAACGCATCTGAAGAGATCTGCGCACGCTACCTAACATGATGCTAGAAGGAGCAGCGCACATATGGCTGCAAAATTTGCCTCCCAACTCTATAAATACTTGGGAGGAACTGAAGGATGCCTTCATTAAGAACTTCCAAGGAACTTGCAAGCGACTCTGCAATATAGAAGATTTAGAGCGTTGTGTCCAGAAGGAAGGCGAGTCAAGTCGCCATTGGATGAAAAGGGTGGCAGAAATAATACACTCCTCAGATAATATACCACCAAGCTCAGCCGTCCTGGTGATGGAGAAAAACTGCAAGTTTGAGCCGCTGATTCATAAGCTGGGTCGCATGAAGGATAAAGTCAAGAGCCTCAGCGAGGTGATGGCTGCGGCTAACAAATATGCCAGCTCAGACAAAACCAGAGACGCGTCAGACGGAGAAGAAGAGGAGGTTGCTGCAAAAGGAAAGAAAAACTCCAACAAGCCCAGCAGCAGCAAACGAGCCACAACAACACGAGTCAAAACAAACGCAAAAGCGAAGATGGTCACTCAGGGCTCGTAGCCAATGCGCGTGGAGGATTCAGAGGCCAGCGTGGAAGGGGTCGAGGATACGGCTCCCGTCCAATCAATATGCAAGAAGTTTTCAACCGGCCATGCGACCTTCATGCGACAGGTGATGGACGGCCAGCGGACCATACCAAGGCGCAATGCCATTATTACAAAAAGTGGAAAGAAGAGAGCCAACACAACGGGGGGAATTCCCATGAAGGAAACCCTAGTGCGGCTCATAACACAAACATTGGGCAGCACGGCGCGAGTAACCCCAGGCAGACGGGGCAGTATCACACAATAGTTATCGATACCTCCAAAAGAGAAGAGAAATTGAGCCGGAGAAGTCAGCAGGTGAACGCCGTGATACCAACAACACCCGCTTGGTTAAGGTGGTCAGAATACGCGGTAACCTGGAGTCGCGACGACCACCCGCCACAGGTACGGGAACCTGGCAAGTTGGCACTGGTTGTGGCACCATACGTTGCAGGATACAAGCTGACCAAAGTGCTTATGGATGGAGGAAGCAGCATTAATATCTTGTACTACGATACTTTCCAGCGTCTAGGACTCAAGGATTCCAGCCTGCAGCCCACGTCAACAGTATTTCACGGCATTGTCCCAGGAAGGTCCGCACGGCCAGTGGGGAAAATAACCCTAGGGGTAACTTTTGGAACAGAAGAGAACTTTAGAAGTGAATTCCTAAGCTTCGAAGTAGTAAAATTCCAAAGCCCATATCACGCCTTGTTTGGAAGAACGGCCTTTGCTAAGTTTATGGCCAGGCCATGCTACGTGTACCTACAGTTGAAGATACCAGGACCAAAAGGGGTCATCACAGTGTACGGAGATAGAGAAAAAGCAATAGAATGTGAGAAAGGAGATGCGGCTTTCGCAGAATCCGCCTGTGCCGCGGAAGAACTAAAAGGTTATAAGTCGCAGGTGGACCCAAACGATATGAGTGTGGTTACCACGCCATCTGCCGAGCCACCAATGAAATTCAAAGCGGCCCAGGACACTAAGCAGATAAATCTTGTTCCTGGCGACTCATCCAAGCAAACTAGCATTGGAGCACACATGGAAGAAGAGCAGGAGAAGGCCCTCGTTGCTTTTCTCCAGGAAAATAAAGACATCTTCGCATGGAAGCCGTCAGATATGCCAGGGGTACCAAGAGAATTAGCAGAACATAGCCTCAAAGTGAACCCTGCGGCTAAACCAGTGAAGCAGCCACTACGGCGTTTTCATGATGACAGGAGAAAGGCAATAGGAGAGGAATAGCTCGCTTGCTGGCTGCAGGATTCATCACAGAGGTATACCATCCGGAGTGGGTGGCAAATCCAGTATTGGTTATGAAAAAGAACGGTACGTGGCGAATGTGCGTTGATTACACCAGTCTTAACAAAGCTTGTCCAAAGGATCCATTTGCTTTGCCAAGAATCGACCAAGTAATTGATTCAACTGCTGGGTGCGAGCTGTTATGCTTTTTGGACGCCTATTCAGGCTACCATCAAATCAAGATGAAGAGGGAGACCAAGAAAAGACGTCCTTCATCACACCCTTCGGAGCTTTTTGTTACGTCAGCATGCCCTTTGGGTTGAAGAACGCAGGTGCGACTTACCAAAGATGCATTCAGAATTGCTACATGAGCAAATAGGTCGCAACGTTCATGCCTACGTGGATGATATTGTGATTAAATCGCAAGTTAGCCAGGATCTTATTGGTGATCTGGCAGAGACATTCACAAATCTCAGAAAATACAACATGAAGCTCAACCCCACAAAGTGCGTCTTCGGAGTACCAGCAGGAAAGCTATTGGGATTCATAGTATCAGAAAGAGGCATTGAGGCCAATCCTGACAAGATAAAGGCCGTGATGGATCTCCAAAAGCCAGAAAAGATAAAAGATGTACAGCGGCTTACTGGTTGCGTAGCAGCTTTGAGTCGCTTTATATCAAGATTGGGAGAGAAAGCACTACCTTTGTACAGACTGTTGAAAAAATCAGACACCTTCGTTTGGGACGCAGAGGCGACGAAGCTCTGACAGCCTTGAACATCAATTGACAAATGCTCCAGTTCTGGCGGCTCCAAAAGATAAAGAGCCAATGTACTATACATAGCGGCAAATTCCCGCGCTGTGAGTGCTGTCATGGTTGTGGAGAGACAAGAAACAGGAAAGGAATACCCTGTCCAGAGACCAGTATACTACGTGAGCGAAGTCCTCACAGCTTCCAAACAGCGTTACCCACAGTGGCAGAAGTTGGTGTTTGGAGTGTTCATGGCGAGTCGCAAGCTGAAGCACTACTTCCAAGAGCATCCAATAACTGTGGTGAGTTCAGCACCATTGGCAGATATCATTCGTAATCGAGAAGCTACTGGAAGAGTCGCTAAGTGGGCGATCGAGTTGGGACCACATCACATCAGCTACGAGCCGCGCACATCAATTAAGTCGCAAGCCCTTGCAGATTTTATTAACGATTGGACAGAAATCCAAGTTGCTCCTAGCATGGCAGAAACCAAATACTGGACCATGCATTTTGATGGGTCAAGACAGTTGCAAGGCTCGGGGGCTGGAGTTGTTCTGACATCTCCCAAGGGAGACAAGCTGCGGTATGTGTTACAGATACACTTCAACTGCACAAATAACGTGGCGGAGTACGAGGCACTGCTTCATGGTCTACGTATAGCAAAGGAGATGAACATCAGTCGCATACGCTGTTTTGGCGATTCAGACTTGGTGGCACAGCAGGTCTCCGGAACGTGGGACAGCAAGGACGAACATGGCTGCATATAGGAGAGAGGTGGACAGAATTGCTGGACATTTCACTGGATACCAAGTTGAACATATTGATCGGAGACAAAATGAAGCTGCGGATGCCCTGTCTCGGCTTGGATCCAATAGACAGTCAGTCCCACCCAATGTTTTCCTGGATGAACTGCACAATCCATCAGTCAAACCTCCAGCAGAATTGACATTGCAGAGCCAGAGGATGATTCAACTTTAGTCGCAGCCCTGCATGAACAGCCAGGATGGACAGAGCCATACATGGCATATTTAAGTCGCGGAGTGCTGCCGGACGATGAAATTGAGGCGCGCAAAATCATACGACGATCAAAGGCCTATACAATCATCAACAATGAATTATACAAGCGCAGCGTATCAGGAGCATTCCAAAGATGTGTCTCACCAGAAGAGGGACGAAAAATCTTGCACGAAATTCATTCAGGCGATTGTGGCCATCATGCTTCGTCAAGATCTTTGGTGGCAAAGGCGTTCCGACATGGATTCTTCTGGTTAACAGCATTAGCAGATGCAGAGCAAATTGTCAGAGTGTGCGATGGATGTCAAAGATACGCTAGGCAAGATCATATGCCAGCCCAAGCACTTCGCACAATACCCATCACATGGCCTTTTGCCGTATGGGGTTTTGACATGGTAGGGCCTTTCAGACGGTCTTCAAACGGAAAAACTCACCTCTTAGTCATGGTGGACAAATTCACAAAGTGGATAGAAGCAGAACCTGTGGGAGATTGCGAGGCTGAAACAGCAGTCAAGTTCTTGAAGAAGGTCATATTCCGCTTCGGTTACCCCCATAGTATCATTACAGACAATGGGAGCAACACCTCTGAAGGGGCTACACAGATATTTTGCGCAGACAATGGGATAAGATTGGACCTCACGTCAGTAGCACACCCGCAGAGCAATGGACAAGCTGAGCGAGCTAACCAGGAAATTCTCCATGGAATTAAGCCGCGCCTTATTGAAAAGGTCGAAGCATCTCCAGGATGTTGGGTGGAAGAACTGCCAGCAGTACTGTGGAGCTTGAGAACAACCCCTAACAGATCCACAGGATTTACACCATATTTCATGGTCTATGGAGCAGAAGCAGTCATGCCCAGCGATATCATACATGATTCACCAAGAGTTGCGGCTTACATCGAGACAGATAATGAGATAGCTCGGCAAGACTCGGTGGACACATTAGAAGAGGTTAGAGACTTGGCAGCATCAAGGTCAGCAGTATATCAACAAGACTTGCGACGCTATCATGCCAGACGCATCAAAACCGCACCTTTCAAGAAGGCGACCTAGTGCTGCGACTTAAACAAGATCACAAGGGAATGCATAAGCTGTCCTCTCCATGGGAAGGACCCTACATCATCAGCAAGAAGCTAAACAATGGGTCGTACTACCTGCTGGATGTAAGGGAAGAAAGCAGCGAACGCCATGATTTCGAGGATCGTCTCGAGGCACCTCGCCCTTGGAACGTCGCACACCTGCGACCGTACTATACATAAGAAAAGGCTAATCAGAGCCAAGCATCATCCTTTCCAGCTTTATAGCTGAGTATCATCACAGCCACTCAGGGCTAGAACTTCAACTTTGGTCGCCACCTAGGCGCGACCTATGCAACATCTGATCGCCACCCAGGCGCGATCGACCCTTGTATCAGAAACCGCCACCTAGGCGCGGCCGTAAACTTTGTATCATCTCTGGTCGCCACCTAGGCGCGACCGACCCCATGTATCACCATGGATCGCCACCTACGCGCGATCCAACCCTATGTATAACACTCGGTTGCCACCTAGGCGCGACCTTATGTGTCATCATAATCAAAGCTTATCATAGCTTAGCCTATCATGGCAATATCATTATGTTTCTTGGGGTCTTTGTTACCCTGAAACAGCCGATTTATTGGCAATTATCAAATTTACCTTAAGTTGGATTGCTACTCGCATTATGTGGCCAAAGTACTGGGGTGTGGCGTCAATCGAGCTTGATTGCCTATCATGGCCGCTCTCGACCCTGAACACACATATTCCTAGGAAATACTGAGTCGCGCGAGTGCCCACTTAAGGATTCAGATGGCCTAACTAGAGGTCGATGTACTGCTTATAGTACGGCAACACCAATTACAATTACTTGTAACTTAACAATTGTTTTATTCATGATATCAAGTTACAGGTGATGACCTTCAGAGTTCTCTGAGAAGAATTGAGATGATTACCACATAACATCCTCTCAATCCTTGGGGGCTATACATATTATCATCAAAAATTTGAAGATAGATCGTCATCAAGTTTGAAGCTATCAGGATACTCTAAAGCTCACGAAGTCAGATGATCTTCCAGGTGCGAGTCAAGGCCAAACTGTGCAATTATAAGCCGCGAAACAAGGAAAAGCACGGCCTAAGCATTCAAGATCAAGAAGTACTATGAAGTTCAGGCCATGCTTGGGGGCTAATGTCGGGGGAATACTTTCTGGATTAACCCGCGGCCCAGTGCGACTTAACTTACTCGCACGGATGAAGGCCCACTTGGGAACAAGCCCAATATTGAACCGCCATAAGGAGAAAGATCTAGAAGACAATCCCGGAGGACGTGAAGACCAAGTAGTCTCCGAGTAGGCCTCTGTGGATGTATTCCTTATGGGGAAGTTTCCTTTTGTAACCTAGCGAGCCTCTGTGTATATAAAGAGGACTCGCAGGACTTAGAGCGGGTCAAGCTATCAAGCCCCAAACCCTAGCTCATACGGCGAGTACCAGATCGGATCGCCTCCATTGTAACACCTCGATTATCATATCAATACCAATCTAGGGTAGGCAGGAAGTAGGTCTTTTACCTCACATTGAGGGGCCGAACCTGGGTAAATCTGTGTTGATCTTTGTTCCTGCGATCCCAAGCTCGGAGATGCTTGACTCGCGTAATCCCACACCTACGAAGTCATCTATGACACCTGACGTGACAAACCCACGACATCGCTTGCGGTACAGGTCTCCCTCGAGGATGTAGTATGACTTGGCTTGTCGAGCAACTCGTTCCGCCTCTTCCTCGGGGAGGACTCCCTTCAGCAAGTAGTCCTTGAGTTCGTCGACCCAGCCTGTCTCTTGATGCACCATTGTCAGCAGCAGACGCTCCCCTGAGGATGGACCGCAGTTGGGTGCTCCACCTACAGGAGGTGGTGGGAGTACTTCGTCTGTGCTTGTGGCTGCTGCTTCTTGTGGCTGCTTTATGGACGCCTTGGAGAGTCTCTCCTCAAAAACGCCGGTCGGCTGGGCCTGCCTTCGCGATGCTCGTTTGGCGATGTCATCTGCCTCCTGGTTCTCCTTCCGCGGGATGTGCATGAGCTCCATACCCTGAAGTGCTTCTCGAGTTTGCGGACCTCTTCAAGGTAGGCGGCCATGTGGTCGTCTTTGGGCGTATAGCTCTTGTTGGAGAAGTTGACCAGGAGCTGGGAATCACCCTTTATGAGTAAGTGCTTGACGCCAAGGGCGATTGCGGCTCTGAGCCCGGCGAGGAGGCCTTCATACTCGGCGATATTGTTGGAGATCTTGTCTATTGTGAAGCACACCTAGATGGCGTAGTAGAGCTTGTCACCTTTTGGTGAGGTCAGGACAACGCCAGACCCACCATTGTGGTAGGCGAAAGCTCCGTCGAAGTGCATGGTCCTGTGGCTTGGCATTGTATCTCCAGATGACGTGGTTTCTTCTTCACGAGGCTCTTCAGGAGTTGGGTCTGTCCACTCTGCGACGAAATCCGCCAGCGCTCTCCCTTTTATGACTCTTGTGGTGTCGAAGCGCAAGTTGAATGGTTGCAGCTCGATGTTCCATCCTGCGACGCGATCAGTGGCGTTGGGGTTGCGCAGGATTTGCTCCAGGGGGAACGACGTGACCACCGTGATGGGGTGGCCCTGGAAGTAGTGACGCAGCTTCTTGGAGGCGATGAGGAGCGCGAGGAGGAGCTTCTGCTGCACTGGGTAACGCTCGCAAGCATCTCGCAGTACAGTACTGACAAAGTAGACAGGATGCTCGACGAGGGTTGTCGATGGCGCTGCAGTGTCGGCTCCCTCGAGAGACTCCTCAGGACCTTTGGCGAGGTTTTCCTGTGGAGGAGTCTCGGCAGGAGTGCTTGTAGTAGACTTGTCTTGAGGCTGTGGGTCTGGCACTGGGCCTGGAGAGACTGTTTCCTCGTCGGGAGGTTCTGGACTTGGTGTGGCAGTGCTTTTCTTGGGGAGAATTGGTTCTTCTCTTTCCACCACCAGGACGGCGCTTGCGGTTTGTGGAGTGGCTGCTAGGTACAGCTTGATATGCTCGCCTGCCCTGGGGGCTACCATGACTGGTGAGCTAGCCAAGTATTTCTTCAGGTCCTCAAATGCTTTATCTGCCTCTGGAGTCCACTTGAAGGTGCCGGATTTCTTCATGATCTTGAAAAATGGCAGAGCTCTCTCGCCGAACTTGGAGATGAAGCGGCCTAAGCTGGCCATGCATCCTGCTAGGCGCTGCATGTCCTTGAGGCGGCGAGGTGGCTGCATGTCTTCTATGGCCTTGATCTTGTCAGGGTTTGCTTCAATGCCATGGTGGGACACGAGGAACCCGAGGAGCTTGCCTGAAGGCACCCCAAAGATGCACTTGGCGGGGTTTAGCTTGATGTTCACCTTGCGCAGGCTGGCAAATGTTTCCTCGAGATCCTTCAAGAGAGTGTCTCCCTCGCGAGACTTGACCACGATGTCGTCAACATAAGCTTCTGGATTTCTTCCCATCTGAGCCCCCAAGGCGATCCTCATGAGCCTCTGGAAGATGGCGCCGGCATTCTTCAGGCCAAAGGGCATGCAAGTGTAGCAATACACACCACAAGGGGTGAGGAATGCTGTTTTCTCCTCGTCTTCCTTGGCCATCTTGATCTGGTGGTAGCCTGAGAAGGCGTCCAGGAAACAGAGGAGATCACAGCCGGCGGTGGAGTCCACAATCTGGTCTATCCTTGGCATGGGGTATGGATCCTTGGGGCAGGCCTTGTTTACGTCTGTGTAGTCGATGCAGAGCCGACCTCCTCCATTGGGTTTTGGGACAACCACACCGTTGGAGAGCCAAGTGGGGTGGGCAACGTCTCGAATGATGTCTGCTACTTTCAGCTTTTCTACTTCTTTGATGATGAACGCTTGCTTCTCGGGGGCTTGTTTCCTCGCTTTCTGCTTTACAAGGCGTGCATTTGGACACATGGCTAAGTGGTACTCGATCACCTTCCTTGGTACACCGGACATTTCTGACGGAGTCCATGCGAACATGTCAGAATTTGCCCGAAGGAAGGCGACGAGCGCGCTTTCCTATTTGGGAGGCAAGCCAGCGCCTATGGTGACGCTAGCCCCGAGCCACTGGTGCTCAGCGACACCTTCTTTGTAGATGCTTGCTCTTGAGAGAACAGCTACTTCTTCTTCTTGGGCCTCTCGAGAGGCTCCATGTCCTCGTCAGCGGGGAACGCCATGGCAGCGGCCTTGTAGGCAATTTCGACAGCGCGCGTGGCATCCTGTACGTGACCATGGATAGTGATGGTGCCACCGCTGCCAGGGATCTTGACCATGTTGTAGGCGTGGTGCGTGACGGCCATGAACTTCGCGAGGGTGGGGTAGCCGAGGATGGCGTTGTAGGGCAGGCCAATGTGCGCGACGTCGAAATCAATTAGCTCGGTGCGGTAGTTCTGCTGCGTGCCGAAGGTGACCGCGAGCCTCACTTGCCCCAGAGGCGAGATCGAGCCACTGGTGACCCCGGTGAAGGGCCTGGAGGGCATAAGCCACTCGTAGGGCACTTGAAGCGTCTCGAAGGTCTCGACAGAGATGACGTTCAGGCCTGCACCCCCATCAATGAGCGTCTTGCCGACGGCGATGTTGTTGATGGTGGGGGTGCACACCAATGGGAGGGTGCCCACAGTCCTGGTCGACTTGAGGTGATCTTTGGCGTCGAAGGCGATGGTGTACTGGGACCACTTGAGGGGGCGGGACGTCTTGACCCCGGGAAGCGCTGCATTGAGCTCGCGAGCGAACTGATTGAACTGATTGTTGGACTTGGGCGCTTGGGATCCGCCGAGGATGCATGCCATGGCACCCTTAGGGGCCTGGTAACCTCCAGGCTCTTCGTCAGGGAGATTGTTGTTTTTCTCGGCGGCATTCGCCTGAGTCCCTGCGGCCTCTGGTAGTTGCCTTTACGTCCGCCCTTGTGGTAACCACGGCCTCTGCCGCGGCTGCCGCTGCCTTCTTCTTGCTTGCGCTTCTTGCTCAGCTGCTTGAGGTCGTAGCAGTTCTCCGTCGCATGGCCGCGCCTGTTGTGGTAGATGCAGAATGGTCGGTTGTCCACCTTTTTCTCGCCAGCCTCGGGAGAGTCCTCGCGAACGTGCTTGGCGTCGGGCTCAGCCGCTAGAACAGCGGTAGGCTTGCGCTTTGTCTCGTCATGCCTCTTCTGGGTCTTGGAACCCTCGGCAGGGTCGTCTGTTGTGCCCACCTTGACGAAGAAGAGGCCTTCCTCTGCCTTGGCGCACTTGTCTGCGATGTCGAAGAGCTTCACCACGGAGGAGAGGGTATCGTGGATGCCGAGCTTCTTGAGCATCCTATGGTTGGTGACTCCCTCTCTGAAGGCTGCGATGACGTGCGAGTCCGGGATGTTCGGGATCTTGTTGCGGACTTGGCTGAAGTGCTGGATGTACCTGCGGAGGGTCTCGCCAGGCTTCTGGCGCACAGCACGCAGGTCGTTGTAGGTGAGGGCGCGCTCGTACGTGCCCTTGAAGTTTGCAACGAACTGCTTGCAGAGCTCCTCCCACGAGTCAATGGAATCCTCGGGAAGGTTCAGGAGCCACGACAAGGCAGAATCCTTGAGAGCGTGGGAGAACCAGTTGGCCATGACCTTGTCGTCTCCCCCCGCAGCCTGGATGGAGGTGGTGTAGAGCTGCAGGAACTCGATGGGGTTGTTCGTGCCGTCGTAGCCCTTGGGTAGGTCAGGCCTGAACTTCTGTGGCCAGACGACGCGACGCAGGCTGCGGGTGAAGGCCGCGCATCCTGTGGCGTACGAGGCAACACCGCCCTGAAGAGCGCGGCGGTTCTGTCACCCCGCTTGGCTGATTTCCTCGACGATGCGCTTCTGGAGGTCCTTCTGGCACTCCATTTCCACCCGCGCGTCTGGAGGAGTCCGCTGCACGATTTGGCAATCGCGCGGCGAAGACGCGTGGGAGGCGGCCTTGTGGGCTGCAGCCGGAGGCGGTCCTGGCGGAGGCGGCGGCGGAGGCGGTGGTGCACCATGCGCGGCAGTCCCTACGCGTCCGGAGTTGTGGTGCACCAGAGAGCGCGACGTCGCTGGAGCTGCGCGCGGCGCCGCCGTGACGTCGACGAGGTGCTGGAGGCGGCCGAGCCAGTTGTCGTGCGCCTCGGCGGTGGGGCGGTAGCGGAAGAGCTCCACGGCCATGAGCAGCGCGGTGTTCGGACTGGGTGCTGGACGCCAAGAGTGGAGGCGCTGTGGCGCTGGGACGGGTGCGAGGACTCAGCGTCCTTGCCGTGCCCGTGGTCGACGTCTTCGTCGAAGCGGTCGTCGTGGTGGCCGTCATCGTCCTCGGGGTGCTCCACCCGCGGCTCAGCGGTGTTGCGCCCCGAGGCGCGGCTGACACGGGGACGGCCGCGGGGGTTGGTGGTGTTGGCAGCGGGCTCGGTGGTTGCCCTGCCTGACGCCCACCGGGTGGCGCGAGCTGCGCGAGTGTCCGCCATGGTGCAGAGGTCGATGAAGGTTGAAGACGCGCCTCAGCCCCCTACCTGGCGCGCCAATTGTCGGAGAATGACTCACACGAAACAGGGATGGTCAAGCTCACGAAGAGAGTTCGTGTAAGGGGCTGAACACGTTGGTCAAACAACCCTCAACCTAAACGGCGACGGTGCTCGTCAAGCATGAGGAGGGACATCATGACAGAGATGAACACCAGCCCGTACCCAGGTTCACGGCCCTCGTGTGGAGGTAACACCGCTACTCCTGCTTGTCTGTATTGCACTGCTATGGAGGTTACAGTACAATGAGCTTGCCGAGGGCTCTCTTTTGGCAGTGGTGTGCACAAGGAAGGGGAAACTGTGGTCTTCTTCTTCCTTGCGCGTAGGTAGCTAAGCTAGAATGAGAATGCGATCCTTTGCTATGGTGGTGCACCTCCTCCTTTTATAGGCGCCCCGGGCCTCTTCCCTGCGCTTGCACGGTGGAAGGGCTACCACATGGCGACAGAAGGGGGAGCACGGTGCACCGCAGCCCAGCTGTCCATGGACGCGGTCCATGGAGTACAGCTGATGCCTGTGGCAGAGAAACCACTGTCCATGCAGGACGGCCAGCTGGGGCTGCAGAGGAATGTGGGGGTGCCCACGGTGACATTGGCCGTGGAGCTTAGCGCTGGCCGGTCCCCTTATCACCAAAGAGGAAATCCTTATAGTCCGGTGCGGATGGCGCAGCTTTGTTGACTCCTTTAATTACTAAAATGGCAACTGTGGCGTCGTCGTCACCGCGCGCAGAGGCGCGCATCACTCTGCGGCCGCTGCAGAGCCCATGTGCGCTCTGCAGAAGGTTGCTTTGCAGCGAAGGAATCCCCACGAGGGCTGGGGTGCCCTGTGGAGGATTCGGCGTTGACCTCTCTCCAGGGGAGATCACCTTAAAGAGGGGGCAGCAGTGAGGAGGGCCTCCGCAGGCCTCTGCTACCTCCTAAGCCCTCGCGAGGCGATTTTCCTCGCGAGTCTCTCCAAGTCGTAGGCTTGGTCCTTAGCGAAATTTGGCCATCGAGTGTCGAGGGCCGTGGAGGACAGGCCCAGCACACCCTGGTTCTCACTGGGCCGACATGAGGTGTCCTCCACGAGTTAGGTTTCCTCCCTTTATATAGCTTCTCGGATTTCCGTCATCTCATCTAGGGTTGCAATGGGACAGCGATATCTGGAGCGTCCGGACTCCAATTGGGCCGAATTTTAAGTCCAGATCGTTCGGCAGAACATTCCCTGCAACTTTCGCGACTAGACATTTTCCGTTTGACGTTATCTTCTGTCCGTAACGTGACCATCTCCGAAAAACGTTTCTAGACAGATTTCAGGAAAGTCCCAATTTGACTCCAACATGGTTTCCTTTTATATTTTTGATAATTCCTACACATCAAAGAGTAAAATAAGAACATTGTGCACTTTTGTAACTATTAATAGGTTAGTCCAAATAAATCATAAACTTAATATAAAAACAAGTGTCAAAGGCATAATATTAACATGAAACAATCAAAAATTATAGATACGTTTTGGACGTATCAAGGAGGAAGCTGCTGTCAAGGGAAAGAAAAATATCAGCAAGCCTCAACAGCAACAAACCAGCCACAACAACGCGAGTCAAAGCAAGCGCAAGAGTGAAGAAGGAAACTCTGGGCTCGTCGCCAACACGCGTGGAGGATTCAGAGGTCAACGAGGAAGGGGCCGAGGAAGCGGCTCTCGTCCAATTAATATGGAAGAAGTCTTCAGTCGGCCGTGCGATCTTCACGCAGGAGGTGATGGGTGGCCAGCGGACCATACCAAGGCGCAGTGCAACTATTACAAGAAGTGGAAAGAGGAAAGCCAACACAACAGGGGAAACCACCATGAAGGAAACCCTGGTGCGGCTCATGGTTCAGGCGCTGGGCAGCACAATGCGAGTAATCCCATGCAAGCAGGGCAGTACTACACAATAGTTATCAACACCTCCAAGAGGGAGGAGAAATTAAGTCGCAGAAGCCAGCAAGTGAACGCTGTAATACCATCAACCCCCAATTGGATAAAGTGGTCGCAGCATGCAGTAACGTGGAGCCTCGACGATCACCCGCCGCAAGTACGAGAACCAGGGAAGCTGGCGCTAGTTGTGGCACCCTACATAGCATGATACAAGCTAACCAAAGTGCTTATGGATGGAGGAAGCAGCATAAACATCATGTACTACGACACGTTCAAGCGCCTGGGGCTCATGGATTCTAGCCTGCAACACACGACGACCGTGTTTCACGACATCGTCCTAGGGAAATCTGCATAGCCAGTGGCAAAGATAACCCTGGGAGTAACCTTTGGGACAGAAGAAAAATTTAGAAGCGAGTTCATATGCTTCGAAGTGGTGAAATTCCAAAGCCCGTATCACGCTTTATTCGGACGAACAACCTTCGCCAAGTTTATGGCCAAGCCCTGCTACGTGTACCTATAGTTGAAGATACCAGGACCAAGAGGCGTCATCACGGTGCACGGCGATAGAGAAAAAACAATGGAGTGTGAGGAAGGAGATGCAGCCTTCACAGAATCAGCCTGTGCCGCTGAAGAACTAAAGAGCTATAAGTCATAGGTGGACCCTAACGACATGAGCGTAGTCACCACACCATCCACCGAACCACCAATGAAGTTCAAAGCGGCCCAAGCCACCAAGCTGATAGATCTTATTCCTGTCGACTCATCTAAGCAGACAAGCATCAGAGCACACATGGAAAAAGAACACGAACGGGCCCTCATCGCTTTCCTTCAGGAAAATAAGGACATCTTCGCATGGAAACCATCAGATATGCCAGGGGTACCAAGAGAATTGGCAGAGCATAGCCTCAACGTGAACCCCGTGGTCAAACCGGTGAAGCAGCCATTGCGGTGTTTCCACGACGACAGGAGAAAGGCGATAGGGGAAGAAATAGCTTGCCTATTGGCTGCAGGATACATCACAGAAGTGTATCACCCGGAGTGGGTGGCAAATCCAGTCCTTGTTATGAAAAAGAACGGCACATGGCGAATGTGCATTGATTACACCAGTCTCAACAAAGCCTGCCCAAAGGATCCATTTGCCTTGCCACGGATTGACCAAGTGATTGACTCAACGGCCGGATGCGAGTTGTTATGCTTTCTAGATGCCTATTCAGGCTACCATCAAATTAAGATGAAGAAGGAAGATCAGGAGAAGACATCCTTCATTACACCCTTTGGGGCCTTTTGCTACGTCAGCATGCCCTTTGGATTGAAGAACGCAGGCGCGACTTACCAATGGTGCATTCAAAATTGCTTGCATGAGCAGATAGGTCGCAACGTTCACGCCTACGTGGACGACATTGTGATTAAATCGCAAATATGCCAGGATCTTATCAGCGACCTGGAGGAGACATTCAAAAATCTCAGAAAATACAACATGAAGCTCAACCCTACGAAGTGCGTCTTTGGAGTACCAGCACGGAAGCTACTGGGGTTTATAGTGTCAGAAAGAGGCATCGAAGCCAACCCTGACAAGATAAAGGCTGTAATGGACTTCCAAAAACCAGAAAAGATCAAGGATGTACAGCGACTTACCGGTTGCGTCGCGACATTGAGTCGCTTTATATCAAGACTAGGAGAAAAAGCACTGCCTTTGTACAGATTGCGGAAAAAGTCAGATACCTTCGTTTGGGATGCAGAAGCCGACGAAGCTTTAACAGCCCTGAAAAGTCAGTTGACAAATGCTCCAGTGCTGGCGGCTCCAAAGGATAAGGAGCCCATGCTGCTGTATATAGCAGCAAACTCTCGTGATGTAAGCACCGTGATGGTCGTAGAAAGACACGAGCCAGGAAAGGAGTACCCAGTCGAAAGGCCAGTGTATTATGTAAGTAAGTACTCACGGCCTCAAATCAGCGTTACCCCAATGGCAGAAGCTAGTATTTGGTGATTTCATGGCGAGTCGCAAGCTGAAGCACTACTTCCAGGAACACCCAATAACTGTGGTCAGCTCAGCACCGCTGGCAGACATCATCCGTAATCGAGAGGCCACAGGGAGAGTAGCCAAGTGGGTGATTGAGTTGGGACCACATCATATAAGTTATGAGCCGCGCACATCAATTAAGTCGCAAGCCCTTGCAGATTTCATCAACGATTGGACAGAAATCCAAGTCACTCCTAGCATGGCGGAAACAAAATACTGGACCATGCATTTCGATGGGTCAAGACAGCTACAAGGCTCGGGGGCTGGAGTTGTACTAACGTCCCCCAAGGGAGACAAGCTAAGATACGTGCTTCAAATAGACTTCAACTGCACAAACAATGTGGCGGAGTATGAGGCATTGCTTCATGGACTCCGTATAGCAAAGGAGATGAGTATTAGTCGCATACGCTGCTTTGGAGACTCAAATTTGGTAGCTCAACAGGCCTCTGGAACGTGGGACAGTAAGGACGCAAATATGGCTGCATACATAAGAGAGGTGGACAGAATTGCTAGACACTTCACTGGATACCAAGTCGAGCATATTGATCGTAGACAAAATGAAGCGGCAGATGCCTTATCTCGGCTTGGATCCAATAGACAGCCGGTCCCGCCCAATGTTTTCTTGGCTGAGTTACACAGCCCATTGGTTAAACCTCCAGCAGAGATTGACATCGTAGAGCCAGAAGATGATTCAACTTTAGTCGCAGCCCTGCATGAACAGCCAGGATGGACAGAGCCATATATGGCATATTTAAGTCGAGGAGTGCTACCGCATGATGAGGTAGAGGTGCGCAAAATAACACGACGATCCAAGGCCTGCACAATAATCAACAATGAGCTATCAAACACGGCGTTTCAGGGACATTCCAAAGATGTGTATCACCAGAAGAAGGACGAAAAATCTTGCACGAAATTCATGCAGGCGATTGTTGCTATCATGCTTCGTCAAGATCTTTGGTGGCAAAGGCGTTCAGACATGGTTTCTTCTGGTTAATGGCGCTAGCAGACGCCGAGCAGATCGTCAGAGTGTGCGACGGATGCCAAAGATACACCGGGCAAGATCATATGCCAGCTCAAGCACTTCACACAATACCCATCAGTCAAGTTCTTGAAGAAGGTTATATTCCGCTTCGGGTACCCTCATAGTATCATCATAGATAACGGGAGCAACACCTCTGAAGGAACTACACAATGGGATAAGGCTGGACCTCACGTCAGTATCACATCCACAGAGCAATGGACAAGCTGAGCGAGCTAACCAGGAAATCCTCCATGGAATTAAGCCGCGCCTTATTGAAAAGGTTGAAGCATCTCCAGGATGTTGGGTGGAGGAATTGCCAGCCGTGCAATGGAGCTTAAGAACAACCCCTAACAGATCCACATGATTTACACCATATTTCATGGTCTACGGGGCAGAAGCAGTTATGCCCAGCGATATCATACATGATTCACCAAGAGTTGCGGCCTATGTCGAAGCAGATAATGAAGCAGCGCAACAAGATTCGGTGGACACACTAGAAGAGGTCAGAGACTTGGCAGCCTCAAGGTCAGCGGTATATCAGCAAGATTTGCGACGCTATCATGCCAGACGCATCAAAACCCGCACCTTTCAAGAAGGAGACCTAGTGCTGTGACTCAAGCAAGACCACAAGGGAATGCATAAGCTATCCTCTCCATGGGAAGGACCCTATATCATCAGCAAGAACCTAAACAATGGATCATACTACCTGCTGGATGTGAGGGAAGAAAGCAGCGATCGCCATGATTTCGAGGATCGTTTAGAGGCGCCTCGCCCTTGGAACGTCGCGCAACTGCGACCGTACTACACATAAGAAAAAGCTAATCAGAGCTAAGCATCATCTTTTCCAGCTACATATAGCTGAGTATCATCACAGCCACTAAGGGCTCCAGCTTCAAAATTGTTCGCCACTTAGGCGCGACCTGCAACACCTATATCAGAAATCGGCCGCCACCTAGGCGCGGCCGTACCTTATGTATCAAAAATCGGCCGCCACCTAGGCGTGGCCGTATGTCTCAAAAAGGGATCGCCACCTACGCGCGACCCAACCCTATGTATAACACTCGGTCGCCACCAAGGCGCGACCTTATGTGTCATCATAATCAAAGCTGCTTATAGCTATATATCATTATTGTTTCTTGGGGGCTTTGTTACCCTAAAACAGTCAACTTACTGGCAATTATGAAATTTACCTTAAGTTGGATTGCAACTTGCATTATGCGTCCAAAGTACTGGGGTGTGGCGTCAATCGAGCTTGATTGCCTATCATGGCCGCTCTCGACCCTGAACACACATGTTCCTAGGAAATACTGAGTCGCGCAAGTGCCCACTTAAAGGATTCAGAAAGACCTAACTAGAGTTCGATAAATGTACTGCTTATAGTACGGCAACACCAATTGCAATTGCTTATATCTTAACAATTGTTTTATCTATGATATCAAGTTACAGGTGACGATCTTCAAAACCTTCTGAGAACAATTGAGATGATTATCAAGTCACATCAGCTCAATCCTTGGGGGCTACAACATATTGTCATCAAAAATTTGAAGATTGATCATCATCAAGTTCTGAAGCTATCAGGCTACTTTGACAACGTAAGAAGCTCACGAAGTCAGATGCATCTTCTAGGTCGCCTCAAAAGTGCGAGTACCAGCCAATCCAACGTGATCATGAGTCGCAGAGCAAGGAAGTGCAAGCCAGAAAGAGAAAAGTGCAGCCTAAACGTTCAAGGAACCCTTCAAGATCAAGAAAACATATCAAGATATTCCATGAAGTTCAGGCTACACTTGGGGGCTAATATCGGGGAAATAATTAACCCGTGACTTATTCAAAGCTAAAACAACGGCTTCATCCTCATGATCACGCTACTATTGGGCTACGTAAAGATGGGCTGACCTAGGATCGCGGCCTACCGAAGGAAGGCTCCAGAAGGTCGGCGTTAACTTGCCTTGGAAGATAAGAAGACGATCGGCTTTGTGTAGAACTCTGGTAACCTGACGAGCCTCTATGTATATAAAGAGGACTCGTAGGACTTAGACAGGGTCAAGCCCTCAAACCCTAGTTCATACAGCGAGTACCGAGATCTGATCGCTTCCATTGTAACACCTCATATATCATATCAATACCAATCTAGGGTAGGCAGGAAGTAGGTCTTTACCTCACATTGAGGGGCTGAACCTGGGTAAATCTGTGTTGATCTTTGTTCCTGCGATCCCAAGCTTGGAGACGATTGACTCGCGCAATCCCACACCTACGAAGTCATCCATGACATCTGACGTGACAAACCCACGACAACCCGGCCAAGGCAAAGGCTGAAGTTGATATAAAGAACAATCCAAGTGGGAAGAAGGAGTTTGCTATAAGGACAAAGACTTGCTACAATTGTCATGACAAGCATCACTTCATCAAAGATTGCCCTTATGAGAACCGAGAACAACATGGTGGAAAGCTTGTCCCAACGGATCACTCAAAGTAGATTCAAAAGAAGCCCGCTAGCAAGAGGAAGCCATTCTTCAAGAAGGCACCGAGAATTGTGTTGGTGGCTCAAGAAGAGTATCCTTCCGAAGATTCCAAAGGAGAAGATAAACCCACTAACGAGGTGGCCGCATTGGCTATTGTCTCAACTTCATCATCTTCTCTCTTTGAATCCCCCAATGAAAATCTCTCCATCAACAACGCTCGTTGTCTCATGGCTCATGTTACCGAAGACTATGCTTCCGGTGGGTCTAAATGGGTGGTTGATAGTGGATGCACTAGTCATATGACCGGAAGCAAGGAGATTATGACGAAGTTGAGACCAAATCTAAATCACTCAACCGTCTCTTATGGTGATAAGTCAAAAGCTGAGGTAAAGACACTAGTAGGAAAAGGCCTACCGCTGGTGGACAGAAATGGCCTACCGTTGGCGGGCGGGCGCCCGCCAGCGATCATTACGCCAGTGGTAACAATTACCGCTGGCGGGCGGCTGGTTACCGCTGGCGGGCACAATTTCCGCCCGCCAGCGTCATCTGCCACAGCGCTGGCTGGCAAGCGTCCGCCAGCGGTAAGCCACCACGTCCGCCAGCGGTACTAGTCGCTGGTTTGGGTTCCGAGAGCGCTGTCCGCCAGCGGTACGCCTCTGTGTCCGCCAGCGGTATTATTTCGTGGTATTTTTTCTTTTCATAAAATCATATTCCAGCAGTATATCGAATATAAATACAGTATATTCAGGTACAGGTGACCAAAATAACAATAATTCCACATACAAATGACCAAATTGTGATACACAAATACATTAGTTCATTATCACATGCATTACAAACCATAATAGTACCAAAATAAGTTGTCATACACAAATACATCACATAAAAGATATAGAGAACCACAATGTTTAAGAGAGGGCGTGATGAAGTTGGTTTCGATCATTCGGTTGTTGTTGCTCTCTTTCAGTGGCTTCAAGTCTTTATCTTCCGCCTCCTCCTTAGATAGTCTCCCACTTCTTCAGCTGTATACACAAAAGGCAAATAGAAATGTTAGCTAGGCAACTAAATTGTTCACATGTCGTGCAGAAATAAACAAAGTAGACAAATAAACTAAGCCAACTCGAAAGAATGCCTCATATAATAGATTGGACACACAAATTCGTATAGTGCGCCACATCATTTTAATCATCGGCACTGTAAAAAATGAAGTATTATTGGAAGACTAGAGCTAGGCAATTTAAGAGAGATGGTGTAAACTAGAGATAGGCAATTTAATTTAACAAGAGTACTAAATCGACAACACACCTTTCACTTCTTGATCATCTTGGTCGGCTTTGACATTGGCTTCGGCGGGAACGGTTCAGAACCATTCAAAGAGTTGAATGGCCTGTAGTCACACTGTAGCATCCCAAAAATATTAATCAGTATTATTGTTCCAAAAATGAGAGCCAACAAAAACTTTTGCTTAATTATATGTGTTGATCTCATATTGTTGTTTGTGTTGTTTGTTTCTTGCTAATTATGTGTTGCTTGCTCTAAATAAAGACATGAAGAAAAAAAGAGAAATAAAATAAAAAGAAAAGCAAGAAAATAATGTGACAAGTGTCACATAAAATTCTCCAAGTGAGAATTTGTTTTCCTTCACAATAAAATTAAGTGGAGTGGTAATGTAAACACTCCCATTTTATCCTTACTACTTTTCTCTCTCAACTCATATTTTTGAACTAGTTTTAAAATTCTAAAGTAAATCAAATTGAAATAAAACAAAATTCCATAATTAAAACCCTATGAACAAAAATGATTCAAAACATTTTATTTTGAAATGCCAAATTTTGTGGAGCTACTACATGCTATGTGGAAGCCTCACAAATATTTGTGAATTTTTATAAATTGTTTAAGTACCCAAATAAAATCCAGAAAATGCTGCTGGAAATGAAAAGAAGTAAAAGAAGCAGAGAAGGACCTAGTTGTAAATGGAAAATAGAGTCTAGGGGCGTTCTGCAATTTCACCGTCGTCTCCTACCCCTAGCTCCCCGTCACCGTCGCCGTGTCGCCATGGTCGTCGTCGCCGTTCCCTAGCCCCCCAGGGCCCCCCTTGCTCGCGTTCGTCCACGCTCGTTGCCTCTGCAGCCTCTGCGGGCACTCGAGCACCTCTCTCGCCCCGACGCGGCCACTGTCTCCCGTTGCCCGCCGTGGAGAGCTTGGATGGCGCCAGCCAAATTCGCCCCACCCGCTGCACCTCGACACGCATTCGTGACCACAGCTACTCCCAGCTCGCTCCCGGACCCCCCCAGACCCCTCTTCCTTGCGCTCCTTGCACGCGTCGCCGAGGAATCGGGAAATCTCCCGCCGGAGGCGCCATGGACGTTGTCCATGCGCTCCATCCACGATACGCCGGCCCTGCCCTATTTAACCATCCCCATGCCTCGCCACAGACACCACACCGCACCACACCCACTCCAATCCCCACTGTGCACCGCCAGGAGGGCGTGCTCGCTGCCGCGTCGACCTCGCCGTGTCCGAGGTAGAAGGCGACCGTGGCCACGCCGTTAGGCTGCCCCATTTCCTTCCCAAACCCCTGCACCGTGTTGCTTTCTCTCCCCGCACTCACCCAAGCCCTTTTTGTCATCTTATTCGTGCACAGACGCGCCGTGAAGCCTCGCCGGAGTTGCTGTCCGTGGCCGTGGAAGACGGAGACCTCGCCGCCGATGAACCAGACCACCCAGCAAGTGCAACTCAGCCAGGAGCTTCCCCCACGCCACCGCCGTCCATCTGCATCATCGCCGCGACCTCTCGAGCCCTCTAGGTGAGAGATTCATCCACCTCGCCGTCGCCAGCGCGGCAGCGCCGCCGATTTTAGGTCGCCGCCGATGCCTTTGATCGTGGGCCGTTGGATCTCAATCCAACGGACGCGTACCGCTTTGGTTAAATGAAAGAGAGAGAGACTGACGGGCGGGCCCCACTTGTCAGGATTTTATTAATTTCCACCCACGCACTATGTCGCTGACATGTAGGCCCCACTTGTCATAGCTTTCAACATTATCCAGAGAACAATTAAATTCAAATTTAAACTTCTCTGTTAAGTCAGTACTGGATCCAACTTTGAAATTCAATATATCGAGATTTAGGAATCCAAATAAATCAAACTCAATTGTTCTGGAAAGTTTATGAAAATTTTTAACCAACCCAATTGGATTCAATTCATTTAGATGAATAGGTAAAAAGTATTATTAAAAGTACTACAGAAGGTTTAAATTCTAAACTTGTGTGTTTCTGATACTCTGTTAGTCCAAATAATTCCAAACCAATTTTGTTAGCTTAGTACTGCCTTGTATTAGCTTCCCTAAGTTTGGTAGAATTATTTGTATAGTAGGATTTGTTTAGTTTAAAGTTGAAATTTAAACACCCTTCTGCACTCAAACATTTAAATATGTTAAATGGTTAACCCAAATGATTTAGGACCAATTTTGTTAGATCACATTTAGCCATGTTTAGTCACTCCTAAAAGTATTTAATTTTAGGAACAATAGAATTTAAATGGTAGCCAAAACTTGGTTATTAAGCTTCTGGATTCAAACAAATGTATAGGGAGTTTGGTAACTCCAATAGATCCAAACCAAATTGTGTTGTCTTCTACACATCAGTAGCTTTCCATAGAATTTTAGTTTGTATTTTTTTTTACCAACAGAATTCAAGTTGTGGAATTAAACATGTTCAACAAGTTTCTGCCATAATCTATTATATTATTAAAACAACAAACAATCAGCGGTGGAGATTTACCAATATAAAGTTGCGATAACTCAATGGCTGAGATTTAACAAACACGAAGTCAGGATACGCGGTCTCACGTTGTTGCACGAAACAGCCAGACTCTACGTGAGTTGAGAATAATCAATGGTCTAGATATAGATTCATCGCGTGAGCGCAGCTAGAAGTACGTCTCGGATACGACTCTAAAAAGAAGGTAAAATAAATTAAACGTAGTCAAATCAATTCCTTCTTCAACAAGGAGACTGTCGCATCTGATCCTTCCCATACGCCCTGCCTCATCATCGTCTTTTCTGTTGAAACCGTAGCACCACAGCGCATCATAATCGTTTGTTTGTCATCGGAGGACCTCTACGCGGCGCATGCCAAGAGCAGGTGTGATTTCCCTCCGGGGCAACCTGGCATATACGATTGCTGTCCTAGGCAATCAAGAAAGCCACGGCCGGGCGGCCGGCGGCCTCGCTCCGCCACATCAGGCACCAGCCAGGTCGCCACGCAAAGCCTAGATCACGCCTGCGATCACGATCTGTGTGGCCGTAACACAATCACATGGAATCTGAATCGACGAGCTGGATTGGACTACAACGTTGAGCCTGCAGGACGACGAGTTCAGGGCACCAGCGTACAGGTGCAGCCAGCCAACCACTATGTTGTACTTGTACGAAGCTCATGAATTTGTAGTCCAGCGTTTTGCATGCATGATGAAAGCATTGATTCTGAGGTCATAAGCTCTATCAAATTCAATCGGATGATATCAGTGGCCATATTATGGTGATCCGTTCGTGAGAAGAATTGCAAATGATATTTTTTTTCTGTTTCTTTTTTGCAGGGTAAATACGTATCCTTAATTCCTTATGCAAGCGAATTTATAAAATAAAGGCGAATGATTATTATTTGTTTCTCACGGTTTCTACACTACGGTGGTTCCTGTCAAGAAAATAGGTGCGAGCATTCTCTTCCCAAAGTTTGGTAAGTGTAAATCTACTCATGCCACTAAATTTCCTAATGGTCGTATTTTTGCTTGGTATGTTGCACAGAACAGCCCAGGAAAATAAGATTGGTTGAATGCCAACTACAACCGAAAAAGATTGGTGATAGAAAATAAAAGTGTTGGCGTTTCTGTATGCCATCTACTGAAGCTTACAACCTCGGTTCATGTAAAACGTTATGGCCTTTGTTTATATATTTTATTTTGCAAGTGGCATATCCTTTTCGATAATGGTTTGTAGAATACATGATAATAATATTTCGTTTTGTTTACTGCAATCTATCTATTTACTCTCGCGATAGAGTAGGACATGTGCATCCCCTATCCAGGGATGCACAAATTATGTTTTGGTCTGGTCGTGAACTCTTGATAGTGTTGTTTGCAGAGATAGAGTGATATATATAGGTTATCAACTTGAGCGTTTTTCCCATTTTTTTCCTACTTGGTTAGCTTTCATCTACAGTATTTGCTGTTGTTTTCACATATGTCATGAGTTCACAATTTTCAATTTATTCTACTGTATGGAGATGGAGATTGCTGACTAAGAGCTGCAATGTTATCAAGGATTAGCACACGGACACAAATTCATAGCGGCATGTCGGACCCTCGCAAATAATCCAACCACACGTCCACAGGCATGTCGGACCATTGAGAGCTCAAACACACGCGGCGATGCCATGACGCCCAGTTAATCGGAAGCAAAAAAACAGCAACACCCAGTACAAGCATAGTGGATCGACGGCATGACCGGGATGCTTACAATATGCGCCCACGCCGCTTGAACTGGACTCGCGACTTCAGCATGTCAAACGTATCGAAACAAGCATAACATCAACGCCGTCAACGTAAGGTAAGATTGTCGATCTCCCACTCTGTGTGTTTCGAGATACAACTTTCTTAGAAAAAACCTACAACAAAAAACCGTTTGTTAAAATCTCTTGAAGGTAACAATAATATGGTTTATAAGAAGTTTTGAGTGAGCTAACCAGAAGAGGACACACGAACATCACTAAAGTCAGTAATGGGAAGAGTATATTGTTTAAACCTCTAAGGATACTCTTTACATATTTGACAACAGTTTTGTCTATTGCTTACACTACTACAAATTTATTTTTCATTCAGTTTCGATGTGTGATAAAATTCATGTTTTTATCGGTAAGAAACTAGCAACTAAGTCTTATCGATCAAAGATCAGCCAGACATCTATATATTTGTTTGACAACATTAAAGTTTTAGAATCTACAACAAAAGCAACCAGCCAGCAATAAAAATTTACATTTATGTACAATACATAGGTAAACAAGGTGAAAACAATCATCCGAACTTTTTCCACTTTACTATGATTCATTTCCTTGCTGGCGTACCGTTTTTCTAGACACATGATTTTTAATATTTCTAGAGATAGTTAATTAATTTTTCCTTTTATTATACAGAATGCTTAAGATATTATTCTGTATAATAAAAGGAAGAATTAATGCTTAAAATTAATTTCAGAGTTAAAGGCATTGTTGCTTAAGATATTATTCTGTATATGTGTACTTCTGAAATTAATTTACGGAGCAACTAATCCAGACCAATCAGTTTCATAAACTTTGTATTGCCCTTTAAAAGACTTCCAAATATGTTTAATCACCCCTCATCTCTATGGCGCTTAGTCCTCAAGTTTCCTTCTATCTAAGACATGTCTATGTTTCTATCTATCAAATACAAGTACAATTCCTCACGTATAGACTGTCAACGATAGCAAGTTACTATTTCTGTTACTCGTAGTGGAAATCATTTTATTGTCTAAAGCTACTTTAGAGGTGTGCAGAATGTAAAACAAAAATAAATAACGACAGTTCGTATTTCTAAATATCACAAAGGCACATCTCATGACAGCCTACATATATGTTTGGATACATTGTTTCTATAGAATGCAACTCTCATTTCATACATCAAATTTGAAACCAAGTCCATGTGAAATCCATATAAAGCCAAATTTCAAATCAAGTTCGTATATTAATTAACCATTGTATTTATAAAAGAAGCCCACCTTAAAACTGAATGTTGATTAAAAATAAAATATCATTAGAAATTCCGTTTCCTTCCTGAGAATGTGAGGTGTATGATGGAGGAGAGGACCAGTGTCGATGCAACATGACCAAAATGTACAATGTACAAACGACAAAAGAAACCATAGCAAGTATGATATAGAGAAATTCTAGCCGCGCAAATGCGCGGGCCACCCAGCTAGTTTAGAAGTAATTAAATAATTTTAATTCAATTATTTGAAAACCAAATTGTATGGTTTGATGTGTGCAGTAGCTATTTGTGATGTTTATGATTGTTATGTTGAGATGATTGCTTGAGTAGTTTAGTGATTGGTTGTATTTGTTTGCTTATTAATTAGACGAGAACGTTGTCGGATTTATCGAGGAAGGAGAGTTTGCTGAACCCGAAGATCAAGATCAAGGTCACTTTGCCGAGCAAGGCAAGCTACTCTCTGAGCTTGCACCTAAATACATATGCATCTGCTTTGATCAAATGATTTACTCTTAAGGCATTGGTTTACAAAACCTTTTCAAAAAGTATAGGAATATTATTTTGCCACCCTATGTAGAAGTATAAGGTAGTTTGTATAAAACTATAGGATGGGAAACAATGTTGTTTATTCAAAACTCCTTTGACAATACTTGTGTGATTATGGAATACCGAGATGTCGGTGTTGAAAATGGAGAAATGAAGAATGGGGATGTTTATGAAAAATGCACAGTGTCCTAGTACTATGACGACCAATCTTACCCTGTGCGACCACATTTACCACATATGGGAAAAGGCGTAGTCATGTAGTTTGCTCTTATTAGTATGGGATACCTCATCGACGGAGATGACTCCGTTATGCATGAGGGGATGGTCCGAGGACCTACCCCTGACCCGGGTCCTCACACAAGTTGGTGGGGAGGATAGAAGGTTCCACCATAAACCGCCGGACAAAACTATGAGTCCTCACACTTAGGGTTTCTGACGGGAAACTGGACTGGGTGTCGATGGAAAGTGTCATATGGGAAGGATCCTATACTAGCATGAGCAAATAAGAGGCTATGGCCGGCGGCTTACTTCGCATACACCTGGTATGGCGAGACGTGGCAGACACGATGAGTTGCCGGATGGATGTGGGCTAAAAGCGTGCTACCTCTGCAGAGGTTAAAACTATTCGAATAGCCGAGTCCTCGGATATGGACAATTGGGAGACTGTCCTAAGACATTGTGCAAGTTTTTGAAAGACTTTGAGTTTTAAAAAGAAAATGAAGTGGAGAATGTTCCTACACCTATACCAACGGATCGGTATGAGGTGGTTGGAGGAAGTGGACCATGACGGGCTATGGTCGGAAAAAGGAGAGTTTTGGAGAAACAGATAAAATGATGATTTCTTTAAAGTGGTTATAAAACTCTTCTTACCTTTTTCAATAAAGATATAGATGTTTAAATAAATAAAAGTTGTCACTAATAAAACTAGTGCATACTCATGTTGGGGTAGTTTGCGAGTACATTCAAATGTACTCATATTGGTTTCGTCCCTGGCTATTGTCCTAGCCAGACTACGAGGAGGAGCACTACGCCGAGCAGGAGTATGGCGACTTCTATGCGAACTAAGGATCTCCACAAGTCAGCTGCCTGTCGGGTTGTCATCGTTAGAATATGATGTCTACTGCGCCGTAGCTTCCGCTGATATTTTGGTTTGGCCCATGAAGGCACCTATGTAAGACTTGGTCTAAATGACCATTTATGTAAGACTTTTATTCGGTATTGTAATGGATGTAAACTTTGGTATCCAATTCGGATTATGTGCAACGACAGACTGATCACGGGATCGTTGTGTTAAGCATAATCGGGTATTTCGGACAGCTAGTCCGGGGTCCCCACAGACTTGGTATCAGAGCCATCCTGACTTTAGGAAACCTTAGTTAGCATGGTCGTTAGACAAATGTTACAAAAAGATTAATTTCTAAAAGAAAGGTGAAGTATTTTCGAAAACTGCTTATCTCCAATCCTCTTACTTATGCAAAATTATTCTCATTAAAATTACATTTCCTAGTATCCTTAAAATTTTGCAACTTGTCATCTCATAAGCTTAAAATTTGCTCATTGTTACCTCATAATTTAAAATTTTGTACACTTGTCATCTAACTAACTTAAAATTTTGCTTAAAAATTGTAGATGGCACTCCATTGGACCGAGTTCGTTCAGCTTGAGAAGGATAGCAAGCTGACGTTTGAGAGGGACTTGTTCGAGTTGAGCAAGCTGTTAGGTCGCCCCGCTCCAGAGTTTGAGGGAGCTCAGATTGATGTTCACGGTGTCGGAAGGCTGAGCTGGCTCATCAGGTCGTCAGTTCGCAGGAACATCAAGTCTCCCAGTTCCAGGACGCTCGTCTTCACCACCAAGGAGGCCACCTGGGTTGACGGTCTCTGTACTGCTACACAGAGGATGCTAGCCCGACTTTGTGAGGAGCACAAGGCGGAGTTAGTAGACTCCCGTTTCCGGTTCTACGGGAGGCGCAACTGCGACGGACACCCTACTCCTTCCCTTACCACCCGATGTTTGGGAGCTACATCATGGACATGGAGATCTTACTTCAGTGCACTCAGGATGATCTGTTGCGCACTAGGATTCAGCTTCACTTTGACCGCGAGTCGCTCGTTGAGCTTCGCGAGAACGAGGAGAAGCTGATGGAGGAGAAGGTCGCTCTTCTCAGGAAGAGGGCCCAGCTGAGGAAGACTATCGTGAAGCTCCGCAAGAAGGTGGCGGAGCAGGACACGCTGATTGAGGATCTAGAGCACCATACTGACGAGATGGAGGAGGAGGGCGAGGATCTCCGCAAGGAGAACAACGCTTTCCTCAGTGACGATGATGACTTCGTGGAGGAGATGGACTGTGAGGAGGAGATGATGAGGAGGAGTTAGTTGACGAGGAGGAGGAGCCACTCGAGGCAGTTCTCGAGGACGAGGAGGAGGATCCCGAGGAGCCACCCTACCAGTCAGATGCTGACGTGTTAGAGCTGGAGGTTCCACCTCAGTAGGCGAGTGACTTGATCACTACCGCAGGATTAGGTTGACCCCTATCGCTAGTCGAGTCGAAGTAGTGGTTCTTTTGGAAACCAGATGCTATGTATCTTAGATGTAAGGTGATGTTGTAAGCTTGATGTTGTAAGCTTGATGTTGATGTGAACTCCTTGATGTGATGTTGGTAATATATAAGTATGTTTGTCTTGTTTAAATCTGTGTGAAATATTTTCATATAAATCTTAATTAATCAACCACTTGCGAGATCGTCTTTTCCCTTAGTCGAACTTTTCTTGCCTTGCCTCTTATACCCGGTGTGCTTCAGGATGCCGCCCCGTCGCAGCAATGCGGAAGGATCAGGATCAGCACCACCACCACCGGACCCAACCCCCGCCCAACTTCTCGCGCTTATCATGGAGGAACGTGAAAATGCCGGCAGGAGCGCCAGGCTCATCTCACTGCCTTGCAACAACTCGCAGCCGCTTATAACAACAACAATAACAACAACAACAACAATGGTGGTAACGGCAATGGCGATGGAAACCAGCGATCTACCTTGGGTGATTTTCAGAAGACCAACCCACCCACCTACTCCAAGGGACTTCACCCACTAGAAGCCGATGATTGGCTTCGCACCATCGACAACAATCTTGAAGTTGCTACTGTAGGAGAAAATGAGAAAGTGCTGTACACAACCCACTATCTTGCTGGACCTGCAAGAGCTTGGTGGGCCTCCATGATAAGTGCGAGAAGTTGGGTGGGGGTTGGGTCCGGTGGTGGTGGTGCTGATCCTGATCCTTCCGCATTGCTGCGACGGGGCGGCATCCTGAAGCACACCGGGTATAAGAGACAAGGCAAGAAAAGTTCGACTAAGGGAAAAGACGATCTTTCAAGCGGTTGATTAATCCTAAGATTTATATAAAAATAGTTCACACAGATTTAAACAAGACAAACATACTTATTTTTCACAAACAACACATCAAGGAGTTCACATCAACAACAAGCTTACAACCTCAAGCTTACAACATCACCTTACATCTAGGATACCTAACATCTGGTCTCCAAAAGAACCACTACTACTACTCGACTAGATATAGGGTGTCAACCTAATCCTGCGGTAGTGATCAAGTCACTCTCCTACTGAGGTGGAACCTCCAGCTCTAACACGTCAGCATCTGACTGGTAGGCTGGCTCCTCGGGATCCTCCTCCTCGTCCTCGAGAACTGGCTCGAGTGGCTCCTCCTCCTCGTCAACTAACTCCTCCTCATCATCCTCCTCCTCACAGTCCATCTCCTCTACGAAGTCATCATCGTCACTGAGGAAAGCGTTGTTCTCCTTGCGGAGATCATCGCCCTCCTCCTCCATCTCGTCAGTATGGTGCTCTATATCCTCAATCAACTCGTCCTGCTCTGCCACCTTCTTGCGGAGCTTCACGATGGTCCTCCTCAGCTGGGCCCTCTTCGCGAGAAGAGCGACCTTCTCCTCTAGCAGCTTCTCCTCACTCTCGCGAAGCTCAACGAGCGACTCGCGGTCAAAGCGAAGCTGAATCCTAGTGCATAACAGATCATCCTGAGTGTGCTAAAGTAAGAGCTCCATGTCCATGATGTAGCTTCCAAACATCGGGTGGCAAGGGGAAGGGGTAGGGTGTCCATCACAGTTGCGCCTCCCGTAGAACCGGAAACGGGAGTCTAATAACTCCGCCTTGTGCTCCTCACAAAGTCGGGCTAGCATCCTCTGTGTAGCAGTACAGAGACCGTCAACCCAGGTGGCCTCCTTGGTGGTGAAGACGAGTGTCCTGGAACTGGGAGACTTGATGTTCCTGCGAACTGACGACCTGATGAGCCAGCTCAGCCTTCCGACACCGTGAACATCAATCTGGGCTCCCTCAAACTCTGGAGCGGGGCGACCTAACAGCTTGGTCAACTCGAACAAGTCCCTCTCAAACGTCAGCTTGCTGTCCTTCTCCAGCTGAACGAACTCGGTCCAGTGGAGTGCCATCTACAGTTTTTAAGCAAAATTTTAAGTTAGTTAGATGACAAGTATATCAAAATTTTAATATAGTAGGGCAACAAGTGAGTCAAATTTTTAACTTAATGAGAGGTGTACAAAATTTTAGGGATACCAAGGAAAATGTAATATTTAATGAGAGTAAAATTTTGCATAAGTAAGAGGATTGGAGATAAGAAATTTTCGAAGATACTTCATTCCTTTCTTTTTAGAAATTATCTTTTGTAATATTTGACAAACGACCATGCTAACTAAGGTTTCCTAAAGTCAGGATGGCTCTGATACCAAGTCTGTGGGGACCCCGGACTAGCTGTCCGAAATACCCGATTATGCTAACACAACGATCCCGTGATCAGTCCGTCGTTGCACATAATCCGAATTGGATACCAAAGTTTACATCCATTACAGTACCGAATAAAAGTCTTACATAAATGGTCATTTAGACCAAGTTCTTACATAGGTGCCTTCATGGGCCAAACCAAAATATCAGCGGAAGCTACGGCGTGGTAGACATCATATTCTAATGATGACAACCCGACAGGCAGCTGACTTGTGGAGATCCTTAGTTCGCATAGAAGTCGCCATACTCCTGCTCGGCGTAGTGCTCCTCCTCGTAGTCTGGCTAGGACAATAGCCAGGGCGAAACCAATATGAGTACATTTGGATGTACTCGCAAACTACCCCAACATGAGTATGCACTAGTTCTATTTTAACTTACAACTTTTGTTTGTTTAAAACATCTCTATATCTTTATTGAAAAAGGTAAGAAGAGTTTTATAATCACTTTTTAAAGAAACCACCATTTTATCTGTTTCTCCAAAACCCTTCCTTTTCCTGACCATGGCTCACCATAGTCCATTTATTCCAACAACTCATACCACTCCATTTGGTATAGTTGTGTCACAACACCACCATTTCAATTTCTTTTTGACTTAAAAGTTTTCAAAACTTGCACATGGTCAAAGTAGGGTCTCCCAACTGTCCATATCCGAGGACTCGGCTATTTGAATAGTTTTAACCCTCTGCAGAGGTAGCACGCTTTTATCCCACATCCATCCGGCAGCTCATCGTGTCCGCCACGTCTCGCCATACAGGGTGTATGCGAAGTAAGCCGCCGACCATAGCCTGTCCTTTGCTCATGCTAGTATAGGATCCTACCGCTGCGAAATTATCATCCTTTCCATCGACACCCAGTCCAGATTCCCCGTCGGGAAACCTAAGTGTGAGGACTCGTAGTTCTGCCCGGCGAGCGAACCCTTCAATCCCCCATCCTCAGATGCCAGGACCCAGGTCAGGGGGTAGGTCGCTGTGACCATCCCCTCATGGAACGAGGTCATCCTCGTTGTTGAGGAATCCCATACTAATATGAGCAAATTATATGACTACGCCCTTTTCCCATATGTGGTGGATGTGGTCGCACAGGGTATCGGATGGTTGACGTAAGTACAAGGACACACTGTGCATTTTTCATAAACATCACCATTTTTCCACTTCTCCATTCCAACACTGACATCTCGGTATTTCATAATCTCACAAGTAATTTCAAAGGAGTTTTGAATAAAACATAGTTGTTTTTTTCCCATCCTATAATTTGATATAACTATCTTGTAGTTCTACATAGGTGGCAAAATAATTTCCATATACTTTTGAAATGGGTTTTATAAATCTTGCCTTGAGGGTAAAATATGTTATGAAAGTAGATGCATAAGTTTGTAGTGCAAGCTCAGAGAATAGCTTGCCTTGCTTGGCAAAGTTGTCGGGTTCTTGTGCTTGATGATCAGAGAATTCCCCTCCTCGTAGACTCCGGCAACGTTCTCGTCTAAACGTCAAATAGGCAATGCAAACAATTACTAAACTACTCGAGCAAGCATCACAACGTATCAATCACAAACATCACATTTAGCTACTGCACACATCAAACCACACAATTTGGTTTTCAAAAGGTTGAATTAAACATTATTTATTTAAGTCCAAATTATGGCAGCAACTAGTTATTCATGTTTAAATCCACAACTTGAGTTCTGTTGGTCACAAAAATACAAACTAAAATTCTATAGAAAGCTACTGATGTGTAGAAGACAACCCAATTTGAATTGGGTCATTTGGAGTTACCAAACTCCCTGCACATTGGATTGACTCCAGTAGCTTAATAATCAAGTTTTAGCTACCATTTAAATTCTATTGCTCCAAAAATTAAACCCTTTTAGGGGTAACTAAACATGGCTATAAGTGAGCTAACAAAAGTGGTCCTAACTCATTTGGGTCAACCAATAAACATATTTGTTTGTTTTAGTCCAGATGGGTTTATCTTAAAGTCAACAATTAATATTGCTTAATTAATTCTACCAAAATTAGGGGAGCTAAAACAAGGCAGTACTAAGCTAGCACAATTAGTTTGGAATTATTTGGACTAACAGAGTATCAGAAACAAACAAGTTTAGATTTTAAACCTTCTGTGGCATTTTAAATAATACTTTTTAAATATTTATTTAAATGACATGAGACCAATTGGGTTGGTTAAACAATTTCATAAGCTTTCCAGAACAATTGAGTTTGATTTATTTGGATTCTTAATCTTGAGATATTGAATTTACAAAATGGGTCCAGTACTGATTTCTCAGAGAAACTAAATTAGGAAAAGTGTTCAGTTTGGATAATGTTTAAATTTATGACATGTGGGGCCTACTGGTCAGTGACTCAGTGGAAAATCCCGCACTGCGGATAATGTTCAAATCACTGACGTGTGGGGCCAGCCCGTCAGCGTGATATCTAACAAAGGGGTACGTTGCCGTTGGATTGAAATCCAACGGCCCGTGTTCTATCCTAACGGCGGCGACCAAACAGTGGTGGCGCCGCCGCGCCGGCGGCACGGTGGTGGATGATTCTCTCACCTCAGGGCTCGGGAAGGCTCGGGGATGGTGCAGGGCGACGGCGGAGGCTCGGGGAAGTTCGTGGTGCCACTGGAGCTTGCTGGGGCGGCGTGAATCGTCGACGGCGAGCCGCTGAACTTCCATGGCCACGGCAGCGATCTCCGGCGATGTCCTGGCGGCGTCTCTGTGCACGAAACAGAGGGGCAAAGGGCTCGGGTGAGTGCGGGGAGTACGGGGATCAAGGTGGCGTGGTCAGGGGAGGAAGGGGAGCAGTAGCGCGGCGTAGCCGTGTCGTCGCCTACCTCGGGCAGTGGCGGAGCTCGAAGAAGCTCGGGAGCAGCTGGGGCTTCGCGGCAGCGTCACCGCCCTCCTGGCGGTGCACGAGCAGTGGGGGAGTGGGTGAAGGGCAGTGGAGTGGAGTGAGGAGAGGTCGGACACGGGGTGGGGTATTTATGCCCGCGGCGGCGGTGCACGATGGACATGGCGCAGGGGAGCTCCCGCGGCTGTGCTAGCTCGCCGTAGGGCGGTGGGAGGATGGCTATGGTGGTGGGGGGGGCCTGGGAGGATGGCTACACGTGGAGTGAGCTCGCGAGGTGGACGGTCCGGCGAGCTCTGTGGTGGCTTGGGCGGTGCTCGGGGCACGCGACGGTGATGATTTCCCTGGTGACCCGGGTTCTCCTGAGCGCGGTGGAGGCAGGGGAGAGCATGGTGAAGTGAGGGAGTGAGAGGGGGCCAGGGAGTGGGTGATCGCGGCGATGCCACGCACGGCGACCATGCCGACCATGGCGCGGCCGCGCCGGGCTCGGTCCCCTCCGAAGCGTCTCGTCGACGCAAACCTCTCTTCTTTGATTTCTTGAGCGTGGCGAGGTCGGGAGAGGGGAGAAAGGGATTGCCAGCATCAATTCGACGAACAACACTCGAATTTGATCAATTGATCTTCGGGTTGGACGAATTGGGGAAGAACACAGTGCATGACTGCAATGTGTTCGATGAAATGCTTAAGCCAAATTTGAATTTGAATTTCTAAAATTTATTTTCAAAATTTGTTTCACATAATCAAATGTGGTTTTGTGGTGCTGTGGTGCAGTTTAATTGACAAGTGTTGCACCACACACTTTGTGATTTTAAAAGATAAAGGAAGGTTTTTGGAATTTTAAATTTAGATTTTTGAAAATATAATTGGAGAGGGAAAAGTTATAGGAACAAAAATGGGAGAGTTTATATAACCTCTCCTCTCAATTTTATTCGAAACCATTTTAGATTCTCCCCTTGGAGAATTTGTGGGACACACATGTCACTTTTATTTTTCTTGCTTTATTTGCTATTTCCACTCTTTTCTTTTCTTCTTGTTTTTATTTAGAGCAAACAACACCACTAGCAAGATTTAAACCACACAAGCAACGAGGAATAATTACCACAAGCAACAACTGCAAACAACACATAATAATTAACAAAAGTTTTTGTTGGCTCTCATTTCTGGAACTAATAATACTTATATTAATTTTTGGGATGTTACAATTGGTTTCGTCCCTGGCTATTGTCCTAGCCAGACTACGAGGAGGAGCACTACGCCGAGCAGGAATATGGCGACTTCTATGCGAACTAAGGATCTGCACAAGTCAGCTACCTGTCGGGTTGTCATCGTTAGAATATGATGTCTACTGCGCCTTAGCTTCCGCTGATATTTTGGTTTGGCCCATGAAGGCACCTATGTAAGACTTGGTCTGAATGACCATTTATGTAAGACTTTTAATTCGGTATTGTAATGGATGTAAACTTTGGTATCCAATTCGGATTATGTGCAACGACAGATTGATCAAGGGGTCGTTGTGTTAAGCATAATCGGGTATTTCGGACAGCTAGTCTGGGGTCCCCACACACACTGTTGTGCTATGCGATTTTGTAGATCAACGTTTGATGGTGTTGCACCTTGGTAGTAGAACAACCCGGGTGGCGTGTCACGACAAACATCCCTGACGATTATTGCAGCAAACGACTTCTGGATTAGAGCAAACTCTTGCGTGATATCATCATCAGTGATTTTCGCCAGCTCCTTGCACCATTTATCCATAGCAACTGGAAATTCTAGTCTTCGGTGACTCCGTATGAACTGCTGCATTAGATAGATGACATACCAGGCGTCCGTCGGACTGCCATGCGCCTTCTTGATGCCGGTTAGATCCACTTTGTGGGTGAATGCCATCTTGCCTCTCTTATTATCAGTTCTTCTTAGGATGCCTTCATTTAGAAAGCAGTAACCGTTGAGAGCATCATCGAGAACACTACTGATGTGCCTGTAGTCTTTCTTCTCATCACTACCCGCGTTGAGATAGATGGCAAACGACTCTTTAGGGTACAGAACGATGAGTGTGCCGTCTTGGTTACTGCACAAAACAATGAAAAGAGACCATCATTCTCACTTATGCAAAGTTAACGATGAAAATGTACGAATAGATGTTATGGTGGCAAGGTAATGACTTACTTGGGAAAGTAAGGCATGAGAAAGATGTTCTTGGTACTATTCGCCACGAAGATATCTTCGATGAACTTTGTCACGCGTGTCCTACCCGTAGTGGTGTTCACGAAGCAGTCGGACATGTAGTAGGGGTCGATTATCATGATGTACGAGTTTTTATCATTAATTAGCTGGCGCGCCATACTTAGCACAAACATGCGGACCATGGATCGGCTGAGTGCTTTCATGTGGTACATGTCAAATATGTCATCAAATCTCACAAAGAGCATATCTCCGGGAGTTTCATGGAAAAAACCCATAAGCTTTGGTACCTTTGCTATGTATAGCGGGTATACGTTACGTGATTCTCTGAGAAGTTTGTTCTCAGAATAAAGAACACTTTCGTGTAGCATCTTCATGTTCCCAGACAAACAACAGGACCACTTCGGCGGCAGGATCGGTTTAGCCATCACATGAGTAGCATGCCAATCGGGGATGGTTATCCTGTCTTGAACTCGGCGCGACTTCAACTTAGATCCCGGCACTGGCTGGCTCATGGACTCATCAATGGCATGTTGCTTCCTTTTTTCGACACCGCCTTCCTAGGCTGCTTAGCAATCGTCTGTTTGAGACATTATTGAGTGTGCCCTGGCTGAGACCGTCAGATGGCTGAGCTTCAGGCGTTGGTTGAGAACTGAATAGACGCTTTGTGGAAGTATGTTTCTCAGGGAGAGTAGGCACAGGACTATTCACCATCAGATCACGGCCAGGTTGATCAAGAGGACTGACGTTATCCAAAAATTTGAGGTAGGCAGTGGGGTCTTCATTAACATTGTCCTCTATCGCGGGCTCAACTGGTGGAGTGGCCTTTTCTTGGCTTGGCGTCGACCCGGAAGGGTCCAAACGAATTAGTGATTTTGGCCATAGCAGGGGCCAAATCAAGCATTGCTCTAGGCTTAACTCGCTTTCGGCTTCGAGGGGTTGAGTTGGAGGATCCAAAAAACCACAACCCTGGAACACCCGAGCCAATGAAACCTTATAAAATTCATCAGAAATAGGCTGGTTGTGATGGATGCGGTTAAGTGGTGTCTCGACGGTTGCTTGTGCCACTTCCTTCAGCTCACCGTCCACAATTAGGAGCAAAATGCATCTTGTATGGTCGGCCTATTCACCGTTCACAAGTAAGGCGTTAGATAGGGTGCCATGCAAGAATGAAGTAATATATAACATGATTAATTAAATTACCGTGAGGGCGTTGAGCTCGTCTAATGGCGACAGACCGGGGACGGCCCTCAGCGTGCAAGAGATGGAAGGGCTGCTACGATCCGCGGCGCCATGTATGTATCTGTCAGGATTAGGGTTGGCGGGTGGCATTTGTTCGTATCTGTCAGGATTAGGGTTGGAGTTGTTGCTACTAGCTATTATGCTGTGTGGTAAGCTGGGAACGGGCCTAGGTCAGAAGGATGGCAGTGATGGCCTTTGTCACTGCCCTGTCGATGGTCCCCCCCTCAATCCAACTCCCAAATGACTCATACATGGTCGGAAGGATGGCAGTGATGGCCTTTGTCACTGCCCTGTCGATGGTGGTCTGCATGGAAACCGCCTTCCTATCATGACGCTCCTCCTTGGATCGGGGTAGTAATGTGACTGTTTGCGACCGACTCCAGCCCCGATCACCCAGCCACGATGCGGCGGAAGTGTCACCTCCAAATTCTTTCTCTTGTTCATCACCCTGTGAAAAGAGGTGTCCCACGGGGCCTTCGTCACAGACGATGAGTCGCTTTGAGATTGAGCAAGTTGTTCTTCTTCCAGAATTTCCTTCTCAAGTTCCATGACTGTCGCGTTCAAGAGAAGTTCCCCTTTATTCTTGGGATCTTCCCTGTAATGGGATCTGATATATCGTTTCGCCATCGGGTCTTTGATCTTGGCATAGGGGTCTTCCCCTTTCCTTTCTATGTCCTGCTTTGCCCAAACATCTTCCGGCCCCTCGTATCCACGACATCCGAGATTGTGGGGACCTAAATTCTTCCCATGCATCTTTTTCCCCCCACAGGGATAGCGCCTTTGTTGAAGCTAGGCCTTGTTTATCCTTGAAAATGTTGTAGTCTTCTACAGAAATGGAGGGCCACTTGGCGTTGATCTTATCGAAATCATCACCATTAAGAATGGCCTTTCCCACTTCTGATCTCCAAGTTGAAAAGGCTTTGCTGAACTTGCCAAGGGCGTATGTTATTAAGATATTCTTCTTGATAACATTGTCGTCGTACTCTTTCGGGAAAGTGTACGGTGCGTGCAACTTGGAAATAAGGAGTGTGGCCACATGTGAGTTCTCTTTATTCCTTATGTTCTCCTGGTTGATGTTGCCGAAGTACCGCACAATGCATCCCAAGGCTAAGCCGTACCCTTTTGCATATTTTTTTGGCTACGTAGGAATCCCATCTGAGTTCACCTCCGTAAATGTCAGACGACCACTAGGGAGCCTGTTTGGGCGCCTTGGCTTACGTTCACGCTGGGATCCGCCAGCAGATGTGGTCTCGTTGCCACCTTCTTCGCCAGCAGATGTGGTCTCGTTGCCACCTCCTCCGCCAGCAGAAGTGGTCTCGTGGCCACCTCCGCCGCCAGCAGATGTGGTCTCGTGGCCACCTTCGCCGCAAGCAGATGTGGACTCGTGGCCACCTCCGCCGTCACCAGATGTGGTCTCGTCATCGTCGGCATCCAGCTCGGCGTCGATTGACTTCCGAACCATCATCAAATAATTATCCTCCGGCTCCTTGTTGACTCCACCTCGTGAAGTCCCGGCCTCCATATTGTTAGCCATCTTCGCACACACAAAAAATCTTAGTTAGTAAAACAACACTATAAGAAAAAATTCACTTGGGTGGTGATGAAAAGTTTGCATATACCCATGAATCGTAGTTACTCCATATGTCATAATTTTAGCAAGTCATGCCAAATTGCACGAAAAAGTTCGGCATGACCTTTGCTAAAATTATGGCATATGGAGTACCCGAATTTGCCGGAATGGAAATTAATCAACATTCCGGCAATCTCAAGGGTCTCTAGGGTATCTGCAAACGTTTCATACATAGTCACAAGCAGGGGCGGGCCCACTTCAATTCAAGGGTATTCAGTTGAATACCCAAAAGTTTTGACCAAAAACTAGGTGAATACAATGTACAGTACGCAAACATATGAAAAATTACCGTACTGAGAGATATTTGGGCCACAAGCTCACGTCTTGCCTCCATTTGTCCATCCTCTCTCCACTATGAGGCCCAACTGGTTATTTGGCCCAATTAGTACTATCGCTCGCATCCGTGCAGCATTGATCGGCCACTCGCTGGCACATCTGTTCGATCGGTTCCTCCTCCCGATTTACTGATCTTCCGTCCACCAAACCGAAACACAGAACCAGCCGCCTAGCCCTAGACTGAATTAGACGGACGAAGAGGACGCGCGGCGACGGAGTCCCGGCGTCGACGCGGCAGGCCACTCTTCTGAACTGTGCGCAGGGGCTGTCCTCCTCGAGTCTGCTCGTCCGTGACTCCCTGGTTCCCTCCTCCATGATTTACTGACCAAGCCGTTCACGGCTACACTGATTGCGTCTTCGTCGCGATCGCCACTCCTCATCCTCTCCTCATCAGGAAAAATATCCTATTGTAAGCTTTCCTATCATTTTGGTATTTTCTGTCCTTTTATTTAGATGTTGCTTCTTTAATATGTTGAACAATTGGTATACCTATATGATTTGTTCTAGAAATTTATGATGTTATGCTCAATTAATGTGTCAAATATTCTGTCATATCTTCCATACATAGATTATACAGTTGGACTATATGGTGCTATAATCAATTACATATGCCAAAACCAAGCCTTTAGATTGTCAAAACAATTGTGCCCTTTGAAATTTTGAATACACTGCGTCAAAATCCTGGGCCCGCCACTGGTCACAAGGCCGCAATCACAGCCACCACCAGAAGCACAATAAATTCACATCGATACTCATATATCACCACAAGCACAAGAAAATTTCCATCTCAATTTTTTTTTCATGTACTACAAAGTTCCTAGCTGCACTAACATAAACTAGCAATTAACAACAACTAGCGGGCGAGCGCATGCATCTAACAACAACTACAAAGTTCATCTCAATTTGTTGTTGGCATTTCAACAAACACCTTCGATGCAGCCCATTGGAGGGGAGGGAGAGGAGGGAGACGGGCCGCACCTCGGGAAGGGAAGGAAGGGTGTAACATCCCAAGTTTTTCAAAAAGTTGAAAAATCAGAAAAATTAAAAACTTTTTGAAAACTATATGTATTTTGATTTGAAAAGAAAAATCATGCATGCATTCATCATCTTCTTGCATTGTTTGCATTTGAATATTTCAAAAGTTGGAATATTATTTCCACTTGAAAACATATTTAAGAAAATATATTAGTTGAGCATTTATGCTCTAATTTTCTTTTGACTTTTATGTGTGATCTTTTAATGTTTGTTTGTGTTTTGTTTGTATCTATTGAAATATAAATATTTGCAAATGTTTATCTTGTGGTATTTAAGTTTTACTTAAGCCACATTTGATTGTTTTAAAACCTATTTTAAAATTGACATTAAGTGTCATATTGTTTAATTAAAAACCTAGTTTGGAAATCAAAATGATCTCTATTTGAAAATAGTGTGCGTGGCTAAGATTTGTTTGTATGTATTAAGTTTTATTCTATTACTTACCCATTTTTTATTTTCAAGTTTTATAGTTTTGCTTTTGAAAGAAAATATTTATTTGGATTTTAAAATGAGTTTTGAAATCATTTTGATTTATCAAACCCTTTTAAACTATTTGAGTTTTATACAAAATTATTTTATTGAGTGATATTAATTATATTACTCATATTCTGCTGATTTAAACTATAAGTTCAAAAGGAATTTATAAAAACCCTCTAGTTTTTAAAATGACATTATAATGTCCAAAATTCCATTGAAACACTTTTCAAAAAGTTGGTTTATAAAAAGTTTTGGAAAATGTGTTTTGAGAGTTCCAAAATCAAGTGTTTGATTTCACAAAACTATAGGTTTTGGTTTGAATCCAAAAGGATTCATATTTTAAAAGTTTTGGATTTTAGAAAGTTTTCGGAAAAGGAAAAGGAAAAGATTTTGAACAAAAAAATGCGAACCCTAGCTAAATGGGCCAAGCCCATTTCTAACCTACGCGCAGCGCAACAGTTAGCGGCCCAGGCCCAACTCCCGCTCTCTCTCACACTGGCGAACGGGGCCCACACGTCATCCCTCTCGTCGTGTTCTTCACGGATTCTACCGAACCCTAACCAAATCCATCCCGGTTTCTTGCGATTTCCTTCGCGATTCTCCCGGGAGTTTGGCCCTATATAAACCCCAACACCGCCGCGGGTTTTCCCCCCAAAAACCCTAGCTAGATCGCCCCCAGGCTGCTCACAATCTTCCGCCGCCGTCCGCCACTGCCGCCGGCGAGTTTTGCAAGCTCCGGTCGCCCACCGTTGACCCCGTGCCTCCCTATTCCTTCTATCCTTCATATTTGCCTCGTGCGCATCTAATAGACATGGTCCCTTCTTGTTTCGTGCACCAGATCGACGCATCTATCCTCGACCCGACGCCGCCGTCCGCATCTCCGACTTCGGCGAGCAATACAGGGAGGACAAGAGCACCGTGACGCCGTCCACCTTGCCAACAACATCGCCTCCGCTTTCTGCATCCCGTGGTATGAACCCCGCCTCCCCTCTCTCTCTGCTTCATTCTCCGGCGAAAGTCCGGCAATGAAACCACCGCACCGGAGTTCCTCCGGCGACTTAGCGCCGCTCGTTTCTGGCCAGTTAGATCTAGACCGTCCGATCTCGTACGGATGGCCAGGATTAGATCCTTTAGGCGAAGGGGTACCAGCCAACCGCAACGCGCCACGTCGTCAACTTTTCCACTTGTGCCCGCATCTGCCCGTCCGCGCCCGCAACCCGTCCGCCCGTACCCGCATCTTCCCGCGAAGAAGACCGCTCCAATCGGAAGACGACACGTCGCCCAGGGACTCCAGCGCGAGGATCTTTTTCAGTTTTCTTCACCGTTTAGCTCCTACATATCACGAATAGGTCCCTGCAAATTAGATTCATTACTAATTTTTACTCGTTTATCCAAATCTTATGAAAAATATATTTTTGGAAAGCTTATGACTTGTAGAAACTTTTCGTATACTTATTTTGAGGTTTTTTCGAAATTAAATTAGTTAATTTTTAAAAATGGTTTAAATAGTATTTTGACTATAATTTGAGTTTAAAAAGGCATTTTTGAGTAAACTATTTTTCTATAGTTTTGTATGCCTAAGTATTGGCCGTAGGAATACTCTATTAATTTTGTAAAATATTTTTTTAATGATTTTTGAGTAAATATTGTTTAAATGCTTTTTAGGTGTTATGTTAATTAATAAAATGTATTAAAAATTATTTTCTTCTTATTTTCGAGTTGTAAAATAAGTTAGTAGTATTTGGAGACTTTAGCACTTAAAGTACTTAGAAATATTTGGTCTCTCTCAAAATAAAACTATTTCTTTCTTAGAAATTTTTTGACAAGTGTTTTGACAACACTTTTCCTTAGAGAATTTTAGCCTCTCTTATGTTGATTAAACTTTTACTTAGAATTTATTTGTGACTCATTGTTTGACCCTTGGTCCTTAGTTATTTTGGATCATCGTTATTGCTTGCATTTCCTTAGAGCATTTTCATAAGCATGGCATGCATATTAAGTCCTTAGTATTATTTTTGGTACTTCTTACATGACTTCCTCCTTAGAAATTTTGAGGATACATGTTAGCTATTATGACTCTCCTAGTCAAAAACCACTAAGTTAGAAATTAGTAGAAATCAAGGAAGGACTTAAACAAGACTGCAGAATCATCTCCAAGAAGAAATGACTTAGAAGAAATCAAGAGAAAGTTCATGAAGACCAACCAGCTGCATTTTCTTCATTTCCTTCTCGCCTTTCTTCCTGCTTCTCTTAAACTCCATGGTGGCTAAGTTACATTCAAGATCAACCTTCTACCAACATCATCAAGTCTTCAGAATCAACAAGTCCACAAAGTGCAATGAAGTCATCACATCAAGTAAAACTACAATGAAGCAAGGAGAAGAATTTTAGAAGACCAACTACTTATTTTCTTTCTGTCTTATTTCTTTCTATTTTGTCTCACTTTGTACATAGACCAAGTCCTTTGTGTTTATGACTAAGCTCCTTGAGTGCTAATTGAAGACCATAAAAGATCAATGAAGCTACAAAGGAGTAGAAGATTAATTGAAGACCAAACTTGTGAAGACTTGGAGTAGCCTTACAACTCTTCAAGTTGTTATTTTATTATGTTTATTTGGCTTAACTTTGACCTTGCCTTATCCTTTTGGGATATTGTTATTTGTGTCTTTCCCTTATTTTGTTTGCATGTCTTTCATATCATAACTCTTTGTATCATCCTGCATCGCATGCACATCATAATTTTTCTAAGTGTTGCATTTATGATTGTATGTTTATTTGTGGTTTGTTTGACTTGTTAGAAATTCCGGAGAGAGACGAAAGTGGTTGCAACTGCTACTACTACACTACTGTTTGCCAAGGCAAGTGGCACACCCCCATGAAATTTCCTAAGTATTTTTATATGCATTATTTAGTGTATTTCTCTATATGCATGTGTTGGATAGTATTATTGCTATATGCTAAACCCACCATACCTTTACACTAGTTGTGTCTAGAACCCCTGTGATAACTTAGTAGATTATTTGATGCTATGCAAATGTGTTTTCTTTAAAGTTTAATTCTACTAAGTAATTTATCACCTGGGTGGACTTGGTTATGAAAAGATGATGGAAAGGTTGAGTGTCATCTCTTAGGGGTGACCTCTAAGGGATGGTCACTTGTGGTTGCCACCCAGGGTATTAAGGGGCCAATGTTTTCTCTAAGTGAAGATTGCTTACCGTGCAACCATTAGTCATATGGGCTCTGACTTGATGGATTAAGTTGCGTGGACTCGTCCCGTCTTGACAGGTGGTGGTAGATGGTTAGAATGGGAACGGGTCAAGGCGGCATGGGATGAGGAAATGCTTCTGAAAAGTCTCGTCTCAACTCTCTCCTTTTCCTTAGCACAAATTGAGTGCTTGAGGATAGTTTGGGTTTGTTGGGTCTAATGGTGAAAGTGCACAACCTCTGCAGAGTTAAAAACTAAGTACTTAGCCGTGTCCCCGGTTACGGACAATTTGAGCAGCTGATCAAGGATTCAACGGAGGCTTCATCATTCCAATTTCGAAAGTAAAACTTGATGGTGAACAAGGGTAGATGAGACTATGGTCTTATACCATATCGTCTCCAACTTTTGAAGAAAATGTTTTACAAAGTGTTAGGCAAAATTGGCTTTTATGCAAAATAGCCTTGAAACTCCACCAGCCAAATATGCATATAGGCTATTAGAGTTATTCCATTAAGTGTCCACATAGTGTCACTTGCCAGAATCATTTTTAATGGTTCTGACCCACTCTGTTGCAAAATTTTATTTGTTGCAGATTGTTCTGACGGCGAGTGAGTTTCGTTAAGGGTTTCGAGTCTGCAACCAATATTTTTTCGCCTGTGGCACATGCTGAGGATGAGGACTCCATGAAGATTATTATTTCTGCTGCTTTACTCTTTAAAAGCTAGCTTCGTGCTATGCAACTTGTAAAGGATATTTTGCTAAGTACTGGATCCGTGTGTAATAATTGATACAATGTTGTGATAATTCATCTTAGACTGTGTGTGCAAATGAATTGATCCAGTGGTTTGCACTATACACAGGTACCTTGCCAATATTTTAAGTGCAGGTACGCTACAAAGGGGGACGTCGACGGCGGTGTGGCGCTGCTCGGGCGTGGACGGGCGGCTGCAGACGGGCGCGCCGGCGTGGAGGGTGGCGACGGCGAGCAGAGGGGGCGGGTGGGTGTACGCGCGGCGAGCAGAGGGACGCGGAGAGCAGCGGTAGGGCGGGAGGGGGAGGGGCCAAGCGTGGCGTGGTCGCCGGCGGCGGCAGACGGGCGCAGCGTGGCATGGAGGCATTGGGCGGCGGCGGCGACGGGAGTTTTGGAGAGGGCGCGCGGCGACGGGGGCGTGAAGTTTTGGAGACGAGCAGCACGTGAGGGGGTTATTTGGAGAGAAGAGGTGGATGGGGCCCACATGTAAGTGGCCCGAGCATACCGCTGGCGGACGGCCTTCTCCGTCCGCCAGTGGTAAGGTACTTATTTATTTATTTTTCTGTTTTTTTAATCTTTTCAAAAACTTTTTTGCATTTCAGAAACATTTCAAACACATGTGTGTATTTCAAAATAATTTTATAAACTAGTCGTAAACCCGTGCAGTTGCACGGGCTAGCTATATGAAAAAACTCATAAATATTAAAATTTTAAAGGAAATTAGTAACACTAAATAAAAATTAGGAGAAACTTTTTATCAGAAAATTAGGATAAACTTAATATAGTGCAACGTAGGTAAAATGATTATTAATTTCTGCATGTGCATGCCAGTTTATAAGGTTGATTTGCCTACTTCATAAGATTTGAAATTGATTTGGTCATACTATTAAAAAAAATCCTTTTGGCCTAACAATATAGGAATATCGCTCATGCTTAAGGTATCTATATATATATACATAATAGTAT